>BMAU01017218.1:275000-805002 GCA_019973935.1 Trichonephila clavipes | reverse complement strand
CCAGACAAATGGTAAATGTGAACGCGTGTAAATCAGTCTATTGTAACTAAAAATATTGAGATGTAAAGTAAATTCTTCTCCTACCAAAATTTCTTGGACCAAATTTCTAGAACAAGTAATCAATGAGTATAACTTAACACCTCATTCAGTCACAAAATTCCCTCCTGCATATTTGTTATTTGGCACTTTACCATATACACCTGCATTAGCTCAAAACGGAAGAGTCTGAATTAAATTCCCCTTCCTTAATAGTCTCAGATTATTATGTTTACTTTTAGACGAAGTAGTCAATTTTTTTATTTTTGAAACAAACTTAGATGTTTATCATTGTGATGGTATTTTGATATTTAAGGCTACAATTATTTTGAATCTTATTTTATTTTCATTCCATTTCAAGTGTTCCTTTTTATTTTTGATATTGTGTATTTTTATGATATAACGTTTAGTGGTGTGAACATTATTACATCAGCTACTCAAGAAAATGTGAACATTTTGGAGCAATACACTTTTTGATTTTTACTGCATTTTGAATCTTATGATTTGAATGTTATTTATGGCTACCCATATTTTACAATTTAACAGTAAATATTTTTGTTTTTATATTTTTCTATTATCTAATTTCTGTGTTGGAGATCATACTATGTATGTCATTACCGGCAAGTGCAAGAAGTTTCAAAATTAATAATTTTATTCAAAATTTTAAATTTAATATCTCTGTAAGGTACGGGTCTGTGTCGAGGGCCCTGACGCGTCTTACAGAGCGGGGAAATGTAATAATTCCCTTTCATATCCTTTTTATTCACTCTTTGTACTAAGGTTTAAAAATAACAGCATAATCTTAATCGGCTAGTCCGAAATCCCTGTCCCGCCCATTCTATAGCCAATCAGAACTACTATTACATAATAACCACTGTTGATATAAAAGCAAAAATCTGGTGTAATCGCTCTTTTGTCTGCTTGCCTTCATGTAAAAAACTGCAACTCTGTGTCGTGTCCGTCAAGATGTCGCTTCTGTTATATGTGTTTTTAACGAATATAAAGTGATTGACCAATTACACTACGTGTGCTTCAAAATAGAAGATGAAACTCAATTCTAAAGATGTTTTCAATAAACCAGATATGACAACAACCAACACCAGCCAACGCTACTACAATACGTTACATATATATATTTACATTCACTAAAAATAGCATTCAAAAACAAAAGAATACTGTCTGATAAAAATATTTCAGTATTTTATAATACTTTTTGTTTTTCATTCCACGTTTGTTTACCTACGAATTTTAATAGTGTAGATGCTTGGTTTATTATAAAAAAATTATAAAATTGAGATTTTTCCTTTATAGAGGCTTCTATTTTTCATTAAAAAGCAATTGTCGAACCATTTTATAAAAATAGTTGTTGTCACTCATTTTCATGTTAACCCCATCCAATGAGTTACAACTGTTGTAGACTTTCCTCTTTAAAGCGTATTGTCTACGACAGCAATGAGGTCAATTCACGACTTGGCGGCGCCAAGTCGGAATCACGTGACGAGGATACTAACATTTCCCTGCGATTTGCTTTAGTGTGTGGATTTCCTATACCTTGAACTGTTTACATCTTGTGTGTGTGAAGCTTATTTCGAAACTTTATTTTTATTATATTTTTCATTATCCTTGTTTAATAATTAGGTACGAAGTAATTTTTTAGAACACTTTTTCTTTTAGTTTAGTATATTTGTCATTTGGTATATGTGCAAAGCCGGTGGTTACTTGCAGTGTTTGTTTATATATTTATTAATAGTTCTAGGTTATTTTTAGCATACTTATATTTAGTCCTCAGTTATGTTTATTTACAGTATAGAATTGAGACATTGAATTTGGAAAAACTTCTCATAGGTGTCCAATTACTAATTGGTAGATAGAGTGTGTATAACTCCATATAAATGCATAAAATACTTTAATTTGTAAGAAACATGTAGATATAAAATGGTCCCATTTTGAAATGTTAATGTTATACCTTTCATTGTCTGATTTCCAGCTTCAATTTTTTTAGTGCTATCTCTATAATTTCTCATAGAACAGCATGGAACATTCAGAAACATGAAATGCAAGTAAATATAATTTTGGAAATGAATTTATAAGATTTGTCAATGACATGGATATTTTTGTTTACTTAAATTTTTCACACCTATTTCTAATATTTAACAAGAGATTTATACTTTTTGAGAGCAGAGTGTATAAAATAATAGTTGGTTAATATGAAAGTTCTTTATTAATAATTCTTCTGTGATGGAAATGAATATGCTTTTAACATCATGTGAAGATTTGGGGTATCTGAAATATATATATATAATCTAATAACAAACAAACATTTGATAGATTTTATAGTTTGACTTCCTTTGTAATTATTACCCTTCAATAGGTTTGAATTTTTTTTAGAAATGCATGTCTCCAACATTCAGAAAGAAATGAATTTTGTAATAACGTCTTGATGTATGGGAGTGAAAATGCTTGTTGGCAAGGTCCAAATGAAGACAACTCTCTCTAGGGTAAGAAACCTTTTACTTTTGGATTCAACAGCAGAACAAGCACAATATTACATACAAGTACAAACACTAGTACTACAACAAGACGTTCACAGCACAAAACTAAAACTGATCAACTGAGGGAACAAACTATCTAATAGTTACAACGTCATCTTTTCGGTTAGTTATCCTAATACAGTTATAAATACACAATTTTACCCTTACTTTTACAAAATAAATTAAGCATGTTTAGGGGCCAGGAAGTAGGCTTTTTAATAAAATTTTACAGTAGAACAAATTAAATTGTTTTCATGGACCTTTACATGAATACAGTATAAATAAATAACATCAGGATCCTCAAGATTGACCACTTGTAGAATGTAACAGTATACTATAACAAATAGAAGACAAATCGAGCGATCATAATTGTATATATTAAAACAATGCATAATATTTTCAACAATGTTTATTAACCTCAAACTTTTATATTTTATTGATGAATATCTAATAAAATTATCTGGAAACCTTATAAATGGCGTTTTTCAACTTATTTACAACAAAAGAGTTTTGATTCTTCAAAAATTTTATTTGTTTCATCAGGGCGGCAAATTTCTTTGTGATATTTTTAAAACTCTTATTTCACAAAATTATTATTTTGAATGACACTTTAGTTACTATAATGATGAATGCATATCAGTTTCACATTTTTAAAGAGACCAGTCGCTCTGCTTTTGTGCATTGAAAAAAGTGGCTATATATAGGTACACAGGGTCTCACATTTAAATGTCATTCAACCCAAACAAATAAAATGATATAGTAAAAAAAATTAAAGAAAATCATCTCCTAAACCACAGATTGTAATAGCTAAAAAAGGCAAATTATGCAGAATTTCGAAATTTTCTCTCCACTGGATTGTATCTCATTAGGTTTATGACATAAAAACTTAAATTTTTAAACACCACCATAGGCAATTAATAGTAAACAAACAAGTAATTGGGTTGTCCGTTCTTTAAAATTAATTAAATCTACTAGAAAAACAACCAGCTGTGTGACATAGGAACTATCACAAAAAAGACTGCATTAATTTGGGTTGTCTGCAAACTTTTCATAGTTTTTTGAGAAATTGTATATGTGTATGGATCCAGATTATATATAAATGGAATATCTTAAGAATTTTAAAATTTCAGATCTTAAATCTATAAAATCAACTTTCGAACTTACATAAAACAAATTAGAATACTTAAATCAAGCAACTTATAGAAAGAAGTTTTGAATAAAAAAAAAAAACACATAAAATAGCAATGTAACTATTTTTAAAAATATCTTGATACATTTTTTTCCATGTCCTGAACACACAATAAACCTTTATATAACATTTGTTTATCATAACTGAAAACTACATATTAAATACTAAAGCTTATATTTATATATTTATTTTTAAGAACTCAAATTTTCCTTACATTAATTTTTATTAATAAATCTTTGCACATTGCCTGTACTTATAATCATCAAAATAAAATTGAAAAGGATTCTTTTTTTTTTTTTTTGAATTTCACACCAGTTGGCAAAATTTACAATCTTTCCTCTAAAATATAAAAAATTACCTTCTGTTTTAATGGGAATATTTTATTTATTCTTGTCACTGAACATACTAACACTTAATGCATACCTGTATCATGTTATTGTATGTATAGTGTTAATCTAACAAAAATTTTCACCCACAAACTTAAACTTATTTGGAGTAAAGTATTAACTTGTAATTTTGTTATCACTGATTATGCATGTAAAGTGTCTTTTTATACATAAATATATTTTTTAAAAAAAAATTGAAGATGAAACAACATTAGGAAAAAAAGATTAAGAATTCTTGCTCTCTACCTGAAGTTTGAAAATATATTAACCAAATATAAAATAAATTACTATGCAAAGTTTGTCTAAGAAATGCTAAATCAGTTCTCATACCATTCCAAAATTTGGAACATATGCATTAAACTGCCAACTAATTTTACTCAAGCAAATAACATCCCAAATTTTTAAAAAGTATATCACTATAATGCGCAGTGTTCAAACAAGACCAGGAACTGTTTCAACTGTTGGTTGTATATCATATCCGCATTTGGCAGTTTTATGATTTGAAGAAATTACTCGACATTAAATAAACAAGTGCCCAAATTTGCCCTTTCAACATACATCACACAAAAATATCAGTGATTTTGGATGATTAACCTTTAACAACAAAACATTGACATTTTTTTTGAAATTACCAACTTTTTAATTCAAAATATAGATTATTGCAGAGATATCAGTGTCATTACCATGCGGAACTGCACTTTTTTGTGCTTCAAGTTGTAGTTTCAACTTCTGTAACTCAAAATCCATTTCGGTTTTCCTTCTTTCCCGCCTGTTCAGCTAATTTACTTTTCTCTATCCGTTCCTCAATTATGTTCATGAATAATTCCTTTATAGAATTTTCCTCGTACTCCTTGGCCCTTAAAATCAGTAAATCTTCTGCCACGACAAGTCCCAATTCCCAAGCCAATCTCCTTAGATCCTCCTTCTTTCGCCTTGTGAGGAAGGCCATTACGTTATATTAAAAGAGTTCAGTTCAGGAAAAATTTAAATGTGTGTCCTCTTTCCCTCTCAGTTAGCCCAATACAAAACAATTATTAAAATACTTTCTTAACACACTTAAGGTATCAGAACACGTTCGGAGTACTTTTTGACGAAATAACATATTTAAACATTATAAATGCCTTTTTAGGACTCAATAACAATAAATACTAATATTTAAGCAACAATATTTAAAATAAATTGCCTGAATTTCACAAGAATTACAATTATAAGCGAAATTTTAGCAATATTTTTGTAAAATTCTAAAGCAATTAGAGAAAAAAGCAATAAAATTATATTAGTAAAAGTATTACACATACAAATTAGATACATTTATCTTGAGAATGTACTAAAATTTTAATGTTTTATTAAAATTTGAAAATTTCAGACCTGATTGAGTAAACATAAGAAAAATCACATTCTTTATGAGACCATTATTTAAATAATAGGCCATAACTTAAAAAAGTATTTATACAATATGAAATATTTTAGTAAATTCTCTAGAAAATAGCATACATATCAGACTGAAAAAGTTTTATACAAATACATTAGTAATATTTTTTGAGTTATCAGACTCACCATGATACATTTTGAACAATTTAAATGCCCACTTCTGGTAGATCAAAGACCCACTTCCGATTTTTCTAACTTTATAAAATTGATTGTAACTTGACCTCCAGGGAGCTTAGAATCAAATCAAAGTATGTTTCGTAAAGCCAAAAGAGTTTAATTCAATAAAACAAAAATATCTGTCTTGAGAGAATTTGGTCATTTCCAACGTGTTCGGATACCTTAATCTAAGAGATAAATTATTAAAAAAAAAAAAGATATTCAGTAAATAATTATTAAGACATAATTTGTAGATAAACAAAATTTACATATACGATTAAATAATCTGTCCACAGGAATCGTATAAGAACAAAATAAATCTCATATGAATACAATATTCAACAGAATACACCACAGAGGAATATAATGAAAAAATTCTATTTGATTTATATTCGAGCTAAAAGTAAGCATTAGTCATAAAAGGAATGCATTTCCTTTTAATATAAATAAGTGGATTTAAGATTCATTGACTTTAACTTGAATAAGAATACTTTAAGTAAAAGATATTGCTTCGTTCTATCAAAAGGTAAAAATACTAATAAAATAAGTTTGTTTAAATGGAGATTACATATACATGTTCTATCTAAATAAAGTTATCAACAGTTTTTCCTATCTTCAATATCTAATGCAATCCATATTTAACAAGAGGTAAATTTTAAGTAGTAATAATCGAATGAAATATACATTAGCAACTCTGCACACATTGAAAGACAAAAATGACTTAAATAATAATTGAAATACAATTTAAAACTTAGCATTGAGAATAACTCTATACAGGAAACATTTTTAAAAAATGCAATACAATCATGCATAGAAAATAACAAAGCATAAACCTCATTTTATAGAATTCAAATATTATATGGCTATTTACCACTTTGACCATAGAACCCTCAAAGCGAATGAAATAAACTTCCTGAAAAAATTCTATCAGAATCTCACACGCACGCAAATTCAATTTGCTTTCAAAATAAACACAGCATATTTCGATAAAGTACCGTAGAATCCGGCGTATATAACGCGCACCTATACTTTCAAGCTGATTTTTTAAAATTTTTATGTATATTCGCTGTATAACGCGCACCCCATTTTTAATGAAGAAATCTGAAATATTAGTATACATTGCTTTTATGTTTTGAAATCATTTCTTCAAGGTATTATCCCAAACTTTTGAAAAAATAGCATGCTTCTAGAACTACAACTCTTTTTGTTCGTAAGGCAAGTCGTTTTCATTTAAATAAACAGTGTTTCAATACATGTAGAAGATAAGTTTTTTTTTTATGTTCATATCTTTTGCTATTTTTAAAGCTATCACTTTTATACCTGGCGTATAACGCGCACCCTTAAGTTTCGGTCTTATTTTTTGTGTTCAAAGTGTGCGTTATACGCCGGATTTTACGGTACATATACAGATACACAAATAAAAGTTACGGTTTCAATTTGCATTAAGAATAAAATTAGAATCATGCCTCATTTTAAAACTACAATAATGACGCAAAGCACTGGGTATACCAAAACATTTGAAAACCATACTGAAATAAATGTTTAAATTTGTCACTAGTACAGTTTACAATTTGAAGTATTCCTTAGATTTAATATTCCAATTTCAGGAACTATAAACATTCAAGATGTGTTGACCTCTTTGGATTCTAGATGGATCCAATTACATTAAGTCACAAAGGATCAAGGTGATCCGAGAGTACCCAGAGTACTTGATTAAAGTAGAATAGTTTAAATTACATTAATTTTGACCGTAAGTCAAAAGGATCAAGGTGATCAGTGTTAAATATTTGAAATTAATAAGTAAAAATTACTTATCCTGTGGTAAGATCTGCTGCTAGCCCCATGTTGCGGGCGCTATTCTGTAATAACGTCTTGATGTATGGGAGTGAAAATGCTTGTTGGCAAAGTCCAAATGAAGACAACTCATTTGGGTCGACAGCATAACAGGCACATGATTACATATAAGTACAAACACTCGTACTACAACAAGACGTTCACAGCACAACACTAAAACTGAGGGCGGAACAGACTATCTAATAGTTACAACGTCATCTTTTTCGGTTAGTTATCCAAACCGTTACAGTTATAAATACACAATTTTACTTTTACTTTTTACTTTTCAAAATAAATTAAGAAACATGTTTAGACACACACAAGTAGGCTTTTTAATAAAATTTTACAGTAGAACAAATTAAATTGTTTTCATGAAAATTTTTTACATGAATACATTATAAGTAAATAAAGCATTTCATGATCTGCTGTATAAATCAGACCTTGTGAATGTAACATTATACTATAACAAATAGAAGACAAACCGAGGATCTAATTGTATATATTAAAACAATGCATAATATTTTATACAAGAAACGTTATGAGTGTATAGAAGAAAAGATTGCTGTAAGAATGGAATGGAAATGAAGGTGCGAAAGTTGCGTTGAATCCAGCACCCCCAGTGTTTCAGGAAAAGCATCAAGTAATGATTCCCTTACCATATTAAAAAGAATATTCGTTTCAGAACCGGTTCCAGCAACAGATTTCATAAAACATACTGTTTTAGCAATGGCACTGAAGCAGGATGCACAATCATCAAAAAGCTGACGATTCCCTGTAACAAAAATAAACAGTAAGCCCTTCTCTACATTAGATATTGTATCACTGATAGGGGCTTCGAGATATTTCCCACCTACACTAGTGATCACCATGCAATTTTTTTCCACAGTAACATGATCCATAGGTGTCAATTCAATATATCCTTTGGATCCAGGCACACTTCTCTCAAGACCGTGCAGAATACCATTATTTCCAAAAACTATGGACATTACAGCCTCTGGTCCAGAAACACAACAAAAGATAATGTCACAATTCCAAACAACCTCAGCTGGTGTCGAGAACTGCTGAGCTCCTGCAGCAACACATCCTTGGCATTTTTCCGATGTTCGATTCCATACTGAAACATTATGCCCTGAATTTAAGAGCCTTTTTACAATCCTTTCGCCTATCATTCCTATGCCAATGAATCCAATCTTATTAGATCTTCCTAATCTAAATACTTCTTCTGAATAATCGATACGGGAGAAAAGTCTACGATTGATACCATCAGAAATATTAATATTTTGAGAAATGTTGGCAACTGGAGCAGAATGGTCATTTGACACTCTTGATAAATTCTGTACTGGAGATAATTCTTTGTTGGATGCATCAGTCGCAAATGGTTGATGGGTGTCGGTTGTTGGATGCAAATTTGGTGTTTCAGCAGATTTCTTCGTCTTTCCACGTTTCATCTTCCGCTTGGATCTCCTACCTCTTTTCTTATGGATTTCAGGAGATCCAGATGATTCATCACTTTCAACAGAATCTTCCCCCCTACTAGCTCGAATGATTTCCTTTACTGCTTTTACATATGAGCCGGACTTTATTTTAATTCCTTTATTTACCATATCTTCAGAATGAGGAACAATGTTTTCATGAGTGATCCAAGAAAAGTTCCGCGTTCCATAAAAAAAGACAAAATAATGATTTTTTTTTAATGTAGGTTTTTTCTTTGGCAGCCCTTTGTCAGCGTTCAGGGCTTTTTCATTTACAACTGGCGGGTTGACTATTTGTGCTGGCCAAAAGGGACAATTTTTCATTTTCGCCCAGACTAAATCACCTAATTCAAAGTTCTTAGCAGCCATCTTCTAATTAGAATGTGTGGCTTCCCTCTAATACCTAAGATTCAAATAAAAGGAAATATGCTAAGAATATTTAAGAAAATGTCAAAAATGAGGCTAAGAGGCATACTTCCAGGTATGAGGACCAAAGCTACTACAATTTAATTTACTTTTATTGCCAAAAAAATAATCCATTAAAATTTTTTTTCGAAGTATATCAGAAATTCACTAAAAAAATTTTGCATGAAAGAATGAGCTGAGGCAAGGGAATTATGTTACATGATATAGCTGCAATTATTTCTCATTAATGAAATATATCATAAATCCATTTACAAGTTTCAAGCAAAAAAAAAAAGCACTTTTTTTTCCTTTCACATATGAAAAGGGGAAAAAAGTAAATTATACTTTCAAAGAATGTCACTGAAAATTTATACTTTGCCTCTTCAGGTATATCAGTTTATTTTAAATTACTTCAAACAAAAAAATATTTAAAAAGTTGGGGCTCATTACACTAGTTTTTGCAATTATGTATTAAAAAATACCAGTTTCGTCCCCAAAATAAAATTTATAGTCCTCTTTGCTGCAAGTATGTCATAATGAGAAATCAATTTCACCTTACCTTATCTGAGTATATATTCAATAAAGTCTATTCTGTTGATAAACAGCAAACAAGGCACCCTGAAAAAAATGTATCAAAATTTTAATATTGATAAAAAGAACAGTAAATAACATATTCCAAACTAAGGTGAAAAATACAAATTAAAAATGAATATATATTATTACGAATTTTGGGTAGAGTAAATAATTTGTATTTGGATGTGTAATGCACATTTATATTAAGTCTATGTTATATATATTTTATGTTATATATATTTTATGTTATATTTATTTTATGTTAAAATTGTAATACTCATAAGCAATGCCGTTCCTTACGCGATATAGATGCGATTCAATGAGAACTTGGCGAAATTTTGGCGAGAGCCAAGTTGGCCGCTAATTTGGCGAGTTCGGGATCCTCTGGGTTCTTCTAGAAATGAGTGGATTTCTCCACTAATTGCACGCTCTATGACACGTGCGGAATTTTCTGGAAGATTCCACTGGATCTATAAATAGAGCAGTGCTAGCCGCAACGAGTCACTCTTGATTCAACCAGCGATTAGTAAGCGCTGTTTTGACTAGCGATAACTGATTAATTTGGCTGTGCTTGTGAAAAATCTTTTACATCCTTGTATTTTAAACACTGATAATTGTGTTTGAGTGCTGTGGAAGGGGTGAAGACCTTTTGGGATTTATTCCATGAATATTGCTGCTGAATCCTTTATTTCACGGATTGAATTTTCGATAATATATTCTCATCGCTCTTAAATAAGTGTTCCTTCTTTGAGACTGGTTTGCATAAAATCCAGAGCCCCGACACAAACGTAACAATATATATATATATATATATATATATATATATATATATATATATATATATATATATATATATATATATATATATATATATATAAACACGTCATTTTGAAATAGGAATTAAACAGATTTTGAAACATTTAAAAACAACCATATTGATTAATTTTAATATGCTTGAAGCAATGGTCTTCAAACATTTTCTATTCATAGAACCCTAAGAACTAAACTGCTGTTTGTAAAAAATGCAACACCATGAAGGAATCATCAGAATTAAATAAAATTTAAAGCACAAACGACTTGTATTAGTACAAATAAATGAAGAAATTTTCAAAGCAAAAACACAAAACAATATTAAGCGTCAGTATTTGGTGTAACCATCACACGCTGCATTAAGTGTTGCTATACGACGTGGCAAGGAGTCGAACAAATTTTAAATGTCTGCTTGTGGAAGAGAATTCCATATTGCTTGTATATGCAACAAAAGTTCGTCATTTGAAGCTGCAGGACGCGGATCACGAGCGAGACGCTGACCAACCAAATCCCACACGTGCTCAATAGGCGACATATCAGGCGAATAAGCAGGTCAAGGAAGAAGTTGCATGTGTTGGGCTGAACAAAAGTCTCGAACAGTCTTTGCAACATGTGGGCGTGTATTATACTGCTGAAAGACAGCTCCATGGATGCCTTGAAGGAAGGGAACGACTTCGGGCTGTAGCACTTCATGGACGTACCTGTTGCTATTGAGATTACCCTCAAACCGTAACAAATTGGATCGTCCATGATACGAAATCGCACCCCAAACCATAACTCCGGGTATTAGGCCACTATGTCTTTCGATAACGCACTCTGGAAGGCAGCGTTCACCGGCACAGCGTCTACGAATGCGGCCACCATGGTTCCACAAAGTGAAGCGTGATTCATCTGAAAAGAAAACTTGGTGCCAATCACCACTCCGTAAGCTGTTGGAGGCATAATTAGGTTTCACTAAACGTTCGCCACTAACAAATAATCATTAACTATTTTCAACGTCTCCCGCTGCAGCCCACTATTTATACGCTTTCAGCATCAGTTCAGAGGGCGCCGCGCACGCTACGCAAGCGCATTGGCTCTGAAACATTACTAATTTATGTAACATCCTATAATTGATATTTGCTGCAAAGCTCATTTAATTCTGATGATTCCTTCATGGTGTTGCATTTTTTACAAACAGCAGTGTAATTTCAAGCTGTTTTCGGGAAACCCCATTTCAAATACAGAATCTAATATATATTATAAATGTGAAAGTTTGTGAGGATGTTTGTGAGTCTTTCACGCTAAAACAACTGAATGGATTTTAATGAAACTTTACAGTAATATAGCATATACATCAGAATATATAGCACATAGGCTATAATTTATAAAGGTATTGTATGAAGTGTCCAAAATATAACGATATTTGTCAAGTAGGAAAAAATTCTGCCATTTACAAGCAATTCTGGCGCGCGCTGCAAAAAAGCCCACCACAGCAGATATCTATCTTTTGTTTGTGAAAAACCTTTTTTGTTTTGGCTACGCAAGGTGCTCGCTTCTAATTAATTCCTCTGATCAGCATAATGCCTATTTTTTTTATTTTAGAATGAAACTAAGTTTTGAAGGGAGAGCTTGTTATAAATCTCTCTTTATTTTAATATTTTTTTTTATGATTTTATTATGCACATTTGGTAGTAAGAAACTGATATTTTTTCCAAATAAATGCTTTTATCAGTTCTAATACTTAAAGTAAATAAACTTTCTCTTTCACACTGCAACATTTGGACAAATTTTCGAAATTTGTTTGTGGTTAGTAGTTAACTATAACGCTATAATTTTAATTGAATAGGCAGATATAATTATTTTTACACTTAAAAACGCAATAACTATTGTTCTGTATTTCTTGGAGTGTGAGAGTGAGTGAATATTAATGTTGCACTGTTCAGCTACACGAGGGCTTTTGACAACGGATCACGTAATTTTGAACCATGGTCAAGTGACGTGGACGACACCTGAGCTGGCACCTCCTTCTCCTAACTACCACACTACACCAACTTAGAAGGAATATTTTACCAATACTTAGCAGGAATATTCTTTGAAATCCACTCTTCCAAGATATATGGCAGCACGATGAGTATTTTAGCGGAAAAAATAGTTTGTCAAAATTTAAGTGTCTTACGTTTTTGAATGTTAATGAAGACTTTAGAAAGTGTTTCGACTACTTATTTTAAGTGAACGGTATATATAATTAATTTTACAGTGGAATATCTTTAATTTATTAGTTCTAACGGATTAAATTTTCCAAAGTGGAGTATTTTGTTAATGTATATCCTTTAATTTTAAATGTAGTGATCCAAAAAAAATATATTGTATGAAAAAAACTGCAGTAAATCATAATGCGGTTGGATAAAGTATTAACGTGCGTCGCTCCCCTAGACGGCGGGTCTTACAAAGCTCTAATAAAGCTCGAGTTATGAAAGTAGCTAGGCATTTGCCAACTTGAATCTATCGTTAACATTTCGCTGTGTTTTTCATTGAATCGTCATTATAATTTAAGAAACGGCGTTGCTTGCGAATATTAGAATTTTAACATAAAATAAATACTACAGAAAGTAATATTAATGTATTATACTTTCAGATAAAAATTTACACTATTTTAAGCGTTCATTACACAAAACTTTTAACAATGTGTTACTTTTGCTGAGCAGAGATCAGCTTGGGAAGGTATTTTCAAAAATCGACCCTCAAGAGCGTTACGGGGAGTTATAAATAATAAAAAAAAACCTTTTTATCAGCTATTAAATCTACATACTTAAAATTTAACAAAGGTGTTTTATTTCTCTCTCTCTCTTTTGTTTAGCTGAGATATGCAAAAAGCTTTTTTTTGTTTAATTTGCAATTCACGTAAAATTAACTTATTAAAAACTTCTTTATCCTTCAATCTGTGTTTAATTTTTCAGTTCACCCGTGCGAAGAACGGGTATACCAGCTAGTATATCATACGATAATATTTAAAGTAGACTAACATGTTATAGTTACTCCATGTAAAGATAATTTTTAACACAATATTTATTTATGGTCCAAGTGTCACCTATCCATGCAATATATTTAGTAAGTGGGATGTACTAGCATTTTTTTATACAAACTTTCTAGGTCTATTGAAATGATCTGCAATTGGATTTCATTCGTTTTTATAGCTCTTTATATGTTCAGAAACATTTTTCATTTAAATATATTGTTCTGAATTATAATATGCTGCGTGAGAGACATCTTGTGTATTTTGCATGCATTTTCAATCTAAAATTTAGAAGCTGTTTCTGATTAAATTTAAACGTTAACATCAAATCTAAGTATATGTCGATAAACTGTTTTCTCTCCTTTATTATAGGTGCGTAAAAAAGGTTATTTTCCATTAGAAAACTGTTCAATTTTGAAAAACATTGCACTCGCGAGTATAAAATTATTTAATGGCACCCCTGATAAAAAAAACAGAATATTCACTATGTAGGTTATAAAGAAAACATCTTAATATTCTTTTATTGTATTATAATAAAAGTTGAAAATGTATTAGAAAATAAAGTTACTATGTATAGCTAAAATTTTCAGTTTTAATGATTGGGATGAAGATTTTAAGAATTATTTTTGGAGGATTTAAAAAAAAATGGTATGAGGCGATGATCAAATCTAGAACTCTATTACTCATATAAAGAATCTGATATTGTTAACTTAAAAGTAAAACAAATTGCAGGAGCAGGCCACATTGTCAGGATGAATGAAGACCACACCACTAGAAAAGTCTTCAATGCCCAAACAATTGGCACACTGAGAAAAGGCAGAACATTTTAAGATGGATTGATGGACTAGAAAAAGATCTCCTAGTTTTGAGATCTAAAAATTAGAGAACACTAGTAGGAAGAAGGATTCGTGGGAAGGCCAAGGCCCACCCTCAGCTATCAAGGTACTGATGAAGGAAGGAATGAGCTGTGGATACTTATGGTTATACAAACTTTATAGAAAACATGAATCCATTATGCATACACATTTATATTTTACCTTTCAATATTTTTAAATTTCATGGAACCCCCTCCCCCTTTTTGTATGTGCTCCATGGATCTCCAAGTCCTCAACTACAATTTTTATAAAAAGGATGGAATTAATTAATAAATTTTACAACAGAAATTTGATAAAAATTTGCATTCATAATACAGAACATTGATTTTGAGCAGCAACAAAATTTAATTTTACGAAATAGGCTGATAAATGAATACAGGAGGTCCTTCACACTTAACGGAAACGATTTTGTAATTCATTTTATCGTTTGCATTTTGAGATAAAACTTTAGCAACTTCAAAATATTCATCTGCAAAGGTCTTCTTTTGATTGAAATTTAAAATAAAAGATTCATTTTAAAAATGGCTCGAAGGTGAGATAATTACGTTTTCCAAGGAGAAATATCCGTATCAACGAATTAAAAATGAGTGCAAAAATCTTGGTTATTGCATTTCAATCAAAGTTATAATATATTAGATTTGAAAGGGGGGAAAGCATCTAACAGAAAGTAAAAATGAAAAGATGACCACGAAAATTCATCCTAAGACTTTTCAAACACCGGCAACTATCATGAAATTGAAGTCTCTGATCCTAAAAGAAAATCCGCTGACACAAAGATTCATTTCATCAAAACTAGGAAGGTCTTCCGGAACTGTATTTAAAATCATTCATAAAGATTTAAAGTTAAAACAGATGTTTAAACCTAAAATTCGTCACATTTTTAAAACATATTGCTGAAAGAAAAAGCACAAATTATAGGAAATTATGTAAAAATCACCTAGCGGCTGAAAAATGGAAATTTGTGGTAACATTTGATGAGGTATGGGTATATTTAAGTGACTGTAGTAAAAGAAGACCAATTTTCTATTGATCAACTAACTGATGGGAATGACTGTGTGAAATGGCTTTGTCAGTGAACAGTTTCGTTCCCATGACCTCGTGGAGGAATATCGAAGTGACGACGAAAGGCACCTTGCACTGCAATCACTGACCAACCGTTAGAGAATTACGTCTCCACGGAAAAAGTACGCTGCTGCCTCGACCACAACATGTTTGAGATTGAGACGGGCATAAACAAAAACATCCCACTCCACCCCTTCCACTGAACCCCTTACCATGTCTCTACAAACATCACTGGAACATGTTCAAAAAAGGAAGTTCTTGCACCTCACCCAGTAGTTGCAGGATTTTACAACAATGGCAAAAAAAAAAAAAAAAAAAAAAAAAAAAAAAAAAAAAAAAATTTAAAAATCAAAAAGTCCCAAGTAAAGCCAAAATTAATTCACTCTACTATCAGCAGAATATTTTAGAACCAATTTTCGAAGAAATTCCAACTTTAAATGGAAAGGACATTGATAAAGTCGAGCTTAATATGGACACAGCCTCTAGTCACACGTCTAAGTCAACTGCCATTCATTTAGAAAAGAAAGAATCCAAAACAGGAATAAAGTGTATCCCATTTGATGAAATATGTGTAAAATCCCCCTATGCTTCTGCAATGAGCTTATGGGCCTTTGGTTTATTAAAATGAAACTTAGGAAAACGGTTCGAGAGGAATGGAGCAAAATTTGAATGACAGTATCAAGAAAAAATTTATTTTAATGGAAAATTCAAGCTAGAGCTATAATCAAGAAACACGGGTATCAGATAGAAGCAAATTTCCACAAAAAATACGGTATTTATTGATAAAAATCAACTATCAAAATCGTTTCGACAAAGTCTGAACGACCTTTTATATAATCTGATACTTATTTCCAAATACAATAATGCTGAGAAATAGCAAATCTGTAGTATTAAAGAGCCCTATAATGAATAAGATCAAAAGTAAGAGCATGATTAATTGTTTATAAATGTTATACTAAGAACAATAGGAAGATCTTGCATTTTAAATGAGGATACCTGAATTGACATGCCGCACCATGTCTTTGTGAGAAATCAAAGTCTCCACAGTTCAATACAAATTAGTTTTGCTGCATGTAGTCTATAGAAATATACCTGAGCCTATGTTTTATATAATAATATATACCTAAACTTAAATATACCTAAACTTATGTTTTCCTTCAATTATAAGTCTTTTTACTCAGTAAAACTGGTTACTCGCATTATTAATTTAAAGGAAAACATAAGTTAATATTCAATATATTCTTTGTTCGATGAAAAGATTCAAAAGTCAGAATTATAAACATAAACAAAATGTTCTTTAAAAATGGGATGGAGAAATCCTTCAGGTCCCTAATTATTTAGAAGAATGGTTACAAAAAACACAAAAAGTTTCAAAAAATAGTTTGTCAAAAAAAGTTTCAAATTTCATACTTTGTTTATTATGCTCCTATTTGTGTCTTGTACCACATTTTCAAATAGGAATGACAAGAAATAGGTATAAAAGCTTGTATTTTTAAAAATAAAAATTAGACAAGTACTTCTAATGTAGAAGTACAAAAAAAAATTTCAGAATGCCAAATTCAAATGAAAAATTTCAGAGTTTTAGGATTAACTACAGAAAATTAGTTTTTTTTAAGACAGAAATATTTTCAATAAAACATAATTGCAATTTCTAAATGAAAATATAGCATTACACTGGGTTTATTCTATAAATTTATTTGTTCTCTTCTTAGTTATTTATCATTTCCTTTTACGTATTATATATAAAAACAAATAAAACATTTGTTATTCAAGAATTTGCTTGCAACACAAATATGTAAAATATGTCACACAAGCCTCATGCTATACCAAAGCCTAAAAGATATTAAAATTTGGTTACAATAACTGACTCAAATTTTTCTTTCAAATGAACTAATGCTTGGGAAAAGTTTTCTCATATGACTCACGAAAAACAAACTTTACTTTTGCCATCCTTATATTGTTTTTTTTTCTAGCAAATATCATAATGAAATTATTTTGGTTTTGATTGTTAATGTAACCTGATACATAATCAGATCCAAATGTTCATTAGGTCATCCAAAACATATATAAATATTCACTACAAAGCCAAATCACAATGTTACTATTTTAGATTAATATTTAATAGTTATTTTTTTATAATTTTTCTATTTAGTCTAGAGCTTTTTTTAAATATAAGAGCACATACCTTTGCTATTACATAATAAAGGGTGTTTTTTGAGATGTATAAACTTTAAATTGCAATAAAACAACGATGTATTATTCGATTGACATGATTTTTTTTATTCGAAAGATAATCTTGTGGCATTACATTTTAAATATGATTTCTGGCATAGGACTGCCACGGCTGCCTCGGATGTAGTCCAATCTGGACGACCAATTTTCGATGACTTTTTCAAAAATTTGTGGCCGTACATCGGCAATAACACGGCGAATATTGTCTTCCAAATGGTCAAGCGTTTGTGGCTTATCCGCATTGACCAATGACTTTACATAGCCCCACAAAAATAGTCTAGCGGTGTTAAATCACAAGCTTTGGAGGCCAATTCACAGGTCCAAAACGTGAAATTAGGCGGTCACCAAACGTGTCTTTCAATAAATCGATTGTGGCACGAGCTGTGTGACATGTTGCGCCGTCTTGTTGAAACCACAGCTCCTGGACATCATGATTGTTCAATTCAGGAATGAAAGAGTTAGTAATCATGGCTCTATACCGATCACCATTGATTGGAACGTTGTGGCCTTCATCGTTTTTGAAGAAGGATTCCACCAGCCCATAAAGCGCACCAAACAGTCAGTTTTTCTGGATGTAACGGTGTTTCGACATACACTTGTGGATTAGCTTCACTCCAAATGCGGCAGTTTTGTTTGTTGACGTAGCCATTCAACCAGAAGTGCGCTTCATTGCTAAACAAAATTCGCTTCTGAAAATCGCGCGCGCGCGACCATTATTTTCGAAATAAAATTGCACAATTTGAAAGCGTTGTTCAGGCGTGAGTCTATTCATGATGAATTGCCAAACCAAACTGAGAATAAATCACTCGACAGCTGTTAAATCGGTCACCATCTTGGAAAGTAATGCCAACTTAAACTTCTATACCTGAAAAAAAAACACTCTGTATAAACATGCCCTAGAGCAGGGATGGCGAACCACTGGCAAGCGTGCCATTACGCCACCGATCTGAACGGTTTGCATTTTAATTCAAAATAACAAAGTTAAATATGAAGTATTACGAACAAACGCGAGTAATCGGTCCCAGTTTTTAGGGAGATTTTCTCAATTCAAAGAATTATTGGAAACGTTCGTTTTTTTATGTACCCTGATGTGACTTCACATTTAATAAACTGAACTTGTGCCTATTTGATTGGTTGGAAATTGGAAAATTTGAAATGCAAACTCTCTGTGTGTGATTGATTTCAAGTCTAGTTCAATATGGATTCAAAAATTTGTTGTAAAAAGGGAGAAAGTTGTAATTGATTGAAACAGAAATATTAACAAGCAATAGAAGTAAAAATGCTAGTAATGAAATATTGGTAACATGGAATTCGATTCCAAACACATTTAACAGTTTGAAGAAGCTGGACCATGCTATTTTAACCATATATTTTCATCTACCTACGCCTGTTAGTCAATATTTTCTGAGAAGAAAAAATAACATTTAAGACTCACTTAGAAACCATTTGGCAGATGACTCTAATTCAGCATGCGTTCTGCTAAAATTAACATCTAACAATCCTAATGTAATTTATTTGCCGTCTATAATCGGCAACAACAAAAGTCACACTATTGTTACTTTAATTTAAATAACGCGTATAACTAAAATATTTACTACTATATAGTACAAAATGTAGTTTTTCGTAGTAGATAAAGAGTTTTGAGTTGTTAGTATAGAGTTTTATATATATTATTTTCCCAATAATTCAAAGTCAAAATTATTTGACGGCACGTCTTTAAATCATTAAATACTTTTTTAGGAAAAAGGGCACGCTGATTCATAAAGGTTCGCCACCCCTGGGTTAGAGGTATTTGTAAATATATCTAACTATTTAGTATTGGATTGTGGTACATAAAATAATTTGTTTTGGAGAACAAAAACAACAAATTAAATATTTATGTTTTTGTCAAAATATATTGGGAAAATTTAATTTGATAATCTTGTTAAAGATTAAATAATCTTTATGATACACAATAGTTTGAAAGCTAGTCTATCAATAAATGTTACAGAGAATACATATGCAAATATTCCGTCCTTTACAGTTTAAAATAATTATTGCAAATACAGTTGGGCTGCTATTTAATGAAGTCGTTAAATTCCGGAAAAAAATTTGTTATGTTGAAAATTTCTTTAGTAGAGATTCATCTATCATTAATTATTCTTCTGTTCAGGAAAAAGTTTGCTAAATAGAGAAATTTGCAAAATGGAGATCTGACTGTATATATACCTGTACATAATGCACTTTAGTAACACTGAACTGAAAATAAAGAACAAACTTGCAAAATTGGCAAAACATTTAAATTGACTTAGCTACAAATTATCATACTTACATTTCCATCTCCAATACCCTTTAATTAAAACTACCCTTTTTTGCTAATCCTGAAATTCCTCACACAATGTAATTCTGTAAGATTTCAGCTTTCCTCTTTGTTTATAAATTCCTCTAAAAAAATTGTACCATGAGAATTATTCCGAACTTGACAACAATACTATGTATGATACTAAATAGTATACAGAATTATATACGAAAATGAAGTAACTGTGTCAAAATTGACAGACTTTATAATGCTGCTCTTCTGATGTCTCATATTTTCATTCACTTTAGCTCCGTTTACATGCAAACCCGCAAAATACCGGCAATTTTGAAATGCGGATGAAAGCCGGGTGTTGGCGCATGTGCACTAATGTAAATATTCTTCCTTGCCGCGCAGTGCCGGCAGATGAGAACTTTCTGTGGAACGAGCTAGACGAGAAAATTTCTCTTTAAGGTATACGAATACGTTGAAATGGCCAATTTTTGCAAAAAATCACATTTTGAGTTTTTGATGTTATAGAATAAAGCAATTATTTAGCTCTATAAATCTGTTCTTATTTTGTTCCTAGGTCACTTAGAATTCAAGATATTTAACAATTAGTAAAGCGCGGGAAACCGGAAGTAGGTATTTAAATAGCCGGAAGTCAGCATTTAAATGCCCTTAAACTGGTCAAACAAGATTTAAAAACATTATTTTTTTAAAGTATAATTTAAAAAAAAAAAACTTTTGATAATATTAAAAATAATTATACAATTTGAAAGTATTTGACAAAGTGAATCTGGCAATATTTGTTTTGTTTACTTTCAGCTTCATTTGATAAAAATTCTGCGTATTTAGTTACAAAACAAAAGTTATCAAGTATTATTTGTGTTTGTGTTAAAACACAAGTGAATTAATAGCTCGCATTACTATTTTATAATTATGGGAAATAACAGAAATAAAAGATATTCCCGTAAACGTCAGTTCAAAGGAAATAAGTTCTGCAAAAGAGTTTCAGTTTTCAACAACGAAAAGATAAGTATCAATTCAAGTATTCCAACTGCAAGTGAATCAAAGATAATTAATTCTTTGAAACCTGCAGATGTTCCAGAAGACAATGAAAAATGTTATTTTTAATTTAGGAGTTTTGTACAATATAATTTCATTATTATGCTGTCCTGTGTGTTTTGAAATAAAAGTTAGTGTTGTGCAAGACTCTGTGTTTGGGTTAGCTTTAAGTATGACTTTGAAATGTGAAAACTGTGACTATTCCTTCTCATTCTGCACTTCTGAGAAAGTAAACAAACTGCATAGTATCAATCTTGCATTTGTTTTTGGTATGAGAATCATTGGTAAAGGACATTCTGCGGCTAAAAAACTTTGTTCTGCTATAAATATAGATGTACCATCTAAAAGAGCATTTGGTTTCCTGGAAAAAGCTTGAATTTGCTGCTAGCAACGTAGCATGCAATACAATGAAGGAAGCTGCATTGGAAATTAGAAGTAACGAAACTGATACTGAATTTTCTCAATGTGGTGTGTCGGTGGATGGCACATGGCAACGAAGAGGATGTTCCTCCTTGAATGGATGTGTGTCTGTTATCTCGATAGATTCTGGAAAGGTGTTAGACGTTGAATTCATGTCAAAAGTGTGTAGACTTTGCAATTCCAAAAACAAAAGTTAAACAACATTCATAATTGTGCAAAACATATAGGGTCATCTGGTGCTATGGAACCCCTGGGTGTTTATCGTATTTTCGAACGATCTGTCGAAATGAGAAAATTACAGTATGTAAATTTTTTTGGCGATGGAGACTCTAAGGGGTATGCCTCTGTAAAAGATATTTATGGTAAGAATACTGTAGCAAAATACGAGTGTATTGGACACATACAAAAGCGTGTCGGAACAAAACTGAGGAAACTGAAATCGAAACGAAAAGATCTAGGAGGTCGAGGAAAACTGACGGATGCCTTTATCGATAAGTTACAGAATTACTATGGCATTGCTATCCGTGACAATGTAAATAATTTACAAGGCATGCAACGGGCAATCATTGCAGCATTTTCCATTGTTGCTCTAATGCAAAACAACAAATGCATGGCCAATGCCCTGTTGGACCGGATAGTTGGTGTAAATATCAACAAGCCGTATCAAAGGATAAGATCTACATCGATAAATCTAAAGGACTTCCCCCAAATCTGATCAACATAATCAAACCAACATATATGAAGTTATGTGATCAAAACTTATTAGCAAAATGTTTACCAGGAAAAACACAAAACTCTAATGAATGTTTCAATGGAATCCTTTGGAAATTTATTCCAAAAGATGTTTTTGTTTCATTAACAATACTGCGATTAGGAGGATACATGGCTGTAATTCAGTTCAATAAGGGATTTCAGGGATTGATAGATATCTTGAAACATTTCGGAGTGATTGTTGGTGTATTAACATTGAAAGGTTTTTCAGAACTTGATGAAATTCGAAAAACAGATTCTAAACGACATTCTCTGACTGTGGCAAAAGTTGCCAGAAAAAAAAAAAATAGATTAGCTAAAAAGAAAAAAAATGAGCTGATAGAAGGTGTAAGCTATAAAACTGGTGAATTTTAAGTAAGTAATTATGTAAATAAGAAAAATATGTGATAAATTGTACTAAAAATGCATTTTTCTCAAAATAACTTTTTTCGTATGTTTTGAAATTTTTAAAAAATGATAAATCAAAATATTACCATTAAATAACTTTTAAACTTGGTACCCCATTTTTTCTCACAATGTTTTCTAGGGCCTGAAGTAAAAGAATGATCATAATAAGAATAATTTTTAAATTATGGATTGGTATTTGTGTAACGGTGTTGTAAAACATGGCAAATTTCTTGTTTGGGCTTCTCGATTAGTTGTGGAATTTTATTTATTTATATAATCATAAGATTTTACTCCAGGCCCTAGATACACACATAATGATTATTTTGATACTAAATTTATACAAATTGAGTCCATGGATTTTCATGTAGAATTTTTTAAATGTCTTTAAAATTTCTTCAAAATTTCCAACAAATTTACCAATTTTATGAAACTTTAAGGATTTATTACAAATATGAGATAAGTATAGTTTATTTATATATAAACTGAAGTTAAAAAGAGTATAATTTTTTTTCTAAATGATGTTTTTTAAAAAAAGGGCTCCGAACGTATTCGTATACCTTAATACTCAGACGTGAGCAGTAATATAGGACTCTAATACTCGAAGCTCACAATACAAAATTAATTAATATTTGCTGCGCTTGTAAATAGCATATATATGTTGTGTGGTTGAATAAAAAAGAAATAAGCGTAGCTGGTCCGTCAATGAAACAAAAACAAACTAAAAATAAACATTCTGGTTCCGCTCGTGCCAGGAGCGATCAGTGGACTATGGATATGCAAAACAGAATAAAAAGTACCTTGAAAGGTAAAATTAGCAGAATTGAAACGTTCATTAAAAGTGCCAACGAAGAAACCGATTCGGTTGAAATAAAAGTAAAGCTAAGAAATTTGATAGCACTGCAAAAAAATGTGGAGGAACTCCGCAACAACTATTACGCCATTTCGAATGTGAAAGATGCATAATTAGCTGCCATCGACGAAGATCTCCGAATCTTCTTGAAGTCCGCCTTGAGTCATTAGAGGTAAGAATTGAAATTATTCTTAATTCCTCTAAGAAATCAAGTTCTGGGGCAGTAATGAAAACAAATGGTAATTTCGAAATAAAAACTAAAATACCTCCTTTAGTTTTACCCGAGTTCTCGGGAAAATACGAAGAATTTAGTTCATTTAAAATACAATTTGACGATCTGATCACAAATAACATACTACTGAGTGAATCTCAGAAGCTATACTACCTCAGATCTTGTTTAACTCATGAAGTTAATTATTTATGCAGCAATTTTGATAATTTTGATTCCTTAAATGAATTTTTAGAAAATAGATACGAAAATGAACGATTAATAATCAATATTCATATTCAAAATATTTTGAAGCTTGAAAAAATACAAAATGAAAATTCCACAGAAATTAGAAATATGATTGATTGCGTTCAAAAAAATTTACGAGCATTAAAAGTACTTAAATATGAGCAAAATAAATTATCCGATGTTTTACTTATTAATATTCTAGTTGAGAAATTTGATAGGGAATCGAAAAGAAATTTTGAATTATCACATAAATCTAAAATTGTTCCTACATTTCAAGAATTTATTGAATTCTTAGAACAACGGGAATCCGTTTTATTGTCTGTGTCTGTTGATAGAAATCCTAAAGTGAACCCAAATAAAATGTATACCAACAATTCTAAGCCAAAAGCTTTCATAGTAAACGAAAATGAAAACAAAAATTGTATAGTGTGTATAAGTCACAACATCCAATAAAATAAATAAATGTCCAACTTTTTTAAAATTCAGTGTTGACGAAAGACAAATTCATTCGCCAACACAAACTTTGTAATTTGTGCTTAAAATCCAAATATATTCAAATTAATTGCCTTTCCAAATATCGATGCAAATGCGGTGATTCACACAGTTATTTGATTTGTACTCGAAATTCTAATAAATCGAAAATAAAAAACCCTTTAGATAACGGAAATGAAAAAGAATATTGTGAAACAGTTAACAAGAATTCTAATCCGAATAATCCGGCATCAGTGTTGAGTAATAACACATGGCCCGATCAAATAAATAAATATAAAAAAAAATGTTCTGTTTTCAACAGCAGAAATATATGTTCGTAGAGCAAATAATCAAAAAGTAAAATTAAGAGCTATAATCGATTCCGCGAGCAATATTTGTGTACTCACAGAAAGAATGAGTAATTGCTTAGGAATAAAAAAGGAAAAAATAAAGACACCAGTATTCGGTTTAAATGGATTATCACAGAGCATAAAATGAAAATTAAAAACAATGATTTCAAACGAAGATAGCAGTTTTGCTGAACTAGTAGTTTTCTTGATTGTAGACAAAATAACTGAATTTACACCCTCCTCAAGTTTAGATATTTCCAATGTGGAAATTCCAAAGTTTTTAACGTTAGCTGACAAATCGTTTTATGAAGCAAACGAAGTTCAGGCTTTGATTAGCGCTGATATATATTTTTTAAAGTTTTAAAACAAAATACGTATAAAAAGTAAATGAAGAGTTGTTTTTCAAAGAAAGCGAATTTGGGTTGATTGCGTGTGGTAAACTTAAAGACAAATTAATAAACAAGGACAGTGTTTTTTAGTAAACAATGACTATTCAAGATAATTTAAAATTATTTTTTTATTTAGAGGGTTTGGGGATACGAGACGATCCAGTTCTTCATGACAGGGATCAAGCTATAGAAATTTTTAAAGAAACTATTGAATTCGAAAAAGGCCGCGTTATATCGTACAACTTCCCTTTAGAAAATCCTATAATGAATTGTCCGATAATTACCCCCTAGCTAAACAACGTTTCCAAAATTTATGGAGAAGATTTGGCCATGATTCGGAATTATATCAGCAATACCGTTAAATCATTCGCGATTACACAGAACAGGGTATTATAGAAGTTAAAACCGAAATTACAGATAACGAGTTAAAAAGACCTGTATATTATTTACTTCATCAGGCCGTAAGAAAAGACGGTCGTTTAACATCAAAAACAAGAATTGTATTTGACGCTGGAAGTCATCAAAATAATGAACTCTCATTAAAGGATTGTTATGGCCAGGAATTAATTTAAATCCAAATCTCTTAGATTGAATGCAATAGCCTTTTGTTCTGATATTAAACAAGCTTTCTTACAAATTTGTCTTGCTAACGAACACAAAGATGTGCTGTTCGATTTCTCTGGAGTGATGACGAATCGTGTGTTCATAAAAAGCCTAAACTACAGGTATACCGTTTTAATCGAGTAAATTTTAGTGTTAGTTCAAGTCCATTTCTTCTGGCAGCCACGATTAGACATCATATTGAGAAATATAAACATGAATTTCCTGACACTGTAGTACTTTTAGATAGAAGTTTCTACGTTGACGATCTTATTTCCGGTGGTAATGAATTTGAATAAGCTCTTCAAACTTCACGAACAGCAAAAAATATTATAAAGCTGCTGGAATGGATCTCAGAAAATGGATTACTAATGATGCTAATTTAATGGAGCAATGAAAGGTCCTAGGACTATCATGGAACACTAATGAAGATTACTTGACTACAGATTCTAAAAGTCTATTGGAATTTGTTTCCTTAGATAAAAATAAGAAACGCTTCATACTGCAAGCAGTTGGAAAGATCTTTGACCTATTAGGGTAAATTTCTCCTTTCACTGTTAGAATGAAATGCTTCCTTCGAGATCTCTGGAAAGAAGAAATTCAATGGGACCACCCTTTGCCAACACATATTGAAAAGGAGTGGAAAAAATGGTGTGAGAAGCTGCCCCACTTACGAAATCTAAAAATAACCCGACTAGTTCTAGATTCTACTTTGCTGGAAGATGATGTTGAGTTGCATAGCTTTTGCGACGCCAGCAAAAAGGCATATGGCGCAGCCATATATTTAAGAACTAAGTCAAGGAAGGGAATTTCTGTTAAACTTGTGGCTTCAAAAAGCTGTGCAGCACCATTAAACTGTGTAACCCTGCCCAGTCTAGAATTACTTGGAGCTCTAGTTGCTGCTCGCCTGGCATCTAAGGTGAAAAAGATCGTGAAAAGAGACCCTGTTTACAATATCACTGGACAGATTCCAAAATAATTCTGTTTTGGATAAAGGGTAACAAAACCCGATGGAAACAATTCATTACTAACCGAGTCAACGAAATAACCAGCCTAAAAGATCCCCACTCATGGTACCATTGTGCTGGTAAGGAAAACCCAGCAGACTTCCTCTCTCGTGGACTGAGCGCTGACTGTCTGGTGTCAAATTCCAGGTGGTGGACAAGTGCAGAATTTTTGTCCGATTCCGAATTTCCTAAAAACTTTCAACAAGTGGTTCCTGAGTTAGACTACCTCACAGAACATGAGAAAGAGACTGTAGTTCAAGAAAGGAAAAAGTTGCCTGAAGCTGAGAGAAGTGAAGAGACCGTCTTGCTGAATAGCGATTCCTCTAGCATCCTTGACGAACTTTTCGAACTTTCTAATAATTATTTCAAAGTTATTAATATTTTGTCTTATATTTTCAGATTCTACTACAACTGTAGGAATAAGTTTAAGAAGGTTGGACCTCTAACTGTAGCCGAATTCAAGGAGTCAGAAATTAAATTGATTAAGCATGCTCAAACACCTTTGTTTGATAAAAAAAATTCCAAGTAGTATTTCTAATTTATTTAATTATTGTAGATGGGGAAGGAATAGTTCGCGTAGGTGGACGATTAGAAAATGCTTCTGTGCTATATCTTCATAAGCATCCAGCGATTTTACCAAAACGTTCAAAATTAAGTAAACTTTATTTTAACAGCTTGCATGCAAGACTCTTTCACGTTGGCCCACAGGGATTGTTAAATGCTGTACGACAAAAATTTTGGCCTTTGAGCGGTCGTAGCATCGCTCGTAAAACCGTTCATCAACGTGTGACATGCTTCAAAAGCAGACCCATTCTCTCTTCACAAATTATTGGTAATTTGCCCAGTGAAAGAGTAAATATATCGAGCCCATTTACTATTGTTGGACTTGATTTATGCAGTCCCTTTTTAGCCAAATATAAAAATCAGAGAAAGGGAACTCTAAATAAAGTGTGCATTTGCATCTGCATATGTTTTTCTACGAAAGCCATCCATCTCGAGTTATTATCGGATCTCACTTCCGATGCTTTGATAGCAACGCTTAAACGTTTTACTAGTAGACGGGGTAAATGCTCCAAAATTTAACACAGATAACGCTATTACTTTCGTGGGAGCAAACCCAATATTAAAGAAATTTCATAAATTAATTTTCCGGATGAAAATTTAGTTAAATATTTCGTGTCAGAAAATATTGATTAGAAATTTATACTTCCCAAGTCCCCTCACATTAGAGGACTTTGGAAGGCAGGTGTAAAATCTGTGAAGCACTATTTTAAAAGAGCGATAGGAAATCTTCACTTTACCTTTGAAGAATTTGAAACTATTATGATTCAGGTAGAGGGTGTTTAAGTTTTATTATTAACGAAAAATAAATAGGATACAACCCGCACACTTGGTGACAAAAGCTAGAGTGAAAAATACATGAGAAAACCACAAATACAAATGAGAGATACAGGCGCCATCTATTAGCATAAGAACAAAATCCTGTTAGCATTAGATATTAAGTCATAATCTTGAACACTTTCCCTTGTTAACTGGATTTTGTCAAAACAGTCCCATTTGATTACACAATGTCAATAGTCTGGACTTCATCAAGGGTTTTGTGAGAATGTCAGAGACTTGTTTCTCAGTTGACACTTGTTTCACATTTAATTTTCCCTCTAAGACTTTCTCGCGCACAAAGAAGTGTTTTATTTCTATGTGCTTTGTCCTTCGACGATATTCAGGGTTGTGTGACAACTTTACTGCTGCCCTGTTGTCCACTTGAAGTGTGGGAATTTCCCTCAAGTTCACTATGCCCTGAATCAGTCTGCAGAGCCAAATTACTTCTTTGGCTGCCTCTGATGCTGCTATAACTTCAGCTTCAGTTGTTGAAGTGGCAACAATTGCTTGCCTTTGGCTGCGCCATGAGATAGCTCCTCCAGCATGTATCATAACATATCCCGAGGTTGATCGACTTGTTTTGGTACATCCACCAAAATCTGAATCACTATAACAATGAAGCACACCTTTTGTCTCTGTAGCCTATGTTATTCCATATCCAACTGTGCCAGCTATATAGCGGAATACTCTCTTCACCTTGACTATATCTTCTGCAGATGGGTTTTCAAGTGATCTCGAAAGAAATCCTACGCTATATGCAAGGTCTGGCCTGGTTCCCACCATCAGATACATAAGGGCACCAACAGCTTGCCTATATGGAAAATCAGAGTTTTTGGTTTCAGACTTTTGCAATCTGCAATCCTTTAACATGGGCGTTGCCACAGGATTCCTCAAATGCAAAACATTTAAGTATTTTTCTGGCATATCCTTTTTGATTGATAGTTATTGAGTTGTCTTTATGATGCTCAATTTCAAGACCTAGAAAACAGGAAACTTTTCCTACTGATATCTTGAATTTCGTTTTCAGCTCCTTGATGAACATTTCAGAATCTTGTTGGTCAGTTGCAGCAATTAATCCTTCATCAACATACAACACTATCAATAATTTTCTACCTTTTCTTTCCCGAATGTATAGGCATGGATCAGCTTCACTTGCTTTAAAGCCAAGATCTGTTAAAAATTGACCAAAACACTTGTTCCAACAGCGTGGTGATTGTTTTAAACCATACAGGCTGCGCTCGAGTTTACATACTCTTCCTGAGCCATCTTTGAAACCTTCTGGTTGTTTCATAAATATGGTTTCCTCCAGATCTCCCTAAAGGAATGCTGTTGATACATCAAATTGAGTCAAGTGCATCCTTTCTTCAGCTGCAATGCTTAAAACTGTCCGTATTGTTCCCAATTTGGCTACTGGGCTGTATGTTTCACTGTAATCAATGCCCTGGCGTTGACTAAAGCCTCTTGCAACAAGTCTTGCTTTATATTTATTGATGCTGCCATCGGGATTTGTTTTGAGTCTATAAACCCACTTACAGGGTAGCTTTTGCTCCAACTGGTAGGTATGATAGCTCCCACAAGTATGATTTTCACTTAATTAATTCATTTCACTCTCCATGGCTTTATTCCAGTTTGTGCTGTGAGTTTATTGCTTCTTCATATGTTTCAGGATTATAGTCATCTAAATATGACTCTGCTTCCATAATATGATCCTCAAACCGTTTTGGTCTCTGCAGAAGTGAGCGGTTCCTCAGCTGTCTATTTGATGTAGGTTCAGCATCTTCTTCCCTATCAGTCTCAGAATCACGTAAGTCTTCTTGGCTTAGTGTCCTTTCTATAGGATTGTTCTCAATTTTTATCAGCTGCTCTTCATACTTTCCCTGATTTGTATCTCCTCTTATCCTGTCTTCTAATTTTAATTCTGTACGGTCATCACACTTCCCTGCTTTTTCTTGAAAGATTACATCTCTAGATAAAATTACTCTGTGTTCTTTCTTTAGCCAGATTCTGTATCGTTCATCTCCATCATATCCCACAAGGTACCCTTGGATGGCCTTCTTGTCCATTTTCCTTCTCTTCTGAGCTGGAACATGAGCATAGCATGGAGATCCTATTATGCGCAGGTGTTTTAACCGGGGTTTCTTTTTGAGCCAAAGCTCATATGGACTTGTATTTTCTATTGACAACTTTCCTGTTCTGTTTAGTATATATATGGCAGAGTTAACTAATTCAGCCCAGATAGCTGCAGGGAAACTGACCTCAGGATTTGAATATTTGAGTGTTCTGGCCATTTCAATGATGGTTCGCATTTCTCGTTCACTGGCTTTATTTTGTTCTGGGGTGTAAGGTGCTGTGAGCCTTTGAGTAATTCCATTTGAATGCAAAATTTCATGAACATCTTTGTTATCAAATTCTCCACCATTATCGCAGAGGAATTCTTTCACAGAATATCCCAGTGTCCTTGTATGTGCAAGCATGTGCTCTAACACCTTTTTTACTTCTGACCTCTTTTATTAGGTAACCATAGCGAAACTTTGTAAAGCTGTCTTTGAATACAACCAAGTACTTTTTCTTCTGAAATGACTCATCAAATGGTCCACAAACATCTGCAGAAATCAGTTCACCAGGCTCAGAGGCTTTCTCCCTGGTGCCAAATGATAGTCTGTGTGCTTTGCCGTAAATACATGGCTCACATAATTCCTTATCTAGCTTGATGTGGATGCCTAATTCCTTTTCAAGCATGTTTCGGATGTGACGTTTATCTTGGTGGCCCCATCTTTCACGATACAACTGTAGCAAAGAGCTGTCTGCTATAACAGTATGAACTTCTATCATTTCTTTGGGCAAAATTGGTTCAAAATTTGCTTCGAATAAGGAACCATTTACATTGCGAGAGCCATAGAGCACCACATCATCATTGACTTTTAACCAGCACTCAGTAGGAGTAGACACAAATTCACTGTTTGGGTTTCTGTCTTGAGCGGCAAGTACAGAGAATAAATTTCTATTAATCTTTTGAACATACCAAACATCTTTTAGAACGACTTACTGACATTTTCCATTAATGGTCGATTTTACTTTTATTGTGCCTTTTCCAAGGGAAGCTAATGTTTCATTTCCTGCAGCTTTAATGCCACAAGGACTATCAAATTTTATGAAGTCAACAAAATATGTGTAGCAGTTTGTAACATGCCTAGTAGCTCCATTGTCAATCCAATATGATGTCAGGCTAGTCTCTGATGTACAGACTTCCTGAGATATAGACATCAATGCTATGTTCGCTGATACTGTATTTGTGTATCACTCAATTTATTCTTTGATGGTCTTCCATCTGAAATCCACTTTCTACAGTCTTTTACCCAATGTCCTTTTCGTTTACAGTAATTGCAGCTTTCTTCTTTTCTTGGACTTATATTTGCCTTCTTGTTTGGGCCTTTCTGATTTTGTAGCTATTAAGGCTTCTTGGGCTTTTTTGCTACTGTCTTCAACTTTAGTAAAATTTCTTTCAAACACACACACCTGCACTGTCAATTCTTCAAATGACTTCTTGTCATCTTTAGCCAACAACATCCAACTGGATTTAAAGGTTTCAAACTGACAAGGCAAAATATGTAAAACTTTACAGACTAGCATCAAATCTGGCAATTTACTTTCCTCTCTAGCCTCAAGTCCGTTATTCAATTCATTCCAAAGACTTCTTAGCTTTGCAATGTGTGTGGAGATATCTTCTCCTGGAACCCAGCTGAATGCAAAAAACTCTGCAAATTTTATAAACAACCGATCTTTTGAAGTTGCTTCAAACTGCTTCCTCAATGATTCCCAAGCTTCAAAGCTGTCTCCTTGTCCATAATCTTTTGATACACAGCATCAGTGACAGTACTTGCGATCATTGATTTCGCATAACTATTTGCTTTTCTGTACAAATCGCAGCGTTCTTTATGCTGTTTTCTTACAGATTCTTGAGCATCAGCATCTATCGATTCTGGCTTTTTCAGCTTGCCATCTATGACCTCGATCGCTCCTTCGTGGTAGTCAAGTAGGTCGCGGACCTTCCGTTTCCACATCGGCCAACCTATTTCTCCGGTCAAAGGCTTAATATGACGGTTGAAATCCATACTTATTTCCTTTCTAGAAAATTTAGACTTGCAAGTTTCTTAAATAATCCGTATCAGTATCTCTAGGCTAAACAACAACCCTCTTCTGTTTCTTCCTCGATCGCTCCAAAATGGCGGCACGATCACGCCACCTTCCCGCCAAACTACCGATCGGCGAAACTTTGCCGCGACTTGTTGCTTCCAAGAAATATCTCTGCCTTTTCTATCATAAAAGACTCATAGCTTTGATACTTCAAGCATGGTTTAAGCTTGTGCTGGTACCCATAACCTGTTTAAGTTTTATTATTAACGAAAAATAAATAGGATACAACCTGCACACTTGGTGACAAGAGCTAGAGTGAAAAATACATGAGAAAACCACAAATACAAATGAGAGATACAGGCTCCATTTATTAGCATAAGAACAAAATCCTGCTAGCATTATATATTAAGTCATAATCTTTAACAGAGGGAATATTAAATTCGCGTCCCCTGACTCCCCTCAGTAGCGACGCAGATAAATTCGATGTTTTGACACCTGGTCACTTTTTGATAGGGAAACCTATAACATCAATACCTGATCCAAATTCATAGATGTAAATGAAAATCGTCTCAGTCGATGGGAAAAGATTACCAAGGACCAAAGCAACGCACATGGAAAAAATGGAAATATCATTATTGGAATACACTGCAAGCAAGATGGAAATGGATAACTGAAAAAAATGATCTAATGATAGGTCAAATGGTTTTAATCAAAGAGGATTTCTTACCTATAAATACTTGGCCTTTAGGTCGAATCCTAGAAGTATATCATGGATCAGATGGAAAAGTGAGAGTTGTCAAGGTTAAAACTCAATCAGGAGAATTTAAAAGAGCTACCAGTAAAACTGCTGTTCTCCCAATTGATACGAAGTAAACTGTGTGTATATGTATTGCTATATTAGATTTCATTTGCGTAAAATTGTTGATTTAACTTTATTATTACATTTAAATTGTTGTAATCTTTGTATTTAATTATGTGCTAAATTTATTGTGCTAATTATGTTATTTGTAAGTTCTTGCATGTGAACATGGCAAGGTCGGGCGGGATGTTGGCGCATGGGCGCCAACGTCAAGTGCACAAATGCAAATATTCTTCCTTGCCGCGCTGTGCCGGCAGTTGAGAACTTTCTGTGGAACGAGCTAGACGAGAAAATTTCTCTTTAATACTCAGACGTATGTGACGAATCTGTACGAAACCTTTCCACTAATATTCTTAGGCGTCTTTTTGGGGATTATAAATTCGCGTACATTTCCAATCAACTACAAAAGGTGAACGGGATATGCAAAGTAGATAGGGTATTTAAGTACAGCGTTGTACGCTAGCAAGTATGAAGGCTATTGAGCCAGCAGCAGTAGCCTCAAATTTAGAGGATTCCATTGGATTACGTTAGTGAAGCCTTATTGCTGTTATTCTACGGAAGAACTAGAAAGCTGATATACCAAGCGGTAACTATAATTTATTTACGCTTAAAATAAGCGTTAGTTGAATAGTTAAAAGTCAATGAAAGCTAATAATTCGAGTAACGTGTATTTCTCGGACCTCCTATTTCGGTAGACCTTATTTGATCTTGCGCATAATTATTGATTAATTTCATAATTTAATTTAATATTAAAGGTAAATCCCTTTTGTTTGACGTAACATAGAAATATTATATGTTATTAGAGTTTCTGATATTTGAAGTGTTATAATAAATACAAGTTATCACTATACAAAATGGCTCTTAGTGATTCTTTGCCTCAAATTAATCTTGGTGTCCAGGGTGGAACCCAGGGGGTCCACACAGTGGCGCCCAACGCATAAATCCCGTGTTTAGAGTCTGATTTAATTTTCGAATCATCCCCGAGCAGTATTTTTCGGGGATGGAAAATGTGGCAGAATTTTTAGAGAATATTGATAATAATTTAACATATTACGAGATACCCACACAACTGGCTTGTGCATATTTAAAGGGTCATCTCACAGGACGGGCACTAGATTGGTTTGAGGTTCTAGGGTATAGGATTGTAGAAGACAAGGCGACAGATTACGCGCACTTAAAGCAAGCTCTTTGACAGAACAGTTCCCCGTGGTTAGGAATAGGTCGGAACTCGAAACGCGTTTCTATTCATCATCTCAAAAGCACAATCAAAAAACTTCCTATTTTGTGTATGACTTGTTAAAGATACACAAAATATTAAAACTAGAAATGACGGAGGAAAAATTGCTAGATCATGTTATTAATAGGTTAGAACCTCAGATTTTAGATTATGTGGAGGTTCGGCATCCGCAAACCACATCTAATCGTCTACAAATAATTGATAAGTACGAGGAAAGGTTTCTAAATAGAAGGATCAGGGGTTCGAGTCGGGAATTCCGAGATACAAACCAAAGCGAGAACAATCGTTTCCCTAACAGGAATCGGCAGGAAAATTTGAGGGAGACGAGAGGTAACAACAGATACTCTGACAATAGCAGACCGCAGAGGGAATTCAATAGATTTGAGGGTCAAGGTGTTGCGGATAATCGGAGATTCGATGGTCGACGACGAGGTGGTTAATCTGATCATAGATTCCATAATCAAGGCGGTCGACAGGGTGGTTCGAGGAACGGTGCTTTCAGGGGTCAGAATGATCAAAACAGATATTTAAACTTTTAGGCGATCGATGCTAGTTTGGGGGTGATCGATCGCGATGTACAGAAAATCCTCCCGATACGGAACATGGAATTTTTAGGATATCCTCACTACGAATGACTCCAGTAGATTTACCTTATGTGCCAATTCTTTTAAATGAAACATTCAATACAGCCCTTTGGGACACGGGAGCGGAGAAATCTTTTATATCGGAGGTCTATCGCAGATATTTTTCGTATCGACCGCGTCAAAAGACTAATGATAGAGTAGTGACGGCCCAGGGAGCCCCGTGTTGTCACTTAGGTCGGGTCAAATTACAGATTCGGATCCGAGAATTCCAGAAAAAAAACCCTGGGAATTTCACATTCTTAACAATATGCAGTACCAATGCATTTTAGGCATTGATTTTATGAAGGAATCCAAATTGACTTTAGATTTCGATAAGAAATCTTTGATCATTCCAGATGACCAAATTAAACAGTTGCCAAAAGTGGAAAAGCCGGTCGAGATCCTCAGGTTGATCTATCCGATACATTTTAAACATAAAATAAAATTTTTAGAAATTTATTAAAATAGTATTAAATATATATAACTGAACCTAATTTTTTTTAAAAAAATTTCCCTTATTTTCTTTTTTTATTGCATGCTATGTTTACTTTACTAAAAATCTATTTATATATATATTATAGTTTTTACGTATTATTTTTTTTCCATAAAACTATTTTCTACACACATGCTATGTATTTTCATGTATTGTTAATTATAATATTTTTACTATAAAATTTTTCCACATATATATTTTTTTATGTATTATTATTTTTAATATATTTACTATAAAAATGTTTTTGATTACTCTGTGATAACGTAACTCTAACGTATACTTTATATAACGTAAAGGTAAAATTAATATTTGATTTAAACAGATATGCAAATAAAATTTTGAAAAATGAAAAGCTTATTTTGACTGAAAATTTATTTTAATAAAAAATAAAATTTTTTTCTCATTTCTTTTTCTTTCTTTAATTTTGAGGCTTTTTAGATGAGATTAATAAAAAAAATTTACCTTCTCTTGGTTGGTATTTCTTCAATAATTCCCTTGAATCGAATAATATTTTCTCTAACAATTTTTATAAGCAGCTTTTGACTATTACGAAGGGGCTGCGGTAGCCCAGTGGTCAAGGTGCCAGATCATGGCAGGCATGTCATGAGTTCGAGCCCAATACCACTAAAGACCTGCCGTGTAGGGAAGCGATGCACGTTAAATCTGTCGAGAGCTCAAACGTCCTCCCGTTGGTGTGGTAGTTAGGAGAGGGGGTGCCAGTTCAGGCGTTGTCCTCATACCTTGCCCATAATTCAAAATTGCGAGGTCCGTCGCCAAAAGCCCTCGTGTAGTGCGACGTTAATTGTTTTGAATATTATGAAGACATATTTTTGCAAGAAAGAATATTTTTATCATTAACTTTCGATTCTTCTTAAATATATACGTATATTTTTATTTTCAATACATATCGAATTTTACGATGATTCATTTGATCATACAATTTTCTATTGCAATCATATAACTTACTGTTTTCTTGAATAACATGACGAAGATGGTATATCATTTTGCTAAATGCCACACCACATTCACAACAGAGATATAAGAGTTAAATTAAAATGTTATAATCCTTTGTATTCGGGGTTTTTCAAAATTTATTTATACAAATAAAAACACAGTTAAATGTTATTCTTAGAAATGCAATTATCTTTCTAATCGAAATTTTGGGAGTATTTCTAAATTTTTTCTTTTTTCAAAAACTACCCCAATTTTATTTTTAAAATTAATACTATTTTATTTTTAAATATATTTTAAAATTTGTTTATTTCATTTTTTAGTTAATGAACTCTATGTATAACTTGAGATTAATTCAATTTTTTAAGTGTATTGCTTTTTGCGAAAGCTGCATTAAAATTCGTCTTCCAATAATTACAAGAAAATGTCATATTAATTAATACTGTCAAATTTACTTTATTATTGACTTTTTTTAGGCAGAAATAGCTCTGTTTCACAATGAGGAAAATTCGCTATCAGAAATTCGCAAGCTATAAGAAAGCAGGAAATTTTTTCGGACAATTTTTTTAATTTCAATCCAGATAGTAAATAAAATTTTAATTAAATTGCTCTAAAATCCATTCAATAGTTATTTTTCTATAGACATCACAAACACACACAAATTAATTCTTTTTCTAAAATGGATTTATAGTATATGTATAGCAATTTTTGAGTCATCTAAATGGGGTTAACCCTTTATCTCTTCCGACGGTACTTATAAGTGTATCACTCACTATAAAATTATATAGAATAACCAATTTACGAATATTCAGACGATACTTAGCAGGAATATTCTTTGAAATTCACTCTGCCAAGATATATGGCAGTACGGGTTCTATGAGTATTTTAGCGTGGAATGCGAATTGTTTTATAGCAGAAATTGCGTTTTCAGCGGATTGCGAAGGTTGGCATTTTTGTTCCAAAAAATAGTTAATGTCAAAAGGTAAGTGTCTTATTTTTTGCGTATGTTAATGAAGATCTTAGAAAACGATTTGACTATTTATTTTAAGTGAACAGTGTATATAATTAATTTTACTGTTGAATATCTTCAATTAATTAATTAGTTTTAACGGATTAAATTTCCCAAAGTTGAGTATTTTGTTTATGTATATATCCTTTAATTTTCAATGTAGTGATTCAAAAAAAAATATTGCATGAAAAACTGCAGTAAATCATAATAGGGTAGATAAAGGTTTAAAAGGAAGTCAACAGTTTACTCGCGAAAGAAAAAAATTAAATCTCTCATCAGCGCATTTTCTTAACTTTGTAACGAATGGTAATAGAGCGCCCTCTCCTGGCCGGATGGACAAGTAACCAGTCTCACTGCCTCCACGATGTAGAAAGGACATGCCAATGTCCGCCCGCGCAAACCCCTTATTTGTATAAAGATTAACGGCTTTTTATGTGTTTGTAACTGTGCTCAATTAGAATGTACAACCAATTAAAATTATTTGAGCTAGCTGCCGGTGGTACTTTTGAGTGCAGGTTACAAAATGGCGCCCAGCGAGCGGCCGAATAGTCACACACACACAGATTAGCAGTCCTATTAAAATTAACTAACAAAATTATCTTCAATATTCTGAACTGCCAGTTCATAAAGATTTTCTAAAAGTATTTTCTGAAGTTATAGCTGCCAGCTACGAAGTTGGATTGTTTATTTCCTACCGGGAAATTAGAAATTTTGGATTACATTCGTTTTCACGGATCGTCAGATAAGTTTCTTCCGTTTTGTTTTCTTATTAGACTTTTTGTTGAATTTTACTTGTGTATTTGTATTTTATGGCATATATATATATATATATAATAACCATCATTTGTTAGTCTATTTTAGTTGAGTAATTCTTTTCCCTATTTCGGAAACTCTTTCTACTTTTGTTCATTTTTTCTCCCTGTCTGAGATATATGACTATTAGTGTGTGTACTTGATTGGGAAATTTTTACCCCCACTTCTGACCTTGAGTTTTCACTGTTTGTTCTGTAAAATTTATTAATCATCGAGATACTTTTCACTTTTTCTGCTGACTCATTAATTCACTTATAACGCAAGAGTGTCGCTGAGATTGATATATTTCCTGTGTATTACCTTTTTTTATTTAAGTGTTATATTGTGTTTTATTTCTAACTATTTTTAAAATTAAATTAACTGCATTTAATTTGTGGCTGTCAGACTTTATTATTGACCCCTTTTTTCTAAAGTTAAACCAATGGCGTATCTTGCTAAAGCGCGCAAAGATGACTTAACACTAGCTACAGAATTAGGCCTCGAAATAGGAGAAATGATGAGAGTAATAGATTTTAAAAATTTAATCCTAACTTCCAAAGACTATGATGAACAGTTTACTAAAACCCTCTTAGAAACAATTATTGAAACTACGGTTCAGGCCGAACGTGACGAAAAGGAGGAAAATAATTACAAACGAAAACAAGAGGGACTGATTTTAGAACTAGAACGCATGAAGTTAAGTATGACTGCTACTTCAACTAACACTAGTGCTGCTGCCGCAGAGAAAATAAATATCCAACACCTCATACCCAGATTTTTGGAAAATTCTGATATTTTCACCTATCTTAAAATATTTGAAAAGGAGTGTGAGCAAGTTAACATAGGTGAAGTCGATTATGTAACACACCTTCTTCCTATGTTACCTATCGACATTTCTCATATCTTGCGTGAACCCAAAGACAAATTAGAAAATTACCAGCACATTAAGCAAGTGCTACTGCAACGATTCAAGTTGAGTGCTGAATCGTTTCGAATGAAGTTCAGTACTCATCAAAAACAACCCGAAGCTTTGTGGAAGGACTTCGCGTACGAGCTAAATAATTACTTAGAAGGATGGCTACACATAGCCTAGAAGTGAAAGACTTCAACTCCCTTAAGAATTTGGTTCTTACCGATCAGCTTAAGAAAGGAGTTGCGAAGGAAGTTAAAGAACACTTCGTGGTTATCTGGGGAGATATTAAAAGCTCCTCTGAGTTAGTACAAAAATTAGACGATTATGAAGTTGCTCGAGCTAAGACGTCGAACCATAAAGTTTTACCAGATGTAAGAAGAACTTCTTTCCACTCAAAAATAAATAAACAAATCAGAACGGTGAGAGAGAGAGAGAACCAAGAAAATCATTTAGAGGACATTCGCAATTTGAAAGCCGAAATCCTCTGTCCTGCTATGGATGTGGAAAGCCCGGCTACATCAAGTCAAAATGCCCTGACTGCAATCCTTCAAAGGGTGATCCAGCTCATTTTGGAATTCTGCGAATTAACAGTCTCTCTCCTTCAAACAGAAATGCTGTACTCAGGATCAGCATAAATGGAGTTTCAGGAACTGCATTTGCAGACAGTGGTGCAAGTCATTCGATTGCAGGAGAAACTCTTTACACTATCCTTCTCCAACAAGGAGCTGCTTTTGAGAAGACAGTAATTTCTCTATCCTTTGCTGATGGAATCGTTACTCAGAAAGAAGTTCTACGTACATTTCAAACCGTCATACTGGAAGGTAGAAAGTTTAAAACTATCTTTATAATTTTGCCTGATGCCAAAAACAACTCCACCCTACTTGGAGTTGACTTTCTTGAAAATGCTGGAATAGAACTGAATTTCTGAAAGAACTGTTGGACTTTTTGGGACGATTTCCGAAAATCGTACAATTTCGCAACGCCTTATCAGAGTACTTCTGTTAATGTACGGCCTGTGGCGATAAATAACTGTCAACTACGGGAAGATGAAGGACAAGAACTCCTTGGTTCTCAGCGTGCGGAACTAGACAGCTTACTTAGAAATCATCACTATCTTCGAAGTAGGGGGAGAAGCTACTCCATTTATCGAACATAGCATCAACACTCAAAACAATCCACCAATTTCAGTGCCTTCCTACCGAATGAATCCAGCCAGGAAAGAGCTGTTGAAGAAAGAGCTAGATTCTCTGCTACAGCAAGGCATCATAGTAGAATATGAATCTCCGTACGCCTCTCCCGTTGTTTTGGTTCCAAAACCAAATGGCAGCATGCGTCTCTGCATAGACTACCGGAAGCTGAACGCTCAAACCGTCCCAGATAGCTATCCTTTGCCTCGGATGGATGACTTGCTTAACGAAAGCTAAACCAACACCTTATATGTCGACTATTGACTTGCGTTCAGGATATCACCAAGTAAAAGTGGCGCCAGAGGATCAAGACAAAACTGCTTTCACATGCCCTTTTGATATTTATAAGTTCACTCGTATGCCATTTGGATTACGAAATGCACCTGCAACCTTCTAAAGGTTGATAGACAAGTTCCGTTCAGGATTAAACAATGTGCTAGCACTGTCATATCTAGATGACATAATATTGTCTCCAAACTTCCAGAAACATCTTTCTGACCTAGAGCAAGTTTTTAAACGTCTTTCATTGTTTAAATTAAATGCAAATAGAGAGAAGTGCAACTTCTGTTGCAAAAAAGTGAAATACGTAGTACATTACATTACTAAGGAAGGCATCTCAGGTGATCCACAAAAGACAGCTGCTATCGCAGATATGTCATCCCCAACCTCTGTTAAACAAGTACAAAGCTTTGTACAAACCTGTTCCTGGTATCGGTGATACATTCCAAACTTTTCTCAAATTGCAAAACCACTAACAGACTTAACTCAGAAAAATGCAATGTGGAAGTGGGGCTCTGAACAAGAAGCTTTCAGAGATCTAAAGTTAAAACTAGCATCTCCTCCTGCCCTTAAGCCAGCTGACGGTACCAAGCAGTTTGTCATCCGAACAGATGCAAGTAGCGTGGCTCTCGGAGCAGTTTTACTCCAAGGAGAAAAAGATGAGGAACACCCAATAGAATACGCAAGCCGACTACTTTCATCCTCGGAGCGAAATTATTCTACCACAGAAAGAAAAGCTCTTGCAGTTGTCTGGGCCCTTGAAAAATTTAGAGGTTACGTTGAAGGACAAACTATTAGACTCTCCTCTGACCACCAGCCTTTAAAATGGTTATTATCTTTGAAATCTCCCACCGGAAGACTTACAAGAGATGGGCACTACAGATCCAATCTTATAAACTAACAATCGACTACATTCACCGGAAGATCGAACTTGATTGCGGACTTATTGTCTAGCCCCACGTCAGAACAAGAGAAAGCAGACTGTGACATTCTTGCTGTTTCGGTCGATTTTCCCACACGCTCACCTAAAGTTCGCGAAGAACAATTGAAGGATGACGAGCTGAAGAAAATAATTGAATGTTTTGAAAACAATGAAAAAAGTGTTAATTTTGCCAACTGGTTAGAAAGAGGATACCTCATGAATCAAGGAATCTTATTCCGTTACTCGCCTACTTCTGAAAGTGAAGAAGCCCAGTTAGTTGTGCCAATTCACGAAAGACAAGGCATTTTGAAAATCCACCATGATGCCCCAAACGCAGGTCATTATAGAGCCGATGGAACGTTTGAAAGAATCTCCAAACGGTATTATTGGATTGGTATGCGTTCTTACATCACTGATTACGTAAAGAATTGCACAGAATGCAATCGCTACAAACCATCCAACCAAAAGCCTTCCGGACTCTTACGTACACCTGTGTATTCTCAACGTTTTGAGACAATTTCCATTGATCTCTTCGGACCTTTGCCTGAAAGTCCATCCGGAAAGAAGTGGATATTTATTGTTGAGGACTGTTGCCCAAGATGGGTTGAACTTTTTGCTCTCCCTCAAGCCACTGCTAGAAAATGTGCTACAACTGTAATGGAAGAAGTTATATTACGATACGGCTTACCCAGAAGATTAATCAGCGACTATGGCTCTCAGTTTGTGGGTGCCGTCATGCAACAACTTTGTTTCATACTGAACATAGATCAAGACATTATTCCTGTTTATCATCCCCAAGCAAATCCTGTTGAAAGGAAAAACCGTGACTTAAAACCAAGAATTGCTACTTAGTTCCAAATCAACACGATGAATGGGAAGATAAGTTGCCGTCTATCCGTTTTGCTCTGAACAGTGCCAAGTGTGATACCACCGGTAAAACTGCTGCTTATCTGCAGTTTGGACGAGAGATGAGAGCTATAGATGATGTAACCAATGACTTTCGAGCCATCATAGATAATGAAAATTTCGTCCCAGAGATTACCCCATATTTGAAAAGATTAGCAAGAATTTCATTTGAAGTCCGTGAAAGAATTGAAGAGAAACAAGATCAGCGAAAGAACTTCTATGATAAAAGACACCGTCCTGGTCCCTTGTATCATCCAGGTGATAAAGTGTGGGTAACTCTTTCACCCCCTCAGCAATGCTGCCCACAAGAAGACAGCTAAATTCATGCCCAAAAGAGATGGGCCTTATATTATTGTGACTCAACGCTCTCCGAAGACTTACGAAGTGGCAAATCCAAACAACCCACATGAGGCTCTCGGACTTTATCATTCATCTGCCCTTCGTCCATGCATAAACAAGGTAGCCACTCCAGTGATATCTCTCAGAAAAAGGGGAAGACCCAGGAAAGACAACTCTGCTGGTTCCTCATTGAGGATGATACCTAGGAACCAGAGGGGGAGTGTAACGAATGGTAATAGAGCACCCTCTCCTGACCGGATGGACAAGTAACCAGTCTGACTGCCACCGCGGTGTAGAAAGGACACGCCAATGTCCACCCGCGCAAACCCCTTATTATTTGTATAAAGATTAACGGCCTTTTATGTGTTTGTAACTGTGCTCAATTAGAATGTACAACCAATTAAAATTATTTGAGCTAGCTGCCGGTGTTATTTTTGAGAGCAGGTTACAACTTTTATTATTTTCTTGATTCTAAAGTAATTCTCTGTCGTATTTTTGATTTACTATCAGCTTCAAATTTGTTCAATATTCTGGTACTTTCTTATCGGGTAATTATTTTAAAGGAAATAAATTTTCCTCAGTATTGTAGATTGCCTCTCTATACAAGAAAAGGGAAATGTTTTGTTTGTCTCCCCATTCAAATCATTTCCCCTTATTTTTACAGCTACCATGGCTTCGAACTGGGGGGGAGAGCGATCCATTCATAATAACTGGTTCCAGTCTATTTTACAACTTTCTCATGTAATTGGAATTTTCTTCCAAGAACTCCTATCTTTTATTGCTACCGCCATAAGGGGTAACTTCTAAAAGGGATGCTCTGTCCATCTCTCTTGGTGACTCGTCGGGCCCGACCGTGACTGACACAGAACTCATAACTACATAGAACAAATAATTTTAATACTTGAATTTAAATATTCTTTCATACCTTTATGTATTTAAATTAGTTTAATGTTTTTTCTTAAGAAAGTGTTTTCCTTTTTCTATGACAGTTTTATTAAACTTTTTTCACTTAAGTTAATATTTTTTTATAGTTAATTACCTCTAAATGCAGTACTGGGTTGAGTGAAAGCTTAAACCAAGTTAATTCAAAACCATACTGACAGGAGGTAAAATTTCCTCTTGGAAAGAGGTATATTTGTCTGTAGATCATAACCAATAAAAACTTGATTAATAGCATTTGGTTAATTTTAGGACGTAAAACAAGAATAAGCACTAACACTATATCGGATGACATATGACATTCGATTCTGCTATATACAATATCAAGAAACTGAAGTAACGTTGAGTTTTGTAGATAGGGTGCTAAAATGAGAAAATGGTAAAAGTTTGAAAACTTAACTGTATGTGAAACAATTATATATTTGTCTTAAATTCGTAATTTTACTATCGAAAAAAAAAAGCCGATACACTTATTCAAATTCTTAATATATATTTCTATCCTCATAAAAAAATATAATCAATTTTAAGACTTATAAAAGTCAAATCCTGAAAACACTAATTTGAAATAAAACTTGAATAATGACCAACATAACTATTCAAATTTACTTTGCAGAATTTACCAGTAAATAAGCACAAAAAACTATTTTTGTGATGACCTACATGTCCTTTAGAAATTTGATACTATGTGAATATGAATCAAAATGTTAAGAAAATTTGGAGTATGAAGCGTTTGAATAATTTTTATGTAGTTTATCAAATTTTTATGTTTAAAAGTGCTCTGATGTTAAAAAATGCAGAAAGGGGGCCTGTAAATCTTTTGCGCCCAGTGCCCGAAATGAACTTGAATAAACACTGGTCCCTCCCTTAATTATATGAAACACGAAAAATTAGTACACTTTTTTTTTAATTTAATAAAATTGAATGTATAGAATGAAAAAAGTTTATTAAGTAAAACAATTCAAAATGGGATAATAGTCTTTCTTGCTCCATATCCCACAAAGATATTAGCAGCAACAATTCAATGACCTTTTGGAATATCGTAATATGTATTCGGTTGGCAATATATTTTAAAGCAGGGGTGGGCAGACTTTTACATGGCACGGTCTACTTTTAATTTTTTCTAGGTGTTGCGGTCCACCATGTGACGTAGGTGAGGTGAGCAAAAAAAAGCTCAACACAATATTACAACAATAATAAATACAGTGTGTACTTACCTACAAAACTACAGCAGAAAAACTTACTCTTTTAAAACTACGTTTTAAGTAAAACGCAAAATATGAACATAATAATTATACCCATAAATTTAATATTAAATTATCCATTTTCAAACAATTCTCAATAAATCACAAATTAAATAATTTTCACTTAAAATTAGTTCTTACAGCTATAGTCTCAATAGACGACTTAGTCTTAATTTTATCCGCCCCAATCTTGAATATCTTGGTATAACATTACTAACTGCTAATCTTACACTGGATTCTTAAGTGGTCGTCAGTGAAACGGGAATATGTTGTCTTATTTATATTCTTCGTTGAGAATGTAGATTTACACCGGTAGGTAGAGCGAAAGAACGATGTTAAATGAATTGCAGCTTTTTTTAAATTTGGGATACTTTACTTCGACTAATAGATTCCAAAAGTTATTCTTTACAAATTACGTCCTTTTGAAAGAGAAAAGCTTCAATTTCCTCCAGAGATAAAGAGAACATGTACCATATATTTAGTCATATTTTTCACATTAATTTTACCAAATGGATAACCCATGAATGCAACTTTTGTGTGATTCTAGTCTAGTAAATTCTTGAAAACGTCTCTCCAATTTGGGTTGGAGTTTTATTCACGGGTGTTTCCATTATCTTGATAACCATCTGTGTTTCTTTTAGTATGCGCGTCTAAGGTTTTATGTGAAGGCGGCCACCCCAAAATGTCTTGGCGGTCCACCGGACGATCGCGATCGACTTAATGCCCCCCCGGTTTTAAAGTAATAAGTTACATTCGGTCAGATAAAATTACTTCCACTAGTATAAGCAAACTATATATATATACTATATATAGTATTCTGAAACATAAAACACAACACCACCCAAGAATTAAAAAAAAAAAAACCTTGTTTCATGTAATGATTAGTACTTGCAAAATTTCACCTTTGGTAATATCAGGATTTGAACCACGCCTCACCTACTAATCTGCAGCTCAGAGGCGTAACACTACCACTACATCAATGATACGGGGCCCCATCATATGTAAGTAAAGTACTCGTAACATGTGTGTTGAGAGGCCCAAATAAAAGAAGTCTAAAAATTTTTGATACAGGGCCTACTCAGATCTAGCTATGCCAGTGCTGCAGCCCTTTTAAAAAATAAACCTATTAAAATATATTTTAATATACATAACAAAAATTAATGCATGTGCTAATAATATAGAATTATTCTTCAAAATGCAGATTTTTATATATAGATTTATATACATTACAGAAACCTATTATGAAGTGCAGCTTTCTAAAACATAAAAGAAAGTTTAAAAATGAAAAGCCTTAATTTAAGACAATGTGTAATTAAGCATTAAAAAAGGGGGAGATTTTTAAAAAATAAATGACATGATTTGAAAATATCAAAATATATTGTATTTTAATTGCATGATCTTTTACAAACAATTTCATTTCATATTTGTTACTGCACTAAGGAATTTGAAATTTGCAGTGCTTTTTATCTTATTTGTTTACATAAGAATTGACGCTTGGGTTATGGAAGTCTAGAGATCTGATCACAAACAGTGGGCTTTCAATCGAGCCATGTGGCCCTGGTGAGTGAGTGTTGATTTTTTTGGCGCAAGAGCCAAGTTTGGCTATACTGCGCTACACATTTGTTAATATAATCTGTGATCTAGACAGGAAAAAAAAGAAAGGATAAATTGAATGACAAGAAGGAGGGTCGAAAATGAGAAGGATCACTAGGTTACCCCGGGGTCGTGACACCCGGGTTTACCAAAGATAGTAAACCTCTTGGGAAAAGGAAAAGATCACTAGGGTACCTCGGGATTGTGACACCCGTACTCACCTAAAGAAGGTGAGCCCCCTGAGGGGATGTGGCCCTGGTCACGGACTTGCGGCCGTTGTGTTATGAGTTCGAGCCCCAATGCCATTACCGGTACACGTTAATTTTGTCGAGGCTCAATGTCCTCCCGATAGTGTATAAGTTAAGAGAGGTCGGTGCTAGCTCAGGTGTCGTCCTCGTCACTTGACACCGAGGTTCAAAATTGCGAGGCACGTTGCCAATAGCCCTCGTATTGCTTCACAGTGTGACGCTAATATAAGCCTCACTCATTCGATCGATACACGGTTTCGACTTTTGATTTCTTTGAAGATCCTTCGTACCAAACGTTGAAGTATGCTGTTTTATTATAATGGAATTTTAGTGTTTGTGCAGTTAGGAAAAGTAAGCAATAAGCTCTGGCTAGTTATCATCTTTGTTACTGAACTACGGTTCATAATTGCGAGATCCATCGCCTATCCAAATTAAAATTCATACTTATGTCTGTGATTTTGTGAAAACCAGTAGCTTGGTTCTTAAACGGTAATATCGTCTTTAATAAATAGGTCGTGCATGCAGAAATCGATAAATCAAAAATAAAATTTTGAAAATCACTTCTACTATATAAATATAATAGTAATCTAAAGCCTTGATTAACTGGTATATTTCTGTCTTATAAATTAACTAGTCGTTAATCGCGCCAGTTTCGATGGGTATTTAATGACGTTGTATACATATGTACTGCTTATATGTGTGTAAATTATTGTATCTAAGCCCTAACATTAAGCGTTCGAATGCGTTCAAAATCATTCTTATAACTTTCACTTCTTGATTTAAAAAGGATAGAACTTGAATATCTAAAATTGAATCAGAATTATTCTTTATGCTCTTGCAACTCCGTCCTCCAAAGTGGATTTCCGTAAAATCTATTTTTAGTAGATCTTTACAGACAAAATAAACATGCATGCCAAATTTGAAGTCTAAATCTAAGAGTTCAAAGCGGAATTCAATTCAACAAAAGAAACATGCATACCAAACTAGTTGGTCTAGTAGTTTGATGTTTCAAGCTTCTCCTTCTACATATTATTAAAAATAAACAATCAAGTCCACTAAAAAATATTAATTGAAGCATGGCAATCTTCGAAGCCCTGATATAAACAGCTATTTGATATGTGTATATATACCTATGCATGCATAAGTATATACTAGCTGCATGGCCTAACGGTGTGAACGGGCTTGCTCTACTTTTATAAATTTTCCCTTTCCTTCACAAAATCAGAATTTCTAATACTCTTTTTCAAAATGACTCCCCCATCCCACCTCCTTACCTATTTACCTTTACAATATTTATTTTCTATAACATAATAAATAACATATAATTTATTTGATATATTTATATAAATATACATATATTATATTTATTTAAAAAAAACCCAGATTTAGTTAATTATTTTTAACAATTAGTTTTTTTTTTATTTATTGAAAAGCAGAGTTTATTATAACGTTTTATATTGCTATTTCATCTGGTGAATTTGTTAAGGTTTGTCAATTATATTCATTGAATTAGAAGGTGTCATTTTTATATAAAAGATGAAAAAAAGAAAATTCGTATATCTAAAATTTTCTTTCTACTACAGTATTTATATCAAGAAATGCAAGATTGAATTATGTACCATTAATACTAATTTAATAAAGCAATTTAAGAAGTAAGGTCCCTCTCTACATATATTGTGTACTAGCTGTATGGCCCGGCGTTGCACGGGCTTTCTGTACTTATATAAGCAAAAGCTTCAGTAAAATATACTTCGAAATTTCTTTTGTGTTGCACAGGCTATTGCAGTTTTAAGAAATAGTACATATTTTTCAAAATTAAAATATGCTAACACTCATATGTGCATTGATAAAATTAACGTAAAACATGACATATAAAATTGATAAAAGTGTCTATTTTATTTTTGTTTAACATTTTAAACTATCCTTTTTTTTAAAAAAAAATTTAAAAATTATCAGTTTTATTATATTTTTCAAAAGTAATATGGCTAATTATGTTTTGTTTATTACTTTCATATGTGTGTAAAATGAATTTCATATTCAAGAAATATTTTTATTAGTGGTATGTAAATGAAAAAATATTTTGAAATTAAAATTACTTTTGTAACTTTAGAGAATTCTTAAAGTACCTTAAAAGGCATAGAAAATAAGGATGGCAAATAATAATGAATCATAATAAATGTGGACATTGCTTTTATTTATTTTTTAACTTGTTGTGGATGACAGCGGGTATTATACAGTTTTTTCAAATATAAATTCATTTACTAAATTAAAAAATGTTAACAAACAAAACTAATAGTCCAATAGCATATACAGAAAGGAAAATCGTTCATTGTGTCTCTGTAGCGCAATGAATAAAATTGAGCTTTTTTTGCAAACAATATATTTTAAAGAGGGTAGAGCCATTGCAGAGCAGTGTATCCAAAAGTAAAAATTATTTTTTTAATGAGTGTTCTAATTGCAATTTCGCTTCACAGAAAAGAATGACTTCATAAAAACGTACATTTGAATATGTTGGGGTGAAGCGAGTGAACTATTTTTTCTGGCGGAAGGATAACTTGTGACCCGCCCACGTGCATTTTTCCCGCTTCACTCCCACGCATTCCTTCTACGGAGTTGACGAGCTGACCGGTCGCTGTGTGCTTTTGGGTAAGACTTGCTGTGTGCCGTACTCGTGATCGTTTTTATGTATCAATAAATGTGCTGTCCCAAGATACCTGAGTGGAAGTATTTTCACAAAAAGAACAACAAGTGGTAGCAGAGAGCGTGGTTAATCTGGGTGATGTGTTAGTTGACTTTGTGAACGTTTAAACCTTTCTACCTACAATGGATAAAATAACTATTCCCGATTTAAACGGAACGAACTATTTTATTTGGGAGCTTAAGATGAAAGTTGCCCTTAGCTTAAAGAGATTAGACTCTCTATAATCTTAAATGAAAAACCTGAAGACCTTACCCGTAAGGATGAGATTGAGTGGCTTGCGAAAAACTCAGACGCAATTGCATACATTAAGTTATCGCTCGCAGATGAACAAGCGTTACAGTTCACGGCGGAAGACAACGCGAAAGTGCTGTGGGATAAAATTAGAGCGACTTTCCTCGACCAAGGCGAAGAACGAAAAATTGACGCGGGCAATGAACTCAAGCACATCCGCATGAAAAATGGCGAAACTGTAGGAGATTATATTGCAAGAGCGTGGGGGATTTCGATTAAGTGTCACTCCCTTGGATTGGACGTGTCGCCGAGGGAATTGGTCTACCATACCGTTAGAGGATTAAATGAAAAATTCTCCAAAGTGCGCCACATTTTAAAAACTGAAAGAGGAAAAAGTATGGACGAAGTACTCCAAATTTTAAGGGAAGAAGCAACTTTCAACCTGCCAATTAAAACTCGCATGGATGGGATTAATGCTGAAGCGTTTTATTCCAGGAGAAAAAATGAAAAGCAAACGAGACTGTTATATTTGCAGAAAACAAAACCACCAGGCAAATGATTATTATAGAAACAAGAATTCTCCAAGTACAAGCCAAAGGAATATAACACAAAGAAACAATTCGTCTAGAAATGGACACGTACTTACAGTTTCTCATAGAGAGGAAAAACTTTGTGACAATACCTGGATAGTGGTGCATCCTGTCATATGGCTAAAGAATCTGTGTGGTTCAAGAATATTAGTCCAGAAGTGATGGACATTTATTTAGCCGATAAGAACTCGAAAATGATGAGCCAAGGAACTGGAAACGTTTCAGTTAAAACTGAGTACAAAACATTGTAATTTTATTAATCTAATAATTACTGATGTCAGTTATGTTCCTCAATTAAGATGTAATTTACTGTCTGTAACATGTTTAATGGATAAAGGTTGTAAGATGAAATCAGAAAATAATTGTGTATTGATATATGATAAAAATGATAAGTTAATAACTAAAGTATTTAAAAATAATGGTAAATTAGAACCTATGTATAATTCTGAGTGTTATATTTCTGACCAATCTACTAATAATTATGAAATTTGGCATAACAGGTTATGTCATTTAAATTGTAAATATATGCTTAAAATGAAAAATTATATTGATATTGATAATGAAAATAATTTCACATGTGAAGCTTGTGATATAAGTAAAGTAGCCAGTAAAACTCATCACAGTATTGATATAAATCAAAGCTCACAAATTCTTGAGTTGCTCCATGCCGACTTGTGTGGTCCAATTAATATAGTCATATGGTGGTGCGAAATATTTTATGGTAATTGTAGATGATCTTTCTGGCATGTACTTTACTTATTTCTTAAAAAGTAAATATGAAGTGTGTTTGATATATTTTCTCAATTTAAAGCCATATATGAAAATTTAGCTGATAAAAGGATTAAAAAGATAAGAACTGATAATGGGTTAGAATTTGTAAATGAACTAGATACTTACCTGGCTAATTCAGGAATATTTAATGAAAAAACTATTCCATACAATAGTGAATCAAATGGCAAGGCAGAAAGAGCCAACCGTGTTCTTCTAGAAAGAGCTAGATCTTTATTATATGAAAGTAAACTTCCTTTAAAATTTTGGGCTGAAGCTATTAATTGTAGTACTCAAGTATCTAATGTTACACCACGAAAAGGGAAAGAAAAAACCCCATTAGAAATTTGGACAAATAATAAATCGAAATTAAATTATCCCAAAAAATTTGGCTCTGTGGCCTATTTTCATGTTCAAAGTATTGAGAAATAAATTTGAAGTTCCAGGAAGATGTGGAATTATGCTAGGATATGCTAGAGAAAGGAGGGGGATATCGAATATATGATATTAAAAATCAAAGTAATTGAGGGGAGATCAGTTAAATTCAATGAATCTTTAAAAGGTAGTAATTATTTAGGTGAGATTGAAAATGAAACATGGGATATTGAATCGCTTTTTGAAGTCTCTCCCGAAAGAAACGAAATTAATCTAAATACAGAGAAGGGAGTATTGTCTAATTTTGATATTAATAATGTTTCTGTAGAAATTGAGAATTATAACTCAATTCCCCTTCAGACCACGTCATCACCTCAGACAGGCAGAATCCAAATCCCGGTACTTGAATTGAATGATGTACAAAATCAAATCCCTGTTAGAAGATTGGAAAGGATAAAATCTAAGCAGATGTCTGTTCATTTAACGAATAATGTACCAAACTCTTATTTTGAGGCAAAAAATAGTGCTAATTGGCAAAATTGGAAACTAGCAATGGAGAATGAATTAGATTCGTTAGATAAACATAAAGTTTGGGAAATTGTACAAAAACCTGCAAAATCAAAATTAATAAAAACTCTAAGTGGGTATATAGTTGAAAACAAGATGATGCTGGGAAAAATATGAAATACAAAGCAAGGCTTGTAGCAGCTGGTTTTAATCAAATTAAAAACATAGATTATTCAGAGTCATATTCACCAGTTGTAAATATTGAATCTTTTCGATTGTTAATTGCACTTGCAGCTAAATTAAAGTTAAATGTTAATTTCTTTGATGTAAAAACTGCATACTTATATGGTAATTTAAAGGAGACTGTATGTGTTACCCCCTCCTGGTTATGAAAAATTAATTGGAGATGACAAAGTTTGTAAATTGAAAAAGAGTATTTATGGTTTGCCACAGTCTGGTAGAAACTGGTATATGAAAATAAAGGGTGTGAATTAGAAAATTTTGGTTTAAAACGATTAGCTTCTAAGAATTGTGTTTTTATTATATCTGATAATCAAAGTGTTCTTATATTATGTATGTAGATGATTTAGCTATTTTTTGTAACAATGATAAAATGTATGAAGATATTGTTAGTAAGATTAAAAATATATTTGAAGTGGTTGAAAACAAAACTAGTAAGTTTTTAGGCATGGAAATTGAAAAACGGTATTTATTTATCCCAGTGTGACTACATTAATTCATTATTAGTTAAACATAATTTAGAAAATTGTAAAAGTGTCAAAACTCCAATTGTGAAGGGGGAAGACAAAAATTTTCCCTCTACAAATGAATTTATTGATATTACTATGTATCAGGAATTAATTGGTGAACTTTTATATTTAACTCGCCCTGGTATTTCTTTTGTAATGTCTTATTTATACCAATTTAATCATAATCCAGAGAAGAGACATTACAATTTGGCTAAACGAGTGTTAAGATATTTGATGGGCTCAAAAGATAAAAAATTGTTTTATAAAAAAGAATTTGGTATTTTAATGCTAGTTCTGATGCTAGTTGGGGAAATGCAGAAAATGGAAAATCATGTTCTGGAGGTGTAGTTTTACTTGGTAATTCATTAAATTTATGGAAATGTCGTGAACAAAAGAGTGTTAGTTAATCAACATGTGAAGCAGAGTTATTTTCTATTTCTGAAATTTGTAAAGATATAATTTGGACTGTAAATTTGTTAACTGAATTAAAATTTGAACAATTTATAAATAATGCTGTAACTTTAAATTCAGATAGTCAAGCAGCAATTCAGTGAATTAAGGGTACCCACTCTTCAAATAAATCAAGGCATATGAACTTACGTTTTCATTTTATAAAGGATTCAATTGAAGATACTGTAATTAAATTAGAATATATCCAAACAGAATTTTTAATTGCAAATTTCCTTACGAAAGCCATGGATGTAGAAAAGTTAGAATATTCATTGCAAAAAATTTCATTACTCTCTTGATTTTATGCCACTGTGTTTATTGTTATATTTTATGTGCATTGTGCATGTGTCTATAATATTTGTATTATTTAAAAAAAAATGTATCACTCGCAGGAGGGGTTATGTTGGGTTGAAGCGAGTGAACTATTTTTTCTGGCGGAAGTATAACTGTGTGACCCGCCCACGCACATTTTCCCCGCTTCACTCCCACGCATTCCTTCTACGGTGTTGACGAGCTGACCAGTCGCTGTGTGCTTTTGGGTCAGACTTGCAGTGTGGCGCACTCGTGATCGTTTTTATGTATCAATAAATGTGCTGTCCCAAGATACCTGAGTGGAAGTAATTTCACAAAAAGAACAACAGAATATAAGAGAAAATTAACTTGCTAAAAAGGTAAATAGAAATGAAAGGGTGAAAATATAAATAAAAATTATAACAGAAAATTAATAACAGTAGTATGTTTCTGCTATATATGGGAACTATAAGTGAAATAAACTGAAATAGATAAACCAAAAGAAAAAATTATGTCAAACTATTTACTTAAAATATTAATATAAATAACATACATTAGGAAGCCTTCAACAGGAAAAAAAATAAAATTAGTACAAACTAAAATTGTAAAAAATAAATAAAATAAGCCTACATTGTAATAACACATTAAATTTTCTGTAGCATTAAATTAATATCACATGAGGAATGGAAGTAATACTATCTAACATCTATATTACATTTAATATAAAAAATTCGGCATTTAATATAAAATATAATAGTGAAAAAATTAAATTAGTAAGGACTACAATAAACTACTTAAAACAGATCTACATTGAAAAAAATCCATAATTAACCTAATGAGAGAAATAATAAACCCTGCTGATAAAAAATTAATTTTTTAAACAATACTTTTTTGCAAAATTTTAACTAAAAAAAAATATTTGTTATTCTGTTGCAAAGAACAAACAAATGAGGAAATACAATGATAATTAATTGTAGTGATAATTGAAATATATATATCATATAAGAACAGTATATATACAAAGTAGATGATCTTCATAAAACTAAATGAGGAACATATTATCAGAAGCAAAGTTAATCTGTGATGCATGAGACGTAAAATCACATCAACACTGAATTTTATAGAAATCCAAAGAGAAATATGAAAAAATTGTATCAAACTGCATTTTTTTTCCTCAAAAACTTTCGGATCACAAATGATATAAATATATTTATATATTTGAAGAATGTTAAAAGCAAAATCGATGCAAGATACCATGCGACAAAAAATCTGATCAACACTGATCAGCATCTGATGTTTTCCTATAACGATAAGAACATAGTATTTGCTGATGAAGGACAAAAAGCAATATTTTCCAACCAAAGAAAATGTCCCAGAAATGCACGTATGTAAAATCTTTAAAAATCTATATGAAGAACAGATTGCAAGAAGGCAAGTTAAACCATGATGTAGCGCAACAAAAATTGCATTATTTCTGAATTTTAAAGTGCAAAAGAAAATTATTTTGCTGAGCATTCAATCCCATTCATAGTTTTTGTGAAGATCTTCTTGACGAATAAAGTTAACTATCTTTCCATGAGAACAATAGATGAGTACTTATCGGTTTAAAAACTATGAGTTAAAAAAAGCAACAATGCTAAAATCTGGTTAATAACAATTGTTGACATAAATTGAAGGTAGTTTTTTTTTCTAATATTGTCAAACCGTTAATAGCAATTAGCTTAATTTACAAAAAGCTTAACAAATCATTTTTTTGCTTAAAACTAACTTTTGAGTCACGGTATCACATAATTGAAAGTACAATAAGCAAGAAAATTACAGTTCAGAAAATAAACATACAGAAAAATGTGCGAGACACTAAAATAGAGATTATAGCATTAATTTAAACTAAAAGATTGTATAAAACAGAAAAATTAAGCCCTAATTTTGATGAAATTACCACAACCAGTGCTGAACAAACACTCAAGGAAATTCTTAAATATAAAAAAATTAAACATGAATAAATACGAAGTAACCTAGCATATAGTAGAAATTATAACATTAATTCAAACCAAAAAGCAACATGTAGAAATCTGGTTGATAATAATTGTTGACATAAATGGAAGGTAGTTTATAAATATTGCCAATCCGTTAACAGCAATTAGTTTAATTTGGTACTATTTTCTACTTGCTATACTGCTAGCTAGGATTTTCTACTTTATTGTTACAATAAGCGGGATTTAGCACTTGTCGTTGAACAAAGAGCAATAAAGTTTTTTCTAACAGAAAGGAACTTTGTGTAACAGATTATTATTTTTGAAAAGACTAAAAGCAGGTAAGAAGTGAAGATTGTCTAAAAAATCCACTGATATTTGCATTGAAGAATAAGTAATTATTATCAGTACTTGCGTATTAGCGTCACCGCAGCCAAATTGAAGCCATTTTCCACCAGAATCTGGAGAGACCGATTTGTTTTTTACACATGTTAGAATTTTTGTGGTTTTGGTGTCAAGGTTTAAATATTAAAATAAATACAATTCACTTTTTTGCAAGCATAATATAATTTAAAGAGGATAGAGCCATTGCATAATAGTGTACCCAAAATTTAAAAATAATTTTTTAATGAGTGTTCACATTGAAGCTTCGCTTCACAGAAAATAATGCTTTCATAAAAACATATATTTGAATGTAAGAGAGAAAATTAACATGCTAAAAAGGTAAACAGAAATGAAAGAATGAAAATATAAATAAAAAAATTATAACAGAAAAGTAAGAGCGGTAATACATTTCTGCTATGGGAAATGACACTCCTTATGAACTTAAAGGGCTGTAATTCTATACAGAAGTATACTATTTTTTTTTCTATACCTTGGAATAATGACTTCAAAACATGAGAGCATTGCATATGCACACATATCAGGTTTCTTCGTAAAAAAGAGGATGTGCATTATAACATAACAAACATTAAAAAATGCTGCTCAAAAGTATAGGTGAGCATTATAGGCTAAATTTTACGGTAATCTGATATTTTTCTTTGCATTGTTTTTTTAGTATCAACAAATTGTTCAATATCGTCCATTTTTTTAAAATCATTTCACCATTGGAATACGAGTCTAAATTTTTTTTTATAAATTACTATTTTTCGAAAAACTATAAGCGAAAAAAAGAGAAAAGTAATGAAAAAAATGTAAAATAAAATACACTACTCTGCAAGCATATATTCGCTTCCAAATTATATCTTAACTATTACATCGAAAAAAACCTCAGTAGGAAATAATCTTTGTTGAGTATAATAAATCAGGTCTGAATAAATAAAAAATGGAGGAAAATTCAGTAAATATTTGAATATTTTGAAAAACATGAGTGATTATCTGCTTTAGAAATTAAGATAACGATAGAAATAAAACAAATACATTTAGAATAAGATATATGAAATTTCTGGATTATATATATATTATCTATATATAGATAAATAATTACTTTCCTTAGAACTGGCAAAAAATTAAAACTACTTATAATTTGACATTTATGTCTTGTATTGTAAAATTAATGTAATTTACTTTCGTATTTAAATGATAATAAATCTTTGATTTGAAAAAAAACCCCTGAAAAATTTAACTTAATTCAGAAGGATTTGATTAAAAATCTGTTTTCAAAGTGAATTCGAGAAATCGTGAAAACTACTGCTGAAATTACATTGGTAATATTTCCAGACGATTATCAGAAATGCAGTGTATCACTACGCGGAGCTTTTCCTGCGTGGAGAAAGCTACCGCATATGGTTACTGCAAACGCTTCGGCGATCCACCTTTGGCTAGAAAAGAAGTATTTGGCGGAGGAAAATCCCAGCCCCCGTTTTAAAAGATTTCCCATTATCAGAAAGAGGACATGTGATTATGTTTTCGTTTTTTTACCGCCAAACATTTCTTTGTTTACTATTATTTATGCTCTTGCACATTTACATTATATCCGTTAAAATTTCGTATTTGACTACACGTGGTTGCTCGATTATAGTAAAAGATGTCGATTGTCGGGAAAAAAAATCTTTTTTTAATATCCCAGTAAAGATTCGAGTGTTTAGTAAACATGGATAAGAATGACATTTGTTTTCAATACCAACCATTTAGAAATCGTCACCACCAAAAACCGAGCTCCATTTTTACTATCTTTGTGTTCACATAAGAAACTTTTAAACATATCGAACACCGGCCACTGGTCCGATAAATTTGGAAAAATCGCCAGTTTTGGCGCGTTTTTGTGTGTTGGAGTAGAAACCCAACGATTTGGCAAGAAAAAACTTCGTGCGATAAGTGGCCGAACAATCCAATCGGACTTTGGATAGATGTCTACAGGAATGGAAATTTTTGTTTATTTTAAATTAAATTCAATAGAGAACATACATAAAAAGATAATATATTTAGTTTGCTTAAATTTTATTTGTTTTACACATTTTCAGAGTAGTTATAAAAGAGATATTTCTGTATTTAATTATCTAAAATAAGAACACAAAAATCTGATATGTAATCATACATGCCATATTAAAACAAGTATATATATATATATATATATATAATTTATTTAACAAAATAATTTTACGTTCTTTTGGGGGGAAAATTTCGAAAAGCATTCACGACAGAAATGGAAAAATATCTTAATTTACTACAGGTTCATTAATGTTTATACTCGATAATGAATAAAATACGACTTTTAAACATTAGAAATGAAAATTACCGCTGGTAAAATTATATGTAAAAAAATTATGCAACATATTGAAAGTCTGTATTCGCAGTACTATTTTAGTAAAAAAATATAAACTGCTGGCCACTGTAAATGCAACACCCTGAAGGAAGCATGCAAATAACATGATATTTACAACATGCATTAGCGGAGATGAGATATGCAAATGATTAGAATTTCAGCGCAGACATACATCACGCGTGCCTATGGCGCCATCTCAAAGCGCTATTTAAGGCTTGGAGATTTCGACGGTTTTAAGTTGGCCAATTGTGTTTTTCTTGTGGTTTCTTCAAAAAACGACCAGGTTTGTCTCGTAGAAAACAGCGATCAGCCCGAGTTCGACAGAGGAAGGATAGTGGCCTGCCGAGATTGTGGATTATCTTTCAGGGAAATCGGTAGTCGTGTTGGATGAAACCAAACTGTAATGCGGATATGTAACTGTTGGATGCAGGAGGGTACGACGGACCGACGTGTTCGATCGCATCCACCTCAGTTCACCACTTCACGTGAGGACAGGCAAATTGTGCGCATGGCAGTGACGGATCGCTCATTCACATCACGAACCGTAGCACAGCACATTGAGTCTGTAACGCATCATTCAGTGTCTGCACGTACCATTCGACGCCGTTTACAGCAGAGTGGTCTGTCCGCAAGACGTCCATTGCTTGGTCAACCCTTGATGCAGAACCACAGACGTCTCCGCCGCCATTGGTGCGATGAAAGAAGGATATGGGTGGCAGAATGGAATGAATTTACCTTTACTGACGAGTCACGCATCTGTCTGCAACACCACGATGGTCGGATTCGAGTCTGGAGACATCGTGGGGAGCAGTGGCGGTGCAAGACCTGAACTTAATGTTGGCAAGATACATTTCGCGAGGCCCTTTGGAGTAAGAAAAAGGCTCATAAAATAAAAAACCAAGAAACCGTACTTACAGGTACTGTTAACTAAATTCGAGTGACAATGTAAATACTTGGAATTTTTTTTTCAAATCGTTCTTTATGACATATTGGAGCACATGCTTCACGTTTGTAATGGTGTTGGGTAAATTTAGGATCATATTTTGTAGTTCTTCATATAATTCGCAAGGTTAAAAGTCACTGCTCTCGCCTACTTGCAGGACTGAGTAAATCTTGGCAGTTTTTTAGTATTTGCTCTTTGGAATATTTTTTAATTTGTTTAAATCATAGAGAAAACCAAAATTTTCAAAATGTTGATTTAAAGAAATATCTTGAATCCATATTACTTATCACAGAATTAATCATCACATTAAGCAAAATCTGTTTCATACCGGTTTTGACAGATTCTATAGGTTGATCGCCGCCTTCATAATCAAACATTCTTTTCTTTTTGGCTATCCTTTTACTTTTAAAATCTTCTGGCAAATCATAACTGACCCAATAAACATACGAGCGTCAAACAAGCATGTTCCGAATCCAGTTTGTCGATACTCAGTGATTCCGTTACAAAATGTACGCAAATGTTCAAGAATAATGCATAAATTGGCTTGTGCAGATTGCCATAATTTGTTTATGATATTGAACGTGTTAATAATTCATATCATACATATAGTGATGCGATAAATTCCAAGCTGAACATTTCATTGAAAACGGAATTGCAATCACTGAGTGTGTCGAATTGTTCTGGTTTTTTTTTTAAAAGTTTTCTATGCATTCAAAAACATCAAATTGTAATAATACGACCTTCACCGCTTGAATTCTGCTTTCCCACCCTATGTCAGATAAAGGCTTAATAGTAAGCTTTAATTTATCTTTGATAATTTTCCAACGTTTGCTGGAACTTGTGAAAATACACTCATGGACAAAAAATTAGTGCACCAAATCAAGGAGTCATCAAAATGAGACGAAATTTTACATACATAATAACTACTTTGATATAAGTAAATAATTATAAAATCAAAGAAAACGGAACATTTATTTCAGAGAAAAAGGCAAAAGAATGCATGACGTAATACCCTGTTGAATCCTCTCTAGCGCGAATGCACGATCCGATACGATCGAGCAATGAGACATACAAATCCTATATGGTGTCTTGAGACACTTCGCTCCATATTTGGTTCTACTTCTAGTTACCTTGCCTCTGGTTCGTCCAAACTCGTGGGATGCCCAACGCGCCGTCCCAAATGATCCAAGATATGCTCGATTGGAGACAAATCTGGAGATCGGGTAGGCCAAAGAAGGGTAGTAACAGTGCGCAGACAATATTGTGACACCCTTTCCGTGTGAAGTCGAGCACTGTGTTCTTGAAAAGTGGCTCCTGGGAGTCGTTGCATGAGTGGCAACACATATGGTTGTAGGATGTCATGGACATACCGCTGGGCTGTCATGGTGTCACGGATCAATACTAGGGGTGACCATGCATTGTATGCAATGGCACTCCATACCATCACATCAGCTGTGGGAGTGGTGTGTCACTGTAAAGCAAAGGAGGATTGAGGCGTTCATCACGGGGTCTCCACACACGAACACGATTGTCATCACTGCTGATTGAATGTGGATTCGTCGCTAAAGATGACCTGGTTTCATTCCGCTGCTGTCCAGTTTCCTCGTGCGCGGCACCACTCCAAACGGATGCGTCGATGGGTGGGCGTCAAGGGCAGCACACATAATGGGCACCTGGATCCCAAATGTCTTTCAGCCAGGCGCCTTCATATTGTTCGAGAAGAGACAGGGGCCCCTAGTGAAGGTGCTACATGTGCCTGGATGGCGGCCGATGAAGCAGTCGGCTGTACGCATGCATTTCTTATGATGTGGCGGTCTTCTCGATGACGGGTCTGTCGAGGGCATCCTGAGCCTGGTCTTTGTGTAAACGACATCTCTCGGATCCACTGGTTCCAACACCTCCTCACAACACAATCCGAGCGGCCTAATTGATAAGCTACTCATCTAGCTGACCACCCAGCTTCCATCATGCCGATGATTATCTCCCTCTCAAACTGCGATAGCTGCTCATATTGTCTTTGAAAACGGTGTAATGGCATGTCTACCTCAGCTCTTCCTTTCTAAACGATTCAGCACACTCAAACAAGCTTTGGTTTTACCTGTTTTATACTCCACTGAGAAAGACGTTAAACGCCTTCTACCGGCTATACATAATGCACAATCAAGCTGCCTTTCTAATGCATATCTCCCCGACATGTACCTCCATGCCAAGTTTCGTTACGATTCCGCAATTATTTCTTGATGTTTAAATTTTTCGTCCATGAGTGTAGGAAAAAAAATCTTCTGAATAAAACCAAAAAATGTTTTTGTTGCTACTGAAGAATTAGCTGCGTCTATACCACTAATAGATTCCAGTTATGACGATCGTAAGGTGTGAAAAATACCCTAGGATTAATATTTAAGTTTTTACTCCACTAATTATGCCTACAATATTTGCACCATTGTCGTATCCTTGTCCACGATAGTTTTGAATATCTAAGCCATTTTTTTCTAGCTTTTCCCAGTATTGCATTGATCAAATATTCTCCAGTAGTTTCAGTGACAGTGTAAGAAATTTTCTTATTTACTTCCAGTTGATGTATTGCAATATCTTAAGATGACTAACACACTTGTTCAATTCTACTACAGTCACTAGTGCAGTCGAGTAAAAAGGAATATTTTACCTCTTTTACCCTACCAACCACTTCACTTGTAACTATGTTTGACATAATTGTGATCAATTCATTTTGAATATTATTTCTTACATAATGGTGTGCAAGTTGTTTATTATTAATGCAATTTTTGTATTCCCGTAACATAGGTCATATTTAGATATCAATTTAAATAAGTCTATGAAGTTTCTAGAATTTTTAGAAGACTTTCTTGTACCAGCACTTTTTGAAGGCTCTGAAGCATGTAGTACCAAAGATATAGCACTACATAAAGCTTAGGTGCAACCAGGAAGAACTCTGAACTTCTGTACGCCAATTTCGTGTCCACAACCTATGGTGGTCATGACCAAATGAAGCCTTCTAATCATGATTTCATCAATCTCTGAGTGGTGAGGCTATTACTGACTCTCCAGATTTTACTAGCAGCATTGCCATCATTTGTGGTCCCAAAAGCCAAGAGCATCCGCCAAAAGTCCAGATTAGTGGCAAATTATTTCACATTTTCCGCAACTATTTGCCTAGTTTTCATAGCCTCCAAGTCATTCATGGAGCTAGGTTTTGAATGTGAGTTTGAAGAGGAATGCGCCAGAAAGCTACAAATTTTTGAAGTGATAACCTCTATTGGTGCGTTTCGCTGGAGAGTGAACTCAAATGAACGTCACGCTCATTCGGCTTTTTACGCCTCTAAAGTCGGACTTACACACCCCTAAAAATTGAAAGGAGGGACGTTTTCCCCCACCACTCCTCTGAAACGCGGTAGTTTGTCCCTCTCCAATACGTCGTAAAAGTAAAGTTCCTAGCTTCAATCTAATTGCGACAAACGACATGAAACGCGGTAGTCTGTCACCCCCCCACACACACCAATACCCCGTGAAAGTTCTCAGAATCTTATACCTTATCCATAGCTTAGATCTAAGTATGGCTCCCCCCGCCACATCTTTCTCCAAGAAATGAATGCGGGATTTTTTTTAATCCTAGCTGAAGCAAGAAAATGAAACTTATTATTTTAAAAAAATAGGCTTAGAGAGAGAGAGAGATCCTACACTAAAATTAAACAAAATGTAGAAAAAAAGGACTACACAGTTACAAAAATACATCTGGGGGTTCTCGCATTCCCTCTTTCGGAGAGAAATAAGAAGGTTGAATAACAGTCATAACAATACCAACGCTGAAAAAAAAAATCATAACTTTGGAGATTGGAGGACATAGCAGCTAAATTTGGGATTAAATTGTGTTCACATCTACTCTATGTAACTTAAGTATTAATGTCAATCTTAAAAGTTCTAGTCCATTAAACACAAACAGCAGACATAAGTTTATAGGAGTAACATACTATGTACTAAATGTTATATTTTTACAAATTTAAAAGTCAAATAAAGATAATATTTACACATGGCATGTACTTTCACATAAAAACGCCAAAAGTTGCCAATTTTTTGTTAAGAAATGATAGAATTTCCAACTGAAAAATGGGGCTCTCAGGTGTTCCTCATAGGCCCATGATTGATTGATTTAATATTAACGTCGCACTGTTCAGCAACACGAGGGCTTTTGGCGACGGACCACATAATTTCGGACCATGGTCAATTGACGTGGACGACACCCGAGCTGGCACCCCCTCTCCTAACTACCACACCACACCAACGGGAGGACGTTTCAGCTCGACAGATTTAACGTGCATCGCTGCCCTACACGGCGGGTCTTTAGTGGTACTGGGCTCGAACCCGTGACAAAGTAAGCCACGGTCCGATACCCATACCACTCGGCTACCGCGGCCACTCCTCATAGGCCCAACAAAAGCGATCTAAACCATCGACTGTTGGAGATTTCTATTCACGTACTGACAAAAACATGGCTATGAAGCCTAAGACCATAAATGTGGGCTGCTGTTTTTTCACGCAATTTTATTTAAGGTTTCCGTGCGTCAGATCGTGAAAACTGTGTGCCCATTGTGGGACTCTCCGCGATAGTAGATTAACTCCTGTAATGTTGCCAGACTAAATATGAACGAAAATGACGAAGTTGAGAGAAATTTTTAATAAAATAAAGTGGAAAACAATCAGAGTTGAAAATTTTGGAATTTATTAATTATAAAAAACCCTGTGCCATGCACTTTTGGATTTTCTTATTTTCCGTGGCCCACGCCTTACGCCGCCTCTGGTGGAGAGGATGCTGAACAGCTGCGTTATGCACCGCCACACTGGTCCTGCACAGGTTATTATGGTATGGGGCGGTATTGGATATCACTCTCGCACTCCTCTAGTACGCACTGCCGGTACTTTAAACAGCCAGCGCTACATCTCTGAGGTGTTGGAGCCAGTTGTCCTTCCATACCTTCAGGGCTTGGCTACAGCCATATTTCAACAGGATAATGCGCGACCACACGTGGCACGCATTGTCCTAAGGTTCTTCGTCAATCACCAGATTGAATTGCTTCCCTCGTCAGCTCGCTCTCCGGATCTTTCACCGATAGAAAACATGTGGTCCATGGTTGCTCAACGACTGACCCAGATTACACCCCCAGCTGCCACACCAGATCAATTTTGGCAAAGCGTGGAAGCTGCTTTTGGTCTGCTGTACCCCAAGAACACATCCAAAGTTTCTTTGAATCAATGCCGAGGCATGTGGCAGCGGTGATCTCCAACAATGGCGGCTGCTCTCTTGCTACTGATTCTGGTAAGAACCACACTTCACAGAAGTCTATAAATTTAATCATTTGATACTTGGTCAACATGTTATCTACAAAACAAATTTTGTTGTGTTATCTGTCTAGGCGTTGCTTTTACGGTGGCCAGCAGTGTAATTTATCGAGAACTAGCTGCATGGCCCGGGCTTTCTCTACCTTTATAAAAATTTTCCCTTTCCTTCTCTCTCATAAAATCAGCACTTCTAATACTCTTTTTCAAAACGACTTTCACCCCCTTACTCCGCTTAGCCCGGCCTTTTTCCGAGTGCATAACATAAAATTAGCTATTTCGAAATTTTTTTGCTTCTTTTCTGTCAGACAGGTTTATTTCCCCCCGGCGTTGCTTGAGCATTTTGAAATGCATAACACTTTGTCATGGAAATTCCCCTACCCCTCTCGCTATGATATCTCTTGAGTAAGTGAACAGTGAGACCTTAATATTCCCTCACTCACTTTGCAACTTTTTAGGACCCCAAAACGAAAATGTACCTTTTTAAAAATTGTTGTATGTTCAGAAAAGTAGAAATTTTTATAATTACAAAATTTCACAACTGTATTAAATGTTGAATTAAAATTGTGAGCATTTTTTGAAATGTTCGATAAACGGAAAAATAATTTCTTGCAATTATTTTTATAAATGAAGTTATAAAAACTTTGAATTTGATTAGTTATTAAATATTTAAAATTTGAGTATATTTTAACTGATGCAACATATTTAAAAAATAAAATACTATAAAGAATTAAAATTTATTTAAGTAATTCTCAGTTGAATAAAAATGTTACTTTGTCTTCTATTTTTTTAAAAATATTAAAACTACCTTTTTTACTAATTATTATAATACTTATTATTACACTTTCTTGAAAAGTTTAGAATTATGCATTGACAGACTTGTAAAACCTTCGATATATACATCTAGTATCAATTTTACTGTAGTTTTGTTATAGGTTTATAATATTCCTGCCTATCTATCCACCATTCTTCAAGTTTAGTGAAATGGGTGTCCTAGACTTGGCCTTTTTCAACTAAGTTTGTTTTGTATTTCGATATTATCTTTTGAACTGTAAATTTGTTTTAATATTTTTTTTATCCACTATAAATAGTATTTATATTTTAAATTATCGCCTTGCTTAATGAAACTATTATTACAACTTTGCATTCAAATGGGAGAATCGATCTTGCGTTGAATTTAAAAGACATTTATTGAGTGTGAGGACCTCTTTCTTTCTGTTAATATTTAACTTACAAAATAATTTCACTAACGTCATTCAAATTATTCAAATATCGTTTTTTCTCACGTTGTGTAAATCGAAAAGTACATCGAATCTTCGAATTCTGTGTAAGCGACCTTAAATTATCATAACTGAAAACTATATAGCCCGATTAAAAAAAAACAGTGAAAAGCTTTTTCTGAAAAACGGCGTAAATCAATCTTGGTTCAAAATGCATTCTTTTTCAGGTCGGATCGTCATAGTACAACACGTGAAATTGCAGAGAAGCTTCATGTATCACATACATGCATTGAAAATCACTTAAAACAACTTGGCTATGTTCAAAAACTCTATACAAGGGTTTCTCACGAATTGAAAGAAACACATTTAACGCAACGCATTAACAGCTGTGCTTTGATAAAGAAACGTAATGAAAATGATCCATTTTTAAAACGACTGATAACTGGCGATGAAAAATGGGTTGTTTACAACAATATCAAGCGGAAAAGATCATGGAGCAGGCCAGGTGAACCAACTCAAACATCAAAAGCTGATATTCATCAAAAGGTTTTGTTATCAGTGTGGTGGGATTACAAAGGAATTGTCTGCTTTGAACTCTTACCACCCAACCGAACGATCAATTCTGATGTCTACATTGAACAACTAACGAAATTAAACAATGCAGTTGAAGAAAAGTGGCCCAAATTGACAAATCGAAAAGGTGTATTCCATCATGACATTGCAAGGCCACGCACATCTTTGGTCACTCGGCAAAAATTATTGGAGCTTGGTTGGGATATTTTACCACATCCACCATATAGTCCTGACCTTGCACCATCTCATTACTTTTTGTTTCGATCGTTACAAAACTCCTTGAATGGTAAAAATTTCAATAATGATGATGTCAAAAGGTCATTGATCAAAATGGGCAATACATTACAGAATAAAGTTATTTAGTTCCATGAAAATATTGTCTTTGATTTTCTAAAAAAAATCCGCAATTACTTAGTTGCCAATCCAATAAAAGCAATGGAAATATTCAAAATTTTAATATAACCTTTTTCAACTTTCGATTTACCCTTAAATGAATAACTTGAAGTTGTTTACAATAATCTATATTCATCAAGAATTCAGTAAAAAAAAAGGTAATTTCAAAGAATTTTTCAAAAATAAGCGTTCCATCATTTAAAATAACTGATATTTTTGTGTAACGTATGTTGAAAGGACAAATTTGGGGTGCTTGTATTGTATAATATCAATCAATTTCTTCAAATAAAAAAACCGCCAAATGCTGCAATGTATAGCCAATAGTAGAAACTGTCCCCCTGATCACGTTTGAACAAAGTAACAATAGTGAAATTTTTTTTTTTTTAAAAAATTGTTATGTCCTTTTGCTTGGCAAAATTAGTCGGCAGTTTAATACATGTTCTAAAATTTGTGGAATGGTACGAATACTGATTTAGTATTTCTTAGATAAACTTTGAAATAATTTAATATCTTGCTCATGTATAATTTGGGGCTGAAATTTAGGACTGCCCTGGTAAAAGAATCTTGCTTACAATTAGTACAAATTGTGATTAATTTATTAATGATAAACTTTGATAATTTAATGATTTTAATTAATTTAATCTTAACTTTATTATATTTTCAAACATAAATTTCTGAGCGAGAATTCTGAACCTTTTCTCTGATGTTGTTTCATCTTCCATTTCTTTTAAAGTATTAATGTAATATATAAAAGAATACTTCAGTTGCATATCATCGATAACGAAATAACATGTCAATGAATTTCTCCAAATAAGTTTTAAGTTTGGATGAACTGTGCAGGTGTGTGTGCATACGATGAGAGTGATTGCCATAATCATGTCAATACAATTCCTTTTGAACTTCTTTCCTCTTCAGTTACCCCCTGCATTGCCCGAACATTTTTTAATGTATAACATATTGTCATGGAATTTCCCTTTTCTCCTCTAGCTGTTAGCACTTCCTGTTGTGTGTGCATGATTTCTATAATAATGTCATTACAATTTCCTTTTACAAAATTTCTTCCACAGCTTTCCATTGCCAGACACATTTCTTTTATCTGTCTATAGCCCGGCGTTACAGTGGCTTTTTTGAGTGTAGAACTATTTCACCCCATTATTTATAAATGATGAATTAAAAAATCTTACAGTTAGCTATTGAAATGATTTTTCTGATCGTCTGAATGTTTGATTAAGCATATGTAAGCGTAAAAAAAAGCAATATACATATATATATGGTGAAAAGCCGATATTCCTAGTTTACATTCACTAAAAAAAAACTCATCTAAAAACAAAAGAATACTGTCTGATAAAAATATTTTAGTATTTTAATATAATTTTGTAGTTTTTCATTCCACTATGTTTAGTAAATCTTTTAAACATGTATCTGACGGGGGAAAAAAGTATATTATACAAAACTAACATATTCATTATTTTAACAATAATTATTTTCTTAGAGCTTAAAATAATAAAAGGAGTATGGTATTTTCATTTACTCAATCGTTACATAATAATTTCCTTTTTAGGTTTTGAAATAAAAAAACTGATTAAAAATGTTCATTGAGCAATTAGTTGTGACATATCGTTCTATTAAAAAATGTTTGCAAAAGAAAAATCTCATTTATTGATAAAGACTTATTTAATATTTAAAAAGATTGTAAAATAATTAAATCAATACATAAGATATGTATTTTACTTTTATTATATTAATTATAAAATATTTTTTCTATATTTGGTCTCAAATTAAATAATTTAACAAAAACAAATATTTCAATGTAAACAGAAATTAATGAATGTAAACAGAAATAAAAACTATATCAGAAAATTAATAACAGTAGTAAGTTTCTGCTATTGAACTATGGGTGAAATAACCTGAAATAGATAAACAGAAAGAAAAAAATAATAAACATTAACAAAAATATAGAAAATAAGAAATATTAGGAAGCCATCAACAGGAAAAAAAATTAAATTAGTATTACATGAGGAATGGTGAGATACTATCTAACATCTCTGTAATATACCTAATATAAAGTATTAGATATAATTCAGTACTAAAAAAAATTAAGTTAGTTTGAACTAAAATAAAAAATCTACTTAAAATAGGTCCCTGTTGAAATAATCTAAAATCAACAACAGTACTGAATGTTACAAACAATAAAACATGTTGGTAAAAAAATTAATTATTCAAATAACTTTTCCCGAATATTTCTATTAGCAATTGTAATTCTATTTCAAAGAGCACAAACAAATGAGTACATACAATCATAAATAACTACAGTGATAACTGAAATATATATATTATATATGGGCAGTATGATAATATATAAAATATGTATACGATCCCCCCAAAACTACACGAGGTTAATATTATCAGAAGCAATATTAAACCATCAGATGTAAAATCACATCAATACTGAATTTTAAAGAAATCCAAAAAGAGATATGAGAAAATCTTTTCAAGGTGCATATTTTTTCAGCTAACACTTTTTTGATCACAAATGATTGATTTATATATTGCAAGATTGTCAGAAGCAAAGTTAAGTAGAAACAAGAAAAATCAGGTCAACATTGAACTTAAAGGAATCCAAAAGAAAATATGAGAAATATTGTTTCAAGGTCAGCAAATATATCAGTTGTATTCTAGATCAGCAAATAGCTTTTTGTTAAGAAAAAAATTTCTGATTTTTTTTCATTTAAAACAAAGATGAGATCTTATCGGTCACAGAGATCATAAGGCCATAAATAGTGACATAAAAAAAACATGGTTCACAATATTACCAATTAGTTTGAATTAACCCTCCAACTGGACAGCACGGATTTTTCCGCCCTACTAGAGAGGCTTCGAAAACGGACCACACTGAATTTTTCCTAAGGCCGGGGACTCACCAAAAATGAACCAAACAGATTTTTTCCCCTTCAAGTAATGTGTTCAAAACCGGTAAGGTGGTATTTTTCCGAATTCTTTTCCCCCTTTAAAGGTTTACGATCTTGAAAGATAATTAGAGACGGTCGGGGAGACACAATGGGCATTGAGGGGGAACTTTTATGGGTCACGGGGAGACCGGTTCCTTTAGCAATCGTAAAATCTCGGAAGAATTTCTTTAAACCCTAAAGTGTACGGAAATAAATTGCAAGTCAACGAGTTGAGAATTCTCAATTTTTTACTTTACCTTAAAATTATCAAATGGAATTAAGTTTTTATAATGTATGTCTAAGTTTTTAAAAAACTTCTGTAGTATTTAAATTCAAATTATATATTAAAACATTGAGGATAATTTACTGTTTCATTTTTCTTATTTTAATCAATACTTTCAGGGATTTTTTATAAAAATGATTATTTTGGTATGTGTCAAAAAATAAAAGGTTCAAAACTTAAAATTTCGGACACTTCTAAACATGAATAATTTTTAAGCTTCTGTATTACATTATTTGCAAAAAATTTATATGTATTGTTAAAAAAAACCCTATTTAAATCTTTTAGATTTTCATAATTTTAAAGCCAGATATTCAGGGCATCTTACATAGAATCCCTTGTTATTGTTCAGATAACAAATTATATTTGAATTTTGAATGTCTAAACATTAATTTCATTCAAAGAGAACTTTAACTTCAAGTTTATATTTCTTAACTTGAATCTTCAAATAAAGAGTATTTAAAAGCATCTGGACAAATTTACAGTTAACATTTGCGCATATAAATAAATATAAAGATCCTTTTTAAATTCAAGTTAAAAAAATATATATTTATGCTTAATCCCTCATCATTCATGTTCCATTAGTGGTTGACTGAAGAAAAGGTTATTAAAATTTGGACATTTTTATAATCTTAACCATGCAAAACTAGGAATTTTGTATTAGCTTCACTAAAATTCTGCATTGGAATTTCGAAAAAGATATTTGTGTCTCGCATACTCAGTTGAAAAACACATATTTACCATAAATACAAATAATTCTTTGGATATTTAAAATTATCATTAGATTAATTTTTTAATATATATATATATATATTAGACTTCTAATATTTTTTCAAGTATTCCTTAAATTTCATATAATTTAATGAAGTGAGGGGATATTAAAGTCGCACTCTCTCTCTTCTCTATTCAACTACTTGAGGGCTTTTGGCGACGGACCTGTGGCCGGGGTATCAGGTGGTCAAGGTATCGAATCATGGTTGGCATGTCTCGAGTTCGAGCCCAGTGCCACAAAAGACCCGCCGTGTAGGGCAGTGATGCACGTTAAATCTATAGAGAGCTAAAATGTCCTCTTGTTGGTGAGGTGTGGTAGTTAGGAGAGGGGGTGCCAGCTCAGGTGTTGCCCTCGTCATTTGACCATGCTTCAAAATTACGAGGTCCATCACTAAAAGCCCTCGTGTAGCTGAACAGTGCGACGTTAATATTCACTCACTTGGCGACGGACCTCGTAATTTTAAACCATGGTCAAGTGACGAGGATGACGCTTGAGCATCGCTCCCTTACACGGCAGATCTTCAGTGGTGCTGGGGTCGAACTCATGACACGTCAGCTACGAGTCCGTTACTTTGACCATTAGGCTACCGCGGCCTCACAATGTGGTTGAAAACTGCATGTTATGAGTAAAAATATGCTGAAACATTTGATGAACTTATAATAGATTTTTGCATAGAAGATAGATGTGTGATATGCTAAAATGACAATATGTAAAAGTTATGAGAATATCGATGACAATTTTTGAAAAATTCAATTTAAGTTTCAGTTTGAAACTTATTCGTTTTTTTTTCGCATTTAATATTAAATAGTCGCGATAACAAATTAATAGTTTAACGCATTCATAGATTATAAAAAATAAAGGTATAAATGACATTGTTGGGAATAATATGCTTTTATAGTTTCTAATTCAGACTTCTTTGCAGGAGTGTAGACTATTAAAAGGCTGATGTAGAAGTTAGAAAACTAATATTTAAAATATATGGAAAACAATATCTGCAATTCCATGATCTTGACGAGCAGAAGACGGCATTTTTACTTAGTAGGGCAGAGTAAGCATAAGGTAGGAGCTTGTGGAGTAAACAACCAGGCCTCTGCAGTTTTCGCAGGTAATGAACTCCCATTTGTTGCTTTCTCAGTAAGGAATATAAAAATAACAAATACAAAAATAAGTCATGTAAAATTTTATATATTTTAATAACAATGAATTGTGAACTTAATTTCCAATTCATTGTCACGAGTTGGCAGTAACTACGGTACTCTATCGACGTACTTCTTATATATATATAAAAGAAGTACGGTTGATAGAGTACCAATAATTTTAACGCAATTTTATATTTCGTTCTCGTAAACTTTACTCCTTTTAAAACATGTATTGACAAAATACTCTACTTTTGTATATTTATAAAATTTTAAAAATATAATGGTTATCTTACCCAACATTTTAAATCAGGGGCGGCAACTGTGTAGCTAAGACGTGCCAAACCAATCTGTCAGTATCATTCAGCGTGCCACATAGTAGGAAATTTTTTGAAATCCTTCGATTCTTACGGTAATATTTGCAGATTTAAAGAATAGAGGTAAATAATTTAGATTTACAGTTTTATTTTATATTAATTATGGATCAATAAAATACATTTATTAACATAAAAATAAACAATATAAAATGTTATTATTTCTTCAACAAAGATAAAAAAAATTAAATTGTATGTTTCCAACATATTTATTTAAATAAGAAATAGACAAAGTGAAATATAAATTATTCCCTTCATTACAGTTAAATAAAAATTGTAATGCAAATTAACTCTTTCACGACTCTTCTTTCATATTGCAAAACCAGGGGTATAATGCATGACACGATTCTGAGCATTCAGTTGTTAAACAATTTCTTTGTGGAGTCGAAATATTTTTCATATTAGGAAAGATTTTTTACTTTGATATGCCGAATCACATAAGTGAAAAGCAGAGTACATGCAATTTTCTTTTTTCAACAATTAAATCCCCTAGCAATAACACTCAATTATTTACAAAATAGCTGTAAATTTATCCTTAGAATTATCTTTCAGATTATTTTGTAGTTCCATAAATGTCCATAACCCAGAAGATGTTTGTCAAATAAGGTCTATTATCAACTTCCATCCACTCAAGAGAATTGACAAATCAGCTCAGGTATCACCCTCGTCACTTAACCGCAATTCAAAATTACGTAGTCGCTCGTCAGTAGCCACCGTGTTGACTTAGAATGCAATATAAACCCTTGACGTGTGCACTTGAGTTAATTCGAGTACGCCAAACAGTTCCAAATATGCACATTAGATATAATTCAAACGAGGTCGCATTTTATGCTGCTGTAATTTTCTCACTCAAATATCAGCGAGCGCCGTCTGCACTCGTGATATTTGACTGTTGTTTCTTATATTTACGATTTAGTCGTTAAACATCAAAAACTCGTTTTCAATGTAAAGACTGTAATGTTGGACTGTGTGCAGTGCCGTGTTTCGAAAAATATCACACTGTGACATTTCTGTAAACGACATGTCTTTCTCATACTTCTTTGATATTTTTTGCTATTTATACCTGTTAAAATTATTTTTTATAAAAGGTTTTTTGTAACTAATTGTAAATTGAATAAAACCTTTTCTTACAATTATATGTATTTGAGGATGAAATCTGATTTACTTTATTCAGGAAATTTTTAGTAAATTTCATTTTCTTAGCCAACTTATTTCTTTTAAAACATGCATATCTGTGTATTATATAATTAAATTTCTAACTATCTAAAATTATGTCTGGCTTTTTTCTTCATTAAAATCTTTCAGGATTTTACAAATTATCTTGCCATTATTCATTAACTACTTAATAAGGAAAAATATATCTAAATATAAATTTCTGTCCTAATAAACATATAATTGTTTTTAGCTAGTTTGGAAAATGCATTGAAATTTGTATCGGGACAGGATTTTAACATATTATGAATGTGTTTTTTACTGCCACTATGTTATATATTTATCTTTCATTCTTTTTACAATATGAGTAGAAGTCGTAAACAGTTTTGTCACAGTAAAATTAATTTTTGTTTTATATTCACACAAATTATACTATTATATTGATTCTGAAAATAATAGGTTAGTTTGACAAGCCATTATTTCACAATTTTAAAGCATTGAACAGTTTTGAAATTTTTAAAACTTTTCTAAAATGTTGAATTATTAAAAATATTTAATTATTGTAAGTGATTAATATTTCTTAGATTATTGGAAACAAAAAGTATAAAATTTAAAATATATCTTTGTTGAATTTTAATAATTATTTTTATGGCTAAACCTGGAAAAAACCCAACTTTTTTTTAAATATTAACATTAAGATATTTTTAAAAAATAACTAGAGCTCTCAGACCTAAATCCATATGAACTGTTATAGAACATATGTAAGGGAACATTTACAAGATATTTCAAGACTATCTTGAACAGGAAAAACGCCTTAGGGATTAGAAAACACTCTCATCTTCAAAATTAAAAATCTGAGAAAAACATATTTAAAATTTGTAAAGGCATAAAAAAAATTCCATTGCCTGTAAAGATTTAATTTTTTAATCTGTTACTATCCAACTTATGCTCTACATGAAAATTCTACTTGAAATAAATATGACTGAAATATCTTTTTTAATTCAAAATATTCTAAGACATAACATTGATAACAACTGTTAATTTGATCAATTATTCACTTTTATCAGAACCTTATATATTCACAAGAGTTTTAAATGCAAAATATTTATATAGAAATTAGTAGTTATACAAACGAAATCCAGAAATCACCAAGTTTGTAAACAATATCTATTTTTTTCTCAGTTCCCCATCGTGGCAGTTAAGCAAGTTTAAGTTTTTGTTGCATGACTTTAAAATACTGCAGTGTAGTACTACAATAGATTTATTATAATGTAGCTTGTGGTACATCAGGGAAATATTTAGTTCATTCTGCAACATTTGTATTCTGTAGTCTAATTGTAATATTACCTGAAAAAGCTGCATTTTAGATTTACCATTTTCAGTCATATTCCATCCCTTTCAAGTATTATTTATCACAGTAGCCTGCGTACATTTTGGTCATGGCATTTTTCAAAAGGAAAAAATTAATGAAGACGAAGTATAGAGCTTTTAAATTATATAAACTATGTGTCAAAAAATATATTGGTCTTTAAATCAATCTTAATTAAGTAAATGTGAGAAAACTCAAAAACATGAGCAAACAGAAATGATTTTAGAAACTAAAATTGTAGTTAATTGCCATTTCACATGAAATATTGGATTGTGTTAAAAAATATTTTTAATTCAATCTAGGAATGCAAAAATGCTTTAAAATGAAACCAAATTTAAAATCAAAACTCAGAAAATTAAAATTTCTTAAAACCTAATTGGTTTTTAGATCAGAAATTGAGCAAGTTTTCCAAATATATGAAATATATATTTGCAATAAATTGGGTGAACTCTCTGTTGGCCGTGAAGTGTAGAAAATGTCCATTTCACAATCCTCGCCCTAGGCCACAGCTGTGAATGAGAAACCTCCCGTTTCGAAGAACACAGAGACTGAAAAGCAATAAAACCATCCCCTGCAAAACCAATCAGGACCTCCTGCGGCTTTAACAGGGGAAGGCATTAAACTGCCGTTCGTTTTTGAAGCAGTTCGCGAAATTTATCGGAACATTTTCGGCTTAGCTAGTTTTGAAAAAGTAGATCGCTTTCGACGTGAAATTCAATTAGCGGATCATCCAGCCAGAGGGTTAAGGGTCATTTTCTCTCTGTTATACTTCAAGCAATATTTTTCTACAAAGATGAAAACGAATTAGCTGATGAAGGAAGAATAACAAAAATTTTTATTTTCAACGACAGAAAATATTAGAGCAATGTATTGATGTGTAAAAAAGGTATACAATGCATATGTACAATTATCTAAAAACTACATGAAGAACAGATTGTCAGAAGGTACATTAAGCAATGATGCCACAAACAGTTTTGAACAACAACAAAATAACAGAAAATCTTACATACCGTAAAATTCGGCATATAACGCCCACTTTCAGCATAAAAAATTTAATTGAAATTTAGGGGATCAAGAGCTTTAAAAACAAAAAAAAAAGATGAGTATAGAAAAAAATTTTGACTTCTAGAAATATCGAAATACTGTTTATTTAAAAGAAATGACACTCCTTATGAGCTTAAAAGAGTTGTAATTCTATATAGATGTATACTATTTTTTTCTATACCTTGGAATAATACCTGAAATAAATTACTTTAAAACATGAGGGCATTGCATATGTACATTTCAGGTCTCTTCATACAAAAGAGGGTGTGCATTATACGGCGAGCATAACAAACATTAAAAAATGCAGCTCAAAAGTATAGGTGAGCATTATATGCCCGATTTTATGGTAGTCTGATGTTTTTCTTTGCATTGTTTTCTTTTAGTGTCAAATTGTTTGATATCGTCTCTTTTTTCTTTCATTTCACCATTGGAATGCGAGTCTAAATAACTATACAGATCTTTCATGATATTCAACATTGATCAGCATCTGCTGATGAAGGAAGAAAAACAAACTTTTTTTTCAAAGAAAATATCATAGAAATGTTCATGCATAAAATCTTTAAAAATTTATATGAAGAACAGATTGTGAAGGAAAGTTAAATCATAATGCAACACGACAAAAATTGCATTAACTCAGAATTATAAAGTGCAAAAAAGAATTACTTTTTTGAGCATTCAATCCCATCCATAGTCTGATTTTGATGAAATTACCATAAACAGCTCAGAAAATCTTACAACGTAAGTAAAAATTCGCATTAGCATTTGTATTCTTATCTATTAGCATCACTGCATTCAAATTAGCACCATGCAAATAGTGCTATTTCCCACCAAAATCTTAAATCTTTTTTGTTACATATAAAAATCTGTTGTTTTGATATCAAGGAATGATTCGTGTGGCGCCAATTTCATTGTGGTGACACTAATAGGTTAATACCTAAAAATCTAACTTAAATCAAGATATCTACAATCTTATAATCCCAATTAGTTTTGCATTGAGTTTCACTTTCTTTTTGTTATCCTAATATTATAGTCACAAAAGTTTGTATGTATGGATGTAATGAAACTTTATAACAATATAGCTTATACAATATAATTTTTTCTTGCTTATTGTAGTTTTAATTATATGATACCATGACTCAAGTTTTTAAATCAAAAAATGATTTGTGAAGCTTTTTGAAAACAGAAGCTTAGAGAACGTGGTACTTATGTACTAGCATCACTAGAGCAAAATTGGTGCCATGCGAATCACACCTTGATACCAAAACAACAAAGAAATTCTAACATATTTTGTATAAAATCAGTCAGATTTTGGCAGAAAATGGTGTGATTCATGAGGCGCCAAATTGGCTGCGGTGATGATTATACGCAAGTACTGATAATAATTACTTATTCTTTAACACAAATATCAGTGGATTATTTTAAACAATGAAATTCACTTCTTACCTGCTTTTACTCTTATGTTCAAAAATAATAATCTGTTACAAAAAACTTTATTGCATTTCTTTGTTCAATGACAAATTCTAAATCTTGCTTATTGTAACAATAAAGTTGAAAATCCCAGCTAGCAATATAACAAAAAGAGAATATAGTAATAAATACATTTTTCTATGCACATTTTTTTAATGATTTTATTATGCACATTTGGTAGTAACAAATTGATCCTTATGTCAAAATAAATACTTTTATCACTTCTGGACCATAATAATAAAATTTTGTTTACATGTTTCTTTTGTTGAATTGAAATCCCCCAAGAATGCTCTCAAAGGGGTTACCGGAGGAATTGATGCTAAAAATTCCATTTGGGCTCTAGTAGATTTATAGTTGAAATTTAGCACTTATAATTATTTTACGGAGTAGGGATCCATTTAAAGTTGCTTTTGTGGAAATTCACTTGATTATTGGGTTAAGCGAGCGCAAAAAATCTTTCTACTTCTATATATATTTTAGATATTATTAGAAATTCTTAATTCTGACCTTTTTATATCAAGAGGCGAGAGTTACAGCTATAAATATATTTTTCAATACAATCAAATTCTTAATGTTAGATATAAAACATTTATGAATATGTCAACAGTATTTATTTATACAACATCGTGAAATACAAAGTGAAGCGGGTGGATAATTGCTAGTCAGCTATAATTTTGTACTATTTTGCAACTGATGAAACATGGAATTAGCCAATAAAAGAACAACAAGCTTTTCCAGACCAAATTGTCACGCTATTAGGTTGGAAGTAGGCAAGACGTAACGCTAAAGTGTACCGATATTCAGGCAATGATTTAATTTCAAGCTTTACTTATTTTGGGGCTTACTACCTTGATATCAAAATCGGATAAATTGTAGCCCAAGCACAACTCTAGATTGATAATACAAAAAAAAAAACCTTGTAAAAAAATTTTGTACGTAAAAAAAAATTTAACTTAAATCACACAATATTGGCATCATTAAAAATATATATCAATATTTTTTTGTTACAATGGAATTTGCTAATAAAGGAAAAGGGTACTTACGTATCGGCGTCACTTCAGCAAAATTTGCAACATCAAAACAATAGATTTCTACATGTTTTACCTGAAAAAGAAAAAAATGAGTCAAATTTTTGTGAAAAAAAGTGCCACTTTGGCAGCAGTGAAAAAATATGCAAGTAGCAGGAAAAGCAGTAACCTTTTTCTTTTTCAATGGAAGGAAATGTTGGTACTTGCGTTTTATCGCACCAATGTGAACAATAAAAAAAACTCTCCAAGTTAGCAGCCTTGATCTTTGCTTAGAATAAAGTTGTTTTTGCAAATACTTTTATTAAAGTTTAAAATTTTTTTAAGGGCTTAATTTTTAAGTTAAAATTTCCCAAATTTCACTCATAGGTAACTTTTTTTTTTAAAGTACTGCGTTAGTGAATTCTTGAAAACAAAAGGGGTTTTTATTTCAGCAAAAATCTGTTTTTCCATTAATTTATCACTATATTCTCTTTTTGTTATACTGCTAGGCTAGGCTAGGATTTTCAACTTTATTGTTACAATAAGCAAGATTTAGACTTTGTCATTGAACAAAGAAATGCAAAAAAGTTTTTTTGTAACAGATTATTATTATTTTTGAACATAAACATAAAAGCAGATAAAAAGTGAATTTCATATTGTCTAAAATAATCCACTGATATTTATGTTAAAGAATAAGTAATTATTATCAGTAGTTACGTATAATCGTCACCACAGCCAAATTAGCGCCTCATCAATCACACCATTTTCTGCCAAAATCTGACAGATGTTATATAAAACTAGCTGCATGGCCCGGCATTTCAGGGGCTACCTCTACTTTTGTAAATTTTCCCTTTCTTTCACAAAATCAGAGGCGTTGCATGGGCTTTCTCTACTTTTATAAATTTTCCCTTTCTTTCACAAATTCAGCACTTCTCTCTAATACTCTTTTTTCAAAATGACTTCCAACCCCCCTCCACCACTTAGCCCAGCATTGCTCGGGCTTTCTCTTTTTCTCATGACACCAGCATTTCTGTGTGTGTGTTTGTATGTGCACAATGTGAGTGATTTCTAAAATTATGTCAAAAAATTTCCCTTTTTCGAAATTTGTTCTATTCCACTTATTTTTGATTTAAGACAGGTTTCTTTCCCCCTCTCTATAGCCCGAACATGGTTTTTTTAGTGTAAAAAATTATTGTTATATCTTCCCCTCCTTGTCGCAGATAAGATATAGCTTCAAATTTCGATGTTATGACTTTTTCAGATTTTCATGAATCAATTCCTTTAGTAATGAAATAGAAATAATCTTTTTAAAAAACATATATATTTATAAAATTCAAATTTCTATAAGTAATAAATAAAAGAAAAATTTACAGATAGCTTTGAAACAATTGCTTTTTTCTGGATGTTTGATTAAACATAAATATATATAAGTTAGAAAAAAAAACAGTATGGGGGAAAGCCTAGATATATATATTTATATACATGTACTAAAAAACAATTAAAAAAATAACTGATTTAATTTTAACCTTTTTCATTCCACTAAAAAATATTTTAAATGATCTTTACGATGTATTAAGGTCAAACAGTCGTGTGTTAGATTTAAAAAATTATTAATGTGAAGAAATAAAAAGAAAACGATTCTGATACCAAGAATAAAAAATGTCTCTAAAACGTATTTGATCCAAAATAATAGACGATGTACTTTTTAATTAACAAAAAATTAATTTATTTCATCTTAATTTTAACCTTTTTCATTCCAGTAAAAAAATATTAATCTTTAAAAAATAGCTTAATGCGAAATTGAAAGTTTGTTCCTCTTCAGTTTCGAACCCGGGAACTGCCGTCTATAAAGCAGCGGGTTAACCAACCAAACTACAGTCACGTCGGGGGGACGAACACTGAATTGAGCTTTAAAATAAAGGTAAATTTTTTTCAATATCCCATTTCATTATTCGTTAAAGTAAAATATTTTTTTTTCGGTCTTCATTTTTAAGTTAAAGCTTTCAAACTTCATATAAATAATAGACTATGTACTTTTTAATTAACAAAGACTTCCTTTAGTAACGAAATAATAGAAATAATCCTTTTAAAAAAACAAATATATTTATTAATAAAAAAAATATATTTATTAAAAACAAATTTCTATAAGTAATTAATAAAAGAAAAAAAATTACAGATAGCTATTGAAACGATTTATTTTGTAATCAAAAAGAATGAAACAGAAATAAAGAATGTAATTAGAATTAATTAATTATTACTGACATTTTATTCAATTTTTTTCATTGAATTTTGCAGCCACCAGAAACGCAAAAGTACATTCTTAGAAAAATAGAAATTTTCAAAATTACAAAATCATGTTTTAAAAACCTCCGGGAAAAAAAAGAAGTTCTGAAAATATTTAAAAAAAAAAAATTGTAAAATAAATTGAAAGAAAGATATTGTTTTTTTAACTGTAATTTTAAGATATTTTATCAATCTTTGTACAGATTAGGTATAATACTGTTCTACACGCGGGGGAAAAAAAAGCATGATTTTTTTTTAGTGTAAAATATTTTTTCACTAACGTGAAAGAAAGTTTAAGCAGAAGAACTTATAATTCGTATTCAAAAACAGGAACCGATTTCGACTCATTTTTTATTTAAAAAATGTAAAATAATTAAATTTGAAGATATATATAATTTTAGGTAAAATCCTAGGAGGACCCACTGGTGTTTTGGGCGCCAAATTTTTTCGCCAAATAGAGAAACACAAGTTCTTCAAAATGGCGTCAAAAGACGAAAAAATCTTGGAAACCGTATGTGTCAGAGGGGGGGAGAGGTACGAAAAGTTCAAAAATCATCAAATGAACAGAGTTTCTGGAATGGCGTCAGAGACGCCTGAAAACCGTTGGTATAGTAAATGTTTTACATTAAAAAAGGACGAAATGTGCTTTTTGCAAAGATAAAATCGGAAAAATACATCCAATTAATCATTTTTAAAAGATAAATACGGAGAAACTAATGAAATTCATTTTAAAAAAGCACTCAAAAACCAGTACATGATTTATTTTTAAAAAAGGACAAAATGAGCGTTTCGCAAAGATGAAATCGAAGAAATACATTAAATTAATCATTTTAAAAGGATAAAAACGGAGAAACCGATGAAATTCATTTTAAAAAAGCATTCTAAAACCAGTGTGTAGTGCGTGATTTACATTTTTAAAAAAAAAAAAGGACGAAAGGAGCGTTTCGCAAAGATAAAATCGAAGAAATACATGAAATTCATTTTAAAAAAGGCACTTACCTTACTCTTACGGATCATACATACTTCACGAAACATACCAGTCCGCGACAGTATTCTTATTGACTTTCAAGTTATTCACAACGAACGCATTAATGCTCTTGCCGAACCAATATCTGGTCAAAAACTTGTATCTTTTCTACACTTTCGTACATTCATATCGTGAAGCAATTAAATTAGCTTTCATACACCATTCTAACGTGTCTTTCTTCTCCTTTGTGCCCAGGAGCACAAAGAAACCTGTCATAGCCTCACTTTCAAGTAATTTCCTTTCACAAGCCATTCTTAACACAAACCGGTGCAGAGCAAACCTTCTCAAGCGAAGTCAGGGGTCAAAAAGACCGTTTTTTTCGGAAAAGGCGAAATACGTTTCACCCTTTTTAGGGTTGCCATTTTTACGGTGTTTTGAAAATCAAAATTTTAGGGGTGAAATGGAAGGGTTACCGTATTGTAACCTTTATCGCTCAAAATTTGGCGACCAAAAGTGGGTCCTCCTAAGACTCAACCATAATTTTATTTTATTAATTTTTAAATAAATGTACTTATATGCAAAGTTTCGTTGTTTTGTAAAAGCAGAATTTTTTTCCGATATTCTCTGCAGATGGCGCCATGATTCATTTTAAGGTTTTTAATTAATAACTTTTTAACTAATTGGCATATCGGAATATAAATGGTCAAAACGGATTCCTCGGATCATTCCTGAAATTTTGATAATTTCTGTGTCTTGTGGTTCTTGAGAAAATTGGGCATCATCCGGACATACGTAGATATGTTTGTTTACCTTCGGATTTTAATATACAGTGGTACAAACAATTGAGGATACACCGGTAAAATTCTAGGAGGACCCACTGCTGTTTTTTGGCGCCAAAAAGCGCCGAATTGAAGGTTTTCAAAAAGGCGTCAATGACGAAAAACTCTTGGGAAGCGCATGCGTCAGCGGGGGGATGAAATGGGCGTTTCGCAAAGATGAAATCGAATAAATACATTAAATTAATCATTATATAAAGAAAAAAACGGAGAAAGCAATGAAATTCATTTTAAAAAAGCATTCTAAAACCAGTGTGTACAACATGAAATACATTTTTAAAAAAGGACGAAAGGGGCGTTTCGCAAAGATAAAATCGAAGAAATACATGAAATCAATCATTTTAAAAAATGTTAAAAAGCACTTACCTTATGCTTGCATTTTGTCATGATCTGTTGGTGGATACACCCTTGCGATGGATGCAAGGAATTTATGAAAATTCTCATCCACCAACTCGTGACCGTTAGATCTCCGCCACACGTATTCTGCAAGGTAAGAATCAAATTGACCCTTGACGTGTGCTTTATGAAGGCCCTTTTTAATTGCAGACCAGGTGCCTTCAATGGAGTTGGTATGCACACCGGTATCGGGATCCACAAAAGTCGGACTGTGGTTGACTCTTAAATGAACATACCCCTCGTCTGAGAGGCAGTCATAAGCCTTCCAACAGTCCGAAATAATAGTGGTTCCCGGAAGGATCCATTCATGAATTACCTTAAGTAATTCCTCTTTCGTTCTAGACTCAACCACACGGAAGAAACATTTCTTGCTTTCTCTCTGCACTCCCCCAAACACCCATTTACCATTCACTCTTCTACCTTTTCCATATTTCATCTTTCCAAACAAACTTTCATCAATTTCACCTACACCACCCTGTTTCGCACTCTCTTTCACACATGCAAGCATACAAACCTCACGACAAAACATACCAGTCCACGACGGTATTCTTATTAACTTTCAAGTCATTCACCACGAATGCATTCATGCTCTTGCCAAACCAATATCTCATCAAACACAAGATAATAGTTATAGCAAGTTTGCTTTCGCTAAACCAAGTGCCCTTTCTCACACTCCGAATGACGTCGTGGCGATTATCTTTCGACTGGTTGCGGCAACGCCATTCGTAGCCGTCAACCGTTCCCTTTCGTTCTTGCAAACGCATATTTTTTTTTACACCTCGGACATTCATAATGAGAAGCAATTAAATTAGCTTTCATACACCATTCTAACGTCTCTTTCTTTCCCTTTGTGCCCAGGAGCACAAAGAAACCTGTCGTAGCCTCACTTTCAACTAACTTCCTTTCACACGCCATTCTTAACAACAACCGGTGGAGAGCAAACCTTCTCCAGCGAAGTCAAATGTCAAAATGACGTTTTTTCCGGAAAAGGCGAAAAACATTGCACTTTTTTTAGGGTTGCCATTTTTTCGGTGATTTGAAAATCCAAATTTTTGGATGAAATGGAAGGGTTACCATATTGTAACCTTTATCGCTCAAAATTTGGCGAACAAAAGTGGGTCCTCCTAGGATTCAACCGTTTTTATTTTTACACGTAACAAAAGGGTTAATTTACAATAAAAATAACGAAAATCAACAAAAAATATCTAAAATTAAAAATTTCACAAGTATTTGAAATAAACATAGGCAGATCTTTACCTCAAAAAATTGAGGATACACCAATGAAATGTTTGTTTAACTACCACTAGATTTTTTTCTGCTTGCTACTACAATAGCCTAAGTATGGCCGAACTTTTTCGACTGCTACTTTTGTCTTTTGAAGTTGGTTATGTGAATTTAAAGTCACAATAAAATGGAAAATGGGTCCTCGGAGAGAGACCAGTATTGATGTAAGAAAATTTATATTAAGTAATTTAAGAAAGGAAAATCTTATCGTGAAATAGCTAAAATTGTCGGTAGAAGCCACACGTGTGTCCAGAAAATCATTGGAAGATTTAAAAGCGATGGATTAATTGAAAATAAAAGTGGAAGAGGAAGTAAATGTATTCTGAGTGATTTAGCCAAAAGGAAAGTTTTGAAAGATATCAAGATTGATCCTAAACCAAGTGCAGTCAAACTAGCTGCAGACACTTCTCGAATAATGGGCAGAAGTGTAAGTGCTGAAACTGTGAGAAATGTGATTAGACATGCTGGATATAGCAGTCGAGTAGCTAGAAAGAAACCTTTCATAATCTTACAAAATCAGAAAAAGCAACTTGGGAGTTTGCAAAAACTCATCAATTGAAGACAGATAACTTTTGGAAGAAAGTTATATTTAGTGACGAAAGTAAATGGTTGAATCCTAGGAGGACCCACTTTTTGTCGCCAAATTTTGAGCGATAAAGGTTACAATATGGTAACCCTTCCATTTCATCCAAAAAATTTGGATTTTCAAATCACCTAAAAATGGCAACCCTAAAAAAGTACAACGTTTTTCGCCTTTTCCGAAAAAACGTCATTTTGACATTTGACTTCGTTTGTGAAAGTCTGCTCTCCACCGGTTGTTGTTAAGAATGGCGTGTGAAAGGAAATTAATTGAAAGTGAGGCTACGACAGGTTTCTTTGTGCTCCTGGGCACAAAGGGGAAGAAAGAGACATTAGAATGGTGTATGAAAGCTAATTTAATTGCTTCTCGTTATGAATGTTCGAGGTTTAAAAAAAAATATGCGTTTGTAAGGGAAGGAACGAAGGGAACGGTTGACGGCTACGAATGGCGTTGCCGCAACCAGTCGAAAGATAATCGCCACGACGTTGTTCGGAGTGTGAGAAAGGGCACTTGGTTTAGCGAAAAAGCAAACTTGCTATAATAATTATCTTGCGTTTGACCAGATATTGGTTTGGCAAGAGCATGAATGCGTTCGTGGTGAATGACTTTAAAGTTAATAAGAACAGGTCACAAGTTGGTGGATGACAATTTTCATGAATTCCTTGCATCCATCGCAAGGGTGTATCCACCAACGGAACATGACGAAATGCAAGCGTAAGGTAAGTGCCTTTTAAAATTTTTTAAAATGATTGATTTCATGTATTTCTTCAATTTTATATTTACGAAACGCCCCTTTCGTCCTTTTTTAAAAATGTAAATCATGTTGTACACACTGGTTTTAGAATGCTTTTTAAAAATGAATTTCATTGCTTTCTCTGTTTTTTTCTTTATATAATGATTAATTTAATGTATTTATTCGTTTTCATCTTTGCGAAACGCCCATTTCATCCCCCGCTGACGCATGCGCTTCCCAAGAGTTCGTCATTGACGCCTTTTTGAAAACCTTCAATTTGGCGCTTTTTGGCGCCAAAAACAGCAGTGGGTCCTCCTAGGATTTTACCAAAAAATTTACATCCTACAGTTAAACATGGTGGTGGCTCCATCATGGTTTGGGGTTGTATGGCTTCAAATGGGGTAGGAAATTTAGTTTTTATAGATGGCATAATGGATCATAAGCTTTATATAGATATACTCAACAACAATCTTAAAGAAAGTGCAAAAAAATTGGGTTGAGATGGAAATTTTATTTTCCAGTAAGACAACGACCCCAAACATATGGCACGTAATGTCAAAAAATGTGGCGTCTTTTTCATTGTAAACAGCAATTGCACACACCCCCAGTCCCCTGACATCAATGTCATAGAAAATTTGTGGACCACACTCGAAATAGCGGTCCAAAAACACCAAATTAGGAAAAAAGCCCATTTAAAGCAAGTGTTACAAGAAGAATGGGATAAAATATCTCCAGATACCACCAAAAAATTGGTCGAATCGGTACCAAGACGTTTGGAGGACATTATAAAAGCCAAAGGACATGCAACCAGATATTGACACTGTCTTTGTATGCGATATCTCACACAAATTCCATTGGTGTATCCTCAATTTTTTGAGCTAAAGATCTGCCTATGTTTATTTCAAATACTTGTGAAATTTTTAATTTTAGATATTTTTATGTTGATTTTCGTTATTTTTACTGTAAATTAACCTTTTTGTTACGTGAAAAAATAAAAACACGTTTGCCCTTCTAGTTAATGTGTTATTTCGATTGAAAGTTGGATTTATCAAGTAAAAGAGAGAGAGTAAGGTGTATCCTCAATTGTTTGTGCCACTGTATAAGATAAGGAAGTTGTTTGTTGTGCCACTGTATAAGGTTCATTTCAAGTAAATATAAAAATGAAAAAACCTGGATATTTAAAAAATTTTGGGACTAATTTGATATTGGGGGTAATTGCGCCAAGCGCTGCTTGGCGCGATAAGATCGCCCCTAGCAGTGTTTGCTGTAGTTGGAATGGAATCCAATATGGCGGCTTAACGGTAATTTAATGATACACAAAATAATTAATAATTTTAAAGAATTGTTTTGAAATACATTGAAATGTATTCCAAATAAAGGATATAGGAAGAGATTGAGAATAACTAAGATCAATCAATAAATAATGAATATCAATAATGTGTAACAAAAAGTAACATGTAGTAAGAATAGTATTATAAGCAGCATATAATAATAATCTTATATTATTTTATCGTAAATATATATTATATTCATGTAGAGTGATTTAATAACAGTTATCAGAAATAATAATCATATAATATAATTTAATAGGAATTATAAAAAAGAATAATCAGCGAATTGTAAAAAAATAAAAATGCATAACATTACTCGTATTATATAAATAACATAATAGTTTTAATTAAACAACAAAAATAGTTATAAATAAATAACATTATAATTATAAATAAATAACAGTAATAGTTATAAATAAATAATATTAATTATAAATAACGAATATTAGATGATTACTAAAAAAAGTAATAATTGCATTTTTGTATTAAATTATGAATTAAATAATTACATAATGTATGTTAAAATTATTTAAGAATTCTAATTACAAAGTAGTGAAAGCTTGCAATATGAGACTTGCACTGCAAGTTCCTTCAATGATGGAACGTAAAAAAAAAACATGTTTAAAACGTAAAATAAAACAAAAGTAAACGATTTATAGCTATAATTAAAAGCACAACACTTATTCTTCTAAGTAAGGAATATTCTAGTATTCACTCATTTTAGAAATATCCATATTCGAAAATAGCACAGAATCCTACAGAACACGCAAACACTAGAAAAATTACACTATATATAAAAATGGTTTAATTTTTACAGAAATTAGAAATTTTTATTAAAATCGTCTGAAATTAAAAGGGTTACAGCGGGAAAAAACCAATAAAAGTTTTTTCTGATATACGTTATCCCCATGGCAATCACATCCACAGATGATAAAAATATGAAGGTAACAATATTGTAATGTTATCGCCCATCTCGGCGAACATAAACAACAACTCGGCACTATTACCCCCGACATCAAACTAGCACCAAAATATTAAAAAGAGTTGGTGGGCCACACGACGCCTGCGTGTTGGACACCCGTTTTAGATCATTAAACAATATAAAATTTCTGGTTGATTAAAAGGCCCCTCCGATGATTCTTAATTGTTTGCAGTTTATACATTAAATTTTCAGACACATATGTAATAAATGTATAATCCTATTTATTATAGATGGGTCATTGTTACATAGGATTCCCGATTGACTAGAAGATATCTGGTAATATTAAATAATTGATTTATACAACTAAATTTTCTGGTATATGTGCCATATATATATATAAATTATTTCATTGTAGATGTTTTTTGGACCATAATCTAATATAGAATTAATTATTTCCAAGGCATCTGCAGTTTTTGATTTAAATAAAAAATAAACTGGTTACATACAAATAAAAATTAATTATCTGTATAAACTATAAAAATGTCTTATAAATTTGTTATTAGCCTATTTAAGTTTACATTTATAATCCAGTCTTGTTAAAAATGCTCCAACTCATTTTCAAATAAAAATTTCATTTTATTTTTGCATTAGTTAATTTTGTTTCCAGTCCTAAGAATATCCTTCTTGTAGAGGTTTTACTACATTTACTTTTCTGTAACTTATACCTTAAAAAGGTAGAAAAAATTAAATATCATTTGAAATTCACATGGTATCACCAAAAGCAGTCTCAAGTTATTCCAGACAGGAAGAATTACAGAAAATTAAAAATAGTTTCAAGTACACATTCTGTATGTTGATGTATTGCTCTTTATTTGTAGTATAAAATTTCTATCATACTTTCTAATTCTTTTTATTAGTCTTAAACTACATGATTATACAAAGGTAAAAATACATATTTGACATGCAACGATTTCTGCGAATATTGACTTTAAACACCTTAATATGCAACACCAACAAAACCATGCTTCATTATTTGTTGTGCATTACAGTTCAGTTTCTAATGTAGAGGATTTTGTATTTACAAATACAAACATAAGCAAAATATCACTGCTACCATTTTCAAAAGCAGTTTGGCAAACAAAATAAGTATTCGACATAGGAGGTTTAGATAAATTTTTATACCGAGAAGCAAAATTATCATTAAGTGTGGTTACAAAGTTTTGTAATTCAAAGCATTTGGACTATTTCTGAGGGCATTTAGAAGGTTTTATTTATGCAATGAGCAAGATGGGCTGAAAACAAGGAGAGCTAGCTATCAGTGAAAATTAAAAATGTAATCATAATGAACTTTAAAAATGAGTTATCTGAGAACAAAATTTCTCTCAGCTACTGTAAACAGGCCAAGAACAAATGTGCACTATATAATTAAAAAGTATAAAGCGCAAAAATCGGTTGATAACAAGCCAAGATAAGGTTGACCAAAACATTTTCCGAAGTGGTGGAGCAATGGCTTGTACGTCAAATTAAAAAGGACCCCAAAACCAATGCATCAAAATTGGCAAAAGTTATCAAGGGTTGTTTGCATATAGATGTTACATCCGAAACTGTTAGAAATGACCTGCATAATAATGGATTTAAGGCTAGAACTGCTCTAAAGAAGCCATATATATCCAAAAAGTACCAAGCAGAAAGATTTGAATTTCCAAGAAAATATGCAAACAAGCCAATAGAATTCTGGCACGTTATTTTTGCAGATGTGAGCAAATTTAATACTTTTGGGTGCGACGACAAGATTACAGTGTACAGAGAACACAATGCTGAGTTGGAAGAATAAAATATGGTGTCCACAGCAAAATATGGAGGAGGTATAATGGTTTGGGGGTGAATGGCTGCTTTAGGAGTGGGAAATGCTGTCGTAATTAACTGTATAATGGACCAACTGTATTACATACAGGTATTAAAAGAAAATTTGGGTGCCAGTGATGAAAAACTGGGAATCGACGAGGAGTACCAGTTTTACCATGACAATATCCCCAAACACTCCGCTCATAATACAAGGTTTTGGCTGCTATACAACTGCTTAAAAATTATGAAAACAATCACCCAAAGTCCAGACCTCAACCCAATTGAGAACTTGTGGAGTATATTGGGAAAAAAGATTAAGGGAGCACCATTTTCCTAACAATCAAATGGAGGACATCCTTAGACAGGAATGGGCAAAAATTGAACAAGAGATGACAGAAAATTTGATTCAATCAATGTCACAGCGTTTAAAAAAGTCATCTGTTGTGTTCCCAGAGTGGAAGAGCAACTAGATGTTAGTTTTATATTATTTGAGTTGTTTTTTGTAATGAAAAGGAGGACGAAAAATACAAGGAAAAATTACGACTTAAATATATGAAACGTTTTATTAATTCAAACAAAAATACACTAATTATGCTTAGATTCTTTTTAATTATTAAGTTGAGCAAGTATTTTTTTTCCCATTGAATAATTTTTTTTTGCCAACATATCATTTTTTAATACAGTGTAAAGTTCGGGCAAAAAATATCCATCATACTGAATTTTACGGTAAGCACTGTCCCTAAAATATTAATATTCAATTTTGATTTTTCACTAGTCACTCCACAAAAATCATTACCAACTGAAAAAAAAACTGTATTAGTTCCAAAACAGCACAACGTATAAAAAGAATAACTGAATTTTTATATGGAATGTGTTCATATTTGAAATGGTGAAGTATTCCCACCCCTCTTTTATCAATTTCAGCATGTTGATGTTCCAATTTATTATAATTTAAATGTACATTGTCTTCCAATTTTTCCAAACAAACCCTTGCCAGCGATTTTACCATCAGCCATATCTTTTGATAAAAATCAACACAGTTTTCTATATCTGCCCAATTTACTTGTCATGAAGTCAAAAAATACCATTGAAAACATTTTCAGTGCTATCTGTTTCAGATCATTCTTTGACATTTTGGAAACATGTTTGGTTCATCTCTGAAAATAGAGATTAACAGATCATTTCTTTAATATTGAAAAGGAGGACAGACCCGAAAAAAGGTGGACGTTAGGTCACCTTACGAACTTTTTTGACCGCTGTACAAATCAGAGCTACAAATCAGAGTTAAGCCTTTTCTGACTTAATCATGTAAATATGTTTAAATATAAATGTAATCAGAGTTCTATAGAGAACTTGTATGAGTAATCTCTAAAAAAGTATAATATGTAGATTTATACTTACATTTTCAATCACGTATAAGAACTTTTCGTGGTGTATGTAACAACAAAGGCTGATGTTCCACAGAAAGCAGCGTTAATCAGAGAAACACCTGCGAAGAAGTAAGAATTGTAGAGAAACAAATGAATTTGTTCCGACCGCTTGACCAATCACAGAGTGCGTCTCATCTGTTTCCGCGCTCACAATCTGAGTTGCCAGAAAAAAAACCCCTTCAAAATATCCTTTAAGTACGTTTGATTATTTGAATCCAAAAATTATGTAGACCCCGAAGAAAGAAATAAAGAGAACTCTTTAGAAGCAGGGTTTTAAAGACCAGGGACGTATTTACCACCGTATCAGATGTATCAATGATGCAAAGCCCCCAAGGCTTCAGGGCCCCAACATGTGCAAGCAAAACACCATACAATGTTAAGCCCTTCAAAAGTCTCTAAGGAATTTCGATACAGTACTCACTCAGGACAAGCTATGCCAGTGTTCAGGTCTCTTCAAAATGCGTCAGGATTACCAGAGTGAGTATCATTCAAATGCGGCTGCCGTCTATTACAGCTTCATATTTCTGGCTTCGGCACAGACTTTGATTGAATGAGAGTTAGAAATAAATTTTGTGTTTCATTCACAGTATACAAAAAAGAAGAAAAAAAAGTCTAGATTACTATTACAACTTTTAAAGAGAATACATAAGAAAATGGGGGAAACTTCAGTAACGTGGGCTGGGATTTTCCACCGCCAAATCTTCTTTTCGAGCCGGAGGTCGATTGCCAAGGCATATCTTTGAAAGGAACCGGTTTGTAGTAACCATGTGTGTTTGTGAGCGATACAATTCTCCTCAGAAAATGCCTCCGCGCAGTAATACATCGTATTCCTGCAATTCGGCTTTTTTTTTAATGTTGTTGTTTTCTGAAAATATTACCAGTGTAATTTAAGGGGTAGGTTAAACGATTTCTCGAATTCACATTTTTAACTTTTTTTTATCGCAAAATCAGATAAAAAAAACAACAACTTTGTGTATATGTCAAAAAAGTTAAATTTCAAGGTTTTTTTTTTTCAAAGCAAAGAATTATTATTTAAATTCGAAGCTAAATTAAATTATTTTTACAAATACAAGACACAGGTATCAAATTAAACATAGTTTTAATTTTTTGCCCGTACAAAGGAAAATAATTCTGAAAAAATACACATTTTAGTATAATCAATGTAGATAGAATATCTAGTCAACATTGAGGCAGAATCTAATCGAGAAATCTCATATCTTACTATCCTAAATCTCTATTATTTCTTTCATCTCTATCATTACCTTAATTTCTAAAGGAGATAACCACTGAGATTTTTCGAAATGATCGAATGATTTTCTGAATCTTATTCCTTCATATTTATTCAGAGATGATTTATTTTTTACAACATAGATTATATATATATATATTTCATATTTTTTTTTCAAAATAATAGTTATAAGGAGATTGTTACAATTTGGAAGGGAATATATTTTTACAGTGCAGTATTTTAGACATTTTCTCTTTTTTTTTATTTACAGATTTTCGAAAAAATAGCGATTTACAAAAAACTGTTGATATTGTATGAGTTTGTGAATAGTATAAGGAAATTCATTTCTGCTCCAGATAATAAAAATGGCCGCGGTAACCTAGTAGGCAAGGTAATGAACTCGTGGCCAGCTTGTCATGAGTTCGAGCCCAGTACCGCAGAAGACCCGCAATGTAGGGAGGCGATGCACGAAAAATCTATTGATGCTTAAACATTTTCCTGTTGGTGTGGTGTGGAAGTTAGGAAAAGTGGTGCCAGCTCAGGTGTCGTTCTCGTCACTTGACCATGCTCAAAATTACTAGATCCGTCTCCAAAAGCCCTCGAGTAGCTGATTAATGTGACGTTAATATTTACTCACTCCAGATAATAAATGTGTTGAAATAAATCTCGAATTTTTAACATCACGACTCCTAGGATTCCTCGAAAGGGATGGCTGTAAGTTGATATCTTATCTGCACCACTTTCTGAACAGGAAATTGATCAATCAAGAGTTCATTAGGGATATAAACATATTTACTTTAAATTAACATTTCATTCAGTACTTTTTTTTATAACACTAATTAACACAATTCAAAACAAAAAAAACCCCTCTAGAATTTGCTAATGTCTTTTTCAAATCCTACATAATTTTATTCTTTTTTTTTCTTACACTTTTATATATATCTGTGTAAAATAATTATATCGATTTTTTCCCTAACCTGGATATAAGATGTAAAATTTTTTTTCAATGGAAATGAGTGTGAGATTTCCATTTTGTACACAATTTATATTTCAATATTCCAACCATATTCAACTACAATTATAGCAAACATTATAATTGACATAGTTTAAATATCCATGTAAAAAATGAAATTGAACTTGCATTCCTACAATGATTAAATAACAAAATTTATGTGCGCCTTAATCCATTGTTTTCTAATAAAAGTTCAAAAACATTTAGAAACATGTAAATCTCAAAAACTCGGAAAATGATTTTACAAATATTTTATTATTTCTAAAGGTTGAATATTATAACAGATGCAAAATTTTAAAATGAAAATGTTAAAAAAATATGTGTTCAGGAAAGCACTTTTCCCCTTGCAAAACAAGAATGAATGTTTTCATCAGCAAGACTTAAGTTTTTTAGAGGTCATAGCGAATTTTTTAAAAAAATAATAGCATTAATTTTAGATTTGTTTATGGACCATAGCAAATAAAAATATGATTAATAGAATTTTCTTGATTTTAGAACTTATGACAAAAATTAGTAAAAGAAAATTATTAAAGCAAAATGAATTTTAATTGGTAAACTTATTATTTTAGAATATCATACATAGTATAATTTTTATATCATATCGAATCGCGCGCGCGCGATTTTGTCATATAATACATCTAAGTATTAACGTATCAGAATAATAAAGTAAAGAGTTTTGTGGATAATGAGAAAAATTTATAAAATTATCATGTATTTCTCTAAATTTGTAAAAAAATAAAAATTACTGGATTTTCTATTTCTCATACTAAATTCTCTGTTTTTTTTCTTTTGTCGTAATACTGCAGTTTTTACCTCAATCAGTAAAATTCTGTAAAATTCGAATTTCTTTTTTGTTTGATTATCACTGCTTAAAAATATCAGCAAAATTTTCAATTTTATTATAAAAAAATAAAATACATCTATACTCTTGGATTCTTAATATGCATATATTCATAAGAAAATAATACATTTAAAATTTAAAGGGATTTAAAATTTAAAAACACCTTTTCAATAATTTTTTTTATTTATGTTAAAAATTATATTTTAGTATTTCATATAATGCTTCTATTCAAGAAAATGTTACCAGATGAAATTTTGTACGTATTATTCACACAATTTAAAAAATTTTACTTTTTCTGTAATCACTAAATTTTTTGTAGTATTCATAAGAATGCTTTAACCATCTAACCGGATAGCACGGAAAATTCCGTCAGTGTAAAGATGCTTCGAAAATAGACTGCACGGATTTTTCTGCCTTCAAGTAACGTTTTCAAAAGCGGATTAGCCGCACTTTTCTGAAATCCTTTCCCCCTTTTAAGGTTTAACATCTTGAAAGATAATGAGGGACGGAGGAAGCAACACAGCAGGAGTTTTATGGCTCGCAGGGAACTCCGTGTTTTGACCCTGGGGCAATCGTAAAAAATCGAGGGGAAATTTCTTTAGACCCCAGGAAGTGTTAATTTGTTTTACCTCGTTTTTTTAAAGTTTTGTTAAGTCCCAACGCATAAGTAAAATATGTTACAATTCCCTTTTGGTTTCATATTAATTTGAAACTGTAACAAGTTGGGGCGTGTCAGTGCAATCTGCTATTTTATATAGTTAGAAAAATTATCTTTTTTTAAGTATATTCTTTCGCTTCATTTTTCTTATTTTAATCAAAGCTTTCAGTTTTTGAAACATGATTATTTTATTATAAGATACCAAAAAAATTAATAAAACACCAAACTCTTTAAAATTTGGAACCTTTTCAATTTTCCAACCACTAAAAATGAATAAATTTAAACTTCATCAAATCATTTGAAACGTTTTCTTACACTTTGATAAAAATAATAACGAATAAAAAAACTAATTAAGATTTATTAGATTTTTTTTTTTTTTTAGATTTCAAAGCCTAAGTGTTCAGGGAAGTTTAAGTACAGTGTGTGTGTGTGTGTGCCTGGTTATATATTGTTAAAATACACCGAATTATATTTGAATTTTAAGTGCTTGAACTTCAGTTTACATCAAAAACAACACGAATGAAGATTTTCACAATTTTTTTTTTATAACTTGAATGTTTGAATAAATGGTAATCAAAAATATACGGAAACATTTACAGTAGACATTTATGCATATAAATAAACATAAAAATCAATTTTAAATTCGAGCTATTGAAAAACATTCGAATTATATATTGTTCAAAAATATCTATTTATACAAAATACCTCAACATTTATCTTTTTTAAAGGCTAACTGAATAAGTAATTAAAATCTGGATATGTTTTGAAATCTCGACCCTATAAAGCTAGAAATTTTATGTTAGAAATTCCATTTGAAATTTCGAAAAAAAATGCATCGCGCAGTTAAAAATTATTTATTATAAGTTTTAGCAATTGTTTGAGTATAATAAAAATTTCAAATTTTATTATATAGCTTCTTTGGTATATTTTAATATATTTCGGCCGCGGTAGCCGAGTGGTATAGGTATCGGAACGTGGCTTGCTTTGTCACGAGTTCGAGCCCAGTACCACTAAAGACCAGCCGTGTAGGGCAGCGATGCACGTTAAATCTGTCGAGAGCTGAAACGTCCTCCCGTTGGTGTGGTAGTTAGGAGAGGGGGGTGCCTGCTCAGGTGTCGTCCACGTCACTTGACCATGGTTCAAAATTACGTGGTCCGTCGCCAAAAGCCCTCGTGTAGCTGAACAGTGCGACGTTAATATTCAATCATTCATTTAATATATTTCGAAGATTTCATACAATTGAGTTGAAAACCGCATGCTAAGAGCAAAAAATTGATGAATATACAATTACATTAAATTCTTACATAGAAGCAAAACTGAGAAGCTAAAGCGTAGGAATAAAAAATTTTGAGTATATCTGAAGTAGTTTTCGAAATATTTATTTTAAAGTTTAAAAAATTTGTGTGCGTTATGTTATACTTGATATTAATTAAATGGTTAAAATAATGTGTGTTAATATTAGTCATGTAATCGTTTGATGACACATTCATATAATAATAACTTTCCTCTTGCATGTGTGCCTTTTGACCATTGTATCGTCCCTTTTGACCCTTGATCGTGCCACCATGCCCGTCGTTTCGGATCCATGCTCTTGTCAATCGGATTGTTTGGTGTGTGGTCGGGGAGAAGAGCCCTCCCATGATTGTGCCATCCACGTCTTGTTGGAATCGATGGTGTTTCAAGAACGAATGTTGCACGGCGAACCCACCGAAGCCAAATTGGAGGAAATTTTAAAACATGGAAAAGAATATTTACCCCTGGCCATGCTGATGACGGACGAAAATAGCGTACGTTGGCAGACAATGTACAATTATGTCAAAAGTGGTTTTCCCCAACACCAGGGAAATTCTTCAAGGAATGTAAGGTGAAGCATGGGCATGCTTGGCCAGCTGTAAAATGTTTAACCATGTAAAAAAAAAAAATTATTATTTTTTTTTTTTTTTTTTAGAAACAGAGTATAAATGTTTGACAGCCTTCCGTTGCGATTCATTCACTCGCAGTGTTTTACAAGAGTCATCATGTGGTTCAAACTTTTCCTGCCTCGTCAACATTATCCATTGGCTGCTATGGTTGGAAAGGATGGCAAGCTCTACTTTCGACTGGTGGATGTTGGAGCCCTTCTCGGTCGTTCCAAAGTATACCAATTTGCCAAACTATTCGACAACCTCGCCATTCAAGGCAAAGATGTGTTGCCGGACCACAAACCGTATCCCATCATGACGCAAAAGTCAAAATTGGTGACTCCCGCTGTCGTCTTTAACATTTTGAATGCCGAACTGTCGTCGTTGGCCACGAGTTTTGCCCTCAGTCTCAATGCGGGCTCGGCTCTGGTGGAGAACCCTAGCAATCTGTTTGTGGAGAGTTTCAAAACCGCTCCCGTCTTGCATGTCCAAGACTCGTCCGTCCCCAATGCCATCTTGGTGAGACTGTGGGTCCAAACCTTTATCCAAAAGGTGCAAGACATGCGTCGGATGCAAAATGGATCCAAACCCTCCATACAGATGGTGTATGAGGCCTGCATGAGGGGACTTGCTCAGAGACCTGAAAGAATGCCTGCTCCACCTGTTGAACCTGAAAGAATGCCTAATCCACCTGTTGAACCTGAAATACCTACTCCACCTGTTGAAAGACCTGAGAGACCTGTTGAACCTGAAAGACCTGCCGAACCTGCTCAAAGACTTGAAAGAATACCTACTCCACCTGTTGAACCTGAAAGAATACCTATTTCCCCTGTTGAACTTGAAATACCTGCCGAACCTGAAAAACCACCCATGGATGAGGTGATTCCACCTCTAATCACTCGTTGTGACAAGGGTACCCAGACCCTTTCTCCCTCCTTCCACGTCCAACGCCTCGATCTTGGAAAGAGACGCATGGAACCACCCTTGGCCCCTAAAAGACTCAAACAGGAACCCTCGGAGGGTTCAAACAACATTATTTTGTGGGTGCCTAAACATCATCCTCTGATGCAATTGGGCCACAATGGATTCCTTATTCAACCCACCAATGTAAATGGTATCAATAAATGATGAATGGTTCAACCCTGTCTCTTTTTATTTTTTGACTCGAAAGCTCTTATCACCCATTTCCTTCTCTTATCAGTCGACTTTTTCCTTCTGTCCACTATAAAAGCAGCGCTCAGAAGCCAGTCGCTTCATTTTACTCAGAGACATGGAACACGAATTAGCCTTCACCCTGCATCTTGCCATGTACCAAGAGGCAGACCTTGGGGATTACATCACCTTCATGATGAACTTTCGAGGTGTTTTAATTCGTTTAAAGCCTTCCGAGGTGATTGAACTGGAAACGGTCTATGCTGTCAACATTATCGATGTGATGATGGAAATCTTACCTTACCACGACCCCCATGACGTGCCTTGGTTTGAAAGTTTTTCGTCTTTCGAACCTGCTGACCTGGACAATGAATTTATGGAGCAAGAGGCTGCCAAAGGGAAAGGCGCCTTTGTCCAAGCCCTATGGACTCAGTATGCCATCCCCAAGTTGTATTTTTTGGTGTACAAGGCTTGGAGACGCTATGGTACGCAAAACTTGACCACCTGGACTCGATTGGCGCAAGCAGTGTTGGACGGGTGTTTTGGGCACAAATGGCCCGATTGTGTCTTCCAAGTGCCAGACGCGTGTTCAATTTGCCTCAGCACGATGCACTGGCCGGAAACGACGCAATGCGGCCATGCCTTTCACTTGCGTTGCCTCCTCCGACACTTGGATGTGAGCAACACGTGCCCCCTCTGCAGAACACCCGACCCTCTAAGAGCCTCTTAGACACTGCATTGAGCCCCAGAAAAATGGGAGAATGATTACTGGAAAGGAGCATAGCTCGGGACCAGTAGTCGTTCTCCCATTTTTTTGGGTTCCTCTGTATGCCAACGTTGGACACGATTGCACGCAACACTTGCGCTCATTTCAAAATAATATGTAGGTGGCCGAGGTTGGCCGAGAAGAATCAGTTTGGAAAGAATTATTTTGGAAACTATTTTTTACACACATTGTTGAAATTTATTGTATTATTTCATTTGTATTTTATAAAATTATTTTTATTCATTCAATTATTTTGAATATTTTTATTCTTTATATTTTCATCAAGACACTCACCTTATTATTGCATAAACTCGTGACATTATACCTCAGAACCTCAAAGATTCCTTAATAAATAATCAGCCACGGACTCGGGCAGGGTGTCGTGAGCATGGATGGAGCAGGTAAATAGGCAGGTAAAGAGTCAAATGGTGTGCATTTTTCAGGTAAATACGAGAGATTTGAAACAAAAGGGAACCATTTTATAAGGATGAAAATAGTTTAAAAAAAAATCATGAAAGAATCAGGCCAAGCATGCAAGGAAGACAGGCCAAAGCATGCAATGAGCCAAGCATAAAACAAATCATTTTTGTTCAATGCTTTGAGAATCAAGGTAAATATTCGGAATTACATTCTTCACCTGGCAAGAGTTGAGGAATACATGTTTGATTCAAGCAAATGTGATGCTCATAACAATCTTTTGTCTCTCCCGAGGTTGGTTCAATCCATCCTGCTCGACATTCAACCGCATAGAATGGTTGAAAGATGGAAATAAGAAAAGGGGAGAAATGGAGAAATAAAAAATGTAAATAAAGAGACTAAACATTTTGTGTGTGTAGTATCTTTTGTGTGTGAAAATATTTCAAATGAAAAAGGAAATGGACAGTTAAACTGTCCTCTACAAGTAAAATATATATATATATATATATATATATATATATATATATATATATATATATATATATATATATATATATATATATATATATATATATATATATATATATATATATATATATATATATATATATATATATATATATATATATATATATATATATATATATATATTATATATTATATATTATATATATATATATATAAAATTTTTTTTTTTTTAGTTGTAGGGTTTAAAGTTGCAGACGGTTTAGTGGCTTGGTCTTTTTAATCACCATAATAAAATCAGACATGATTAAATCCTTTGCGACTTTTTTCAGGCATCTTCATAACCATTCAAACTATCCCGTGTGTTGCCCTGAATGTCTCGAGCCCATGACATTAAGTCACTTTTATTATAAACATGCCCCTAAAAACATACATTGGATTCTCGTAAGCAATGCATTTTTTGTTTTGGACGTCGACAATGGAATAGCGGGGAAAAGAATCTTTCCGTCAATGTGAATCACATCGTGTCATGTTTGAAGCTTTTCGTAACGAATGAAAAAGATTTCTCAGCCATTGTGGAGGCAAGAGAGGAGGATATTGCAGAGGCAATAGAGGTGGAAACGTGTGAATGTCAACACTTTCAATCCAATCCTCGGGACATGGCTGGCCGTCGCAAATTGAATAGTGTAGGTTTTTATGATTCCCTGTTGGAAAAACCTGAAATGTGGGAAGAGGGGATAGAATTTCAATGTGGCTTGGGAAAAGATGTTTGGGGAATAGTTGAACGTTATCTGAAGGGAGACTTGGAGTGGTTTCACATTTCGGTAAAACATGATGTGTTTGATACATTTCGTAAGGAGATGGAAAAGATTCGGGATCAATGTGTCATTTTACCCTTTTGGTGTCTGTGCGATGGATTGGTGCATGAAAAGGGTAAAATACAACATCGACACATGATTTTGGCATGTAAACCAGAGAGATTTTTTGAAAACATTTGGAAAGAAAAAATTCGTTATGAATTTCCAAACAGCGGTCGGGCCAAGAAATGCATCAAGATTAAACATGCATTTCACTTGGTACGGACCATAATGTACGTGAGTCAACCGAAATCGTCGTGTGACAAGGACGACATTCCCGACAATTTGATGAATCTAGAACAATGGTCCCATTTTCACATCAATCGACCCTTGCACCCGCACAACATTGCCTCTCTGTGTACTCTGTTCCCAGGAGGCATAGAAAAATTACTTTGGGAGCAGGTGGGCCATAAAAATGTGTCTAGTTGGGAAAAGATGATTAAACGTACATCTGACGAGTGGGGTCATTTCAAATGGAGTGTACCCATCCATGTGACGGGCTGGAAATTTTTAAATTGTGTGATTCCCTTTCATCCGCGTTACGAGGAAACGGAGGAATGGACCCCTCTATGTTTGCATCTATACGGTAACAAAAAACTATATTTGAAGGAAGGAAATAACGGGGGAAAGGGTTCCTTTCAAAGGATTAGAGACGAAATGTACGTGTTGTCTCGCAAACAACAAAATATCATGAATGAAATTGAAACTGCAAAACAAGAATGGGCCATGGACCAAACGGTGATGTTAAGTACCAAACTTAACAAGATGAAAGAGAAAAATGACCTAATTCAAAGAGAAAAGGATATATTGAAGCAAGAAAATGACGTCTTGAAAACCAAAGAAGATGAGTTAAACTCTAAATTGCAAGAGTTAAACTCTAAATTGCAAGAGTTAAACTCTAAATTGCAAGGTATGTCACGCGAAAATAAAATATTGAAAAGGGTATTACAGGGAAAAAGAGTGGACAAAATCACTTCCAATCCATGGCGTTGGAACAGTCGAGTAAAAAGATTGTCTCGACCTCCTTCAGCTATCACTCAACTTTCTCGTTCACTCGCAAATTTTTCAGACTTAACTTGATGGTCTTCATCAATGACTTGAAAGATGATTATGAAAAAAAAAAATTTTTTTTTTTTAGTTGTGGAGTTTAAAAGATTTGGCTCATCTCATGATACTCATTCCGGCAAAAATGAATTCGCCAGACTATGAGGATTTTATTGACATGTTTAGTGTGCCAACCACAATTTCACCTTTGCCACCGACTCCAATAGCTTCTCCATCCCATGAAGCCTCTGAAGATGTGATTTATGATTCGTTACCTCCCATGGAGCAATCTACCGTTTCCGAGTCATCTTTGAAGGATTCCATGGAGCAATCTACCATTTCCGAGTCACATTTGAAAGAACCCGTGGATCCACCCAAGGTTTCTAAATCACCTGATCCACCTGTCAAAAAGGCCCATGTCAAGAAGATTCATTCAGTGATTCATCGTTCTCCGCGATCCAAGGAAAGATGGCACGAGGAGAATGAAGAACGAAGGAATGAGAAACGATGGCACGAGGAACCAAGGCCACGAGATCCCAGATTGTACAAGAGACCCAATTTCAGGCCTCCGTATCAAAGGCATCATTTCAAACCCAGAGGGTTTCAAAGACCCCGTATGCACAGCAATTGATGCCCACTTCCCAGGAAAATGCCCAAGTCTTTTTCCACAGCCAAGGTTTGGCCGTGTTGTGTATTAGAACCAGTGGTTTCACGCTGACCAACGGAGTCGTCTCGTATGCCATGGATCGAGAATGTCCCCACGAACTCTTTAAATTTTTACACTATCTCAATGTCGGTACCATTTGTGTCACCGACCAACATTCCAAACAAACCTTCAAGGACATTCAAGCCAGTTGGAGCTCCTCGAGCCCCTTCAAGCGAACCCCTGTGATGTTGTTAAATGCCAATGGACGCGAGCTGGGGCAATGTCCGTTTTGTAATCAGACCACCTGTCATCGTTGGATTGCCGTGCAAGGCATGTGTGCCATTTTGCATCAACCCATCAATCCCATTTTTCACTCGTGATTGGCTACGGATGACTCCACCCACATCCTGTTGGAACGTATAAAAGAAGACGCGTCTCGACGCTTTGTATCATTCGACGCTTCGCTTTAGTGCACGATGGACCAAATTGATGCCTTTCCCGAGCACATTTCCACGACCGTGATGCCCGTGACGCTGCCCGAGAAACCCGATGCCTTGGTATATGCCGCTCTGCAGGGACACGTCCGTGCTTGCATCCTTTACCAGGAGCCAAATACCAAACGGGTGTTTGTCTTGTTTTGCAAAGACAATTGGCATCAAAAAAAGACGCTGGTGGATAATTTTAAGCGTGCCATCCTAGAGTCCAAGCACATGAATGAATTCAGGCCCGACGATGTCTTGTGGGAGAAAATCTCCAAAGGAATGTTGAGAAATCCCGATCGACTCCTGAAAAATACCGACAAGAGGATGGTGTACATTTACAACAACATGTTTTTGTGAAAAAGACTTTACGTTTGGCTTTCGAACGGTAAAGTCGGGCGAGATTCACCTGATTCAAAGGACCCACGTGCCCATGCTGATTTATGAATTTCCATCGTCCAGTCTAGGTGTCGGGCCAATCCCAATTTGTTTCGGAGGAGCTTTGAACCGTTTGACCAGATGCTCTATCATCGAATGGTGTTGGAACCCCACACGGCGTATCCGATCCCGGCTGGAACCCGTTACATCTTGTTGACGGTGCAAAAGACAATGTTTGGTTTGGACATTATCCCCGAAATGATGCTCCCCCAGCTCATGGAGAATGGATTTAACCTGGGGGATTTTCGACAAAGGAAACGCTTTGATCAAAAGGCTTACAAGCTACCACCTTCGACCCCGGCTCATGTACCGGCCGAGACACACAAACGACCTTTGGAACAACAGTCCAAGCCTTTATCCAAAAAGAAAAGAGTGATTATCACACCCATCATCAGACCTTCTGTGCCTTCTGTGAGGATTATCAAACCTTCCACGGCCTTGTCCACCCCTCAACCTGTGAGTATTCCAGAGCCACCTGAGCAGACAACATTTCAAATCCCAGATCCATCACCTGAGCTGACAACATCTCAGATTCATCTACCAGATCCACCTGTGGTTGAGACATCTCAGATCCTTTTACCAGATCCACCTTTGCCGACAACATCTCAGATCCTTTTACCAGATCCACCTGTGGTCGAGACATCTCAGATCCTTTTACCCGATCCACCAGAATCGACAACACATCTCAGATCCTTCTTCCAGATCCACCATCTAATCAGTCAACACCTCAGATCCTTTTACCAGATCCACCTGTGGTCGAGACGTTGGAGCCGACTCTTACGGATGACTCTTCCATAGATCAAATCATGTCATCTGTATTTGGAGACTATTTGCACCAAGGGATTCCCTCGGCGCATTCTCAAGAACCTCAGGTGCTGGACACGGTGCCTTCCCTGTTTGACGAGAGTAATGATCTCATCTCGTTTTTGGATCTTTTTGAAGCAGGGTTGTGGCCATAGAGCAACAAGAAACTCCCATGGATTTAACCATGCCCCGAATGAAAAAAAAAGTGATAAACACTACTGGATTTAAAGTGATTAAACCATTGAATCTGTCTATTCGCAATGGTTTGCATTGCATGTAAATATTATGTTGATGTAAATATTATGTTGATGTAAATATGATCTTGATGTAAATAATGTAAATATGATCTTGATGTAAATAATGTAAATATGATCTTGATGTAAATATTGTAAATATTATTTTGTAAATAAATTTAATGTTTGCCAGAAAACAGTCTCATTTTTTTGTCCAAAAACATACCAAGCTTGGAGACAAGAGCATGTAAAAAAATGGTTTCGGTACAACACTTGTTGGACCAGTGTCGACAGCGCACCACGATCGTCTTTGGAAACCTGGGTCGGTGGCCGGATCGAGTCACATATTACGAGCCAGACTATCCTTATACCATCCTGTTTGAACCCAATTTTGGGGTGCATATTCCTCGGTCGTTTGGAAAAACGGTGATTGTGTTTACGAGTCATTTGGATTTGACCTGGGACCAAGGGGTCGAATTGAGATTCTTTCAAGTGGGTCGTTCTCCCTCTCACCGAGTTTGGGAGGCGTATCAACCTCACATGACGGATGCGTACAGTGTCGATTTGACAGACTGCCCTCGAGTCGCAGACGTGTACGTGAAATGGTTGACATGGTTGGACGATTGGGAAATGCATCGAGACGATACTGTGCCTTGGCGCATCGTGGGTCTTCAACCTTGGAAACGGGCTTTGGAACAACACGTGCAGCGCTCGCATGAAAAGGCTTTGGCCCATGGAATGCCCTCTGACGTCACGCTCCTCGACCATATATAAAGCGAGCCATTCGCCGCTCGAATCATTCTGCTCATTGAAGCAACATGTCTGGGTTGAGTCAACCCGCCTATTTTGCGCATGCCAACGTGTTTCATCACGAGGGCAAGCCAGTGCCCATCAAATTGTCCATTGCCACGATTCCCAGGGATGGCAGCGATCCCGAGGTGATGTGCATCACCGTGAATCATGCCGGGCAACCCTCCAATCCCAAAGATGTTCGATTCAACTGCCAAGAAAATGCCCGTCTTCGTCTGATACACCACCCGTTACCCAAGAGTGTGCCCGTGGAATACCTGCCCTTTTGCGTGAGGGGCAAGTTTAGTCAGCTGGCCCGAGGCAACAGGGGTCTGATGGTGGTCAAAGGATTAAAACAACAAAAAATGTTTCAAGAGCTCGGACTGTATTCCATGGCCCTGGAGAACCTGCCAAACTTTAAAGACATTTGCGATGAAACCTTTCCCGACCCCGTGCTTGAGGGTGTGCACGAGGAAGAGGACATGTCGTACTGCACCATGCTCAAATCATACCAATTTGCCAAATACATGCAGCAGTTTAATAAGCTGCATGCTGAATGGAGCTACAAAGTGTCGGTATTGACACAGTAAAGGGACATTGGCCCGGCAAAAGGGGGATCGAGTCGACACAACAGTCGACTCGGTCCCCCTTTTTTCGGGTCACATAATGTACCAAGATTGAAATGCACAGTTTAAAAACTTGTGCTGTTGGATGCAGCAAGATTAAATTTATCCGTATTGTGGAACCTTGGAGCTGAATCGTGCTGCTGTATGCAATAAATGTCTGGTGATTCAAGATTGGAAAAGCATCAGCCAATAGGAATCGATTCACGTGACCTCAGTAGAGTATAAAAAGCGAGCGCTCAGCCACCAGAGACATTCTCACTGAGCAACATGTCTGCTCTAGCGTTTTTCGCCCATGCCAACGTATTTCACCATGGTGGTCAACCTGTTCCGGTCGAACTGTCCATTGCCAGCATACCGGAGGATGGCACAGAGCCCAAGGTGATTTGTATCACGGTGGATCACTCCAACCTCCTCACGACAGACAAAGACAGACGGGCTAATCGTTACATTAACGAACGGCTCAGCTTAAAGAGCCACCTGCCCGGATCCGTGCCTCTCGAATACCTGGATTTCTGCGTCAGGGGCAAGTTTTGTCAACTGGCCCAAGGAAACAGAGGCCTGATTGTCGTCAAGGGCTCGGATCAGCGGAAAATTTTTGAAAAGTTGGGACTTTTTACAATCAATCTGGAAATATTGCCTTATTTCCGGGACTTGAATGACCACAGCCTGCCTGACCACCTGCACGATGATGTGCACGAGGACATTTCCGAGTGCACCATGGTGAAATCGTATCGATTTGCACGATACCTGCAGTATTTTAACAAGCTGCAGGCTGAATGCAAAAAACAGACGGCTTATTTAGTAGAGTGAGTCAAAAAATTTTACCGAAAAAGGGGATCGAGTCGACACAAGAGTCGACTCGGTCCCCCTTTTTCAAGACACACAATATGCCAACATTGGATGGCATCTTTTTTAAAACTTGCACCAGTCAATAGGAATCGTTTCACATGACATTATTAGAGTATTAAATACACCAAGATTGGAATAATATAGATTAAACTTACCTATTGTCGTCTTCTTATCACACCCAGATGAGAGGGTTTGTCTCGTTGAGTGGGCATATTTTCTGTTTTCTCATCGAAATTGGAGGGCTTGTCTCGTTGAATGGGCATCTTTTCTCACCAAAATGCATCCATTTCATTGGACCCCTTCACGATGCATACATTTCATTTGACATGATTAAATTTCATTTGACCCCTGTTTAAATTTCCTTTGTGGATGACCCCTGTCTCAATTGTCTCTCTGGGATGGAATGAAACATTTTCTCTCGCCCCGTGCTAAAATATTTTTGGGAGAAATCTGAAAAAATTTACCTTGTCCACACATGCTTACTACTCCTGCATACTTTGCTTCAAACGTGAATCGAGACACTAAACCCAAATTTTGGATAAAAATGAGGTGAAAAGGGACAAGAGTCATACAAAAAGAGCCGTTGGAACGTTCCTTTGGAATCGAGACACTAAACACAACGTTGGGATAAAAATGGGGTGAAAAATGGATGAGAATCATACAAAAAGAGCCGTGGGAACGTTCCTTGGGGATGGAAACATGAAAGGTAGGGTTTGGATAAAAATTAGGGGAAAAGGATCAAGAGTCATGTAAAAGGAGCCGTTTGAAACGAAAAGGTAGGAACTAAAATAGGGTGCGGAGATGGTTTTAAATGAGATAATTTTCGATTTAAATGAGATGGTTTTAAATGAGATGGTTTTCAATTCAAATGAGATGGTTTTAAATGAGATGGTTTTCGATTCAAATGAGATGGTTTCAAATGAGATGGTTTTAAATGAGATGGTTTTCGATTTAAATGAGATGGTTTTCGATTCAAATGAGAGGGTTTCAATTCAAATGAGATGGTTTTCCTTTCAAATGAAATGATTTTTAATTTCAAATGAGAGGATTTTCTTGATTCATTTCAAGTGAGATGGTTTCAACAAAGGTCGTTTTCGTTTCAACAAAGGTCATTTTCATTTCAAAAAAGGTCGTTTTCCATTTCTAATCATTTTTTGAAAGGGTCACGAAATTTCGACCGACTGTATAATCATCGTATGTAATATTTATTGTGTTATTGTTTAAAAATGATATAGGGCCTTTGCTCTTTTTACCTCATTACTTTTTTAAAAAACAGGAAATTGAGCGCGTTTTCTTACTCTCATATTCAAAAATGAATACAGGATGCTTTTTTCTGGTTCAAATCGCAATACCAAATATATATATATATATATTTTAATTTTTAAAAGTGACAGAAAAATAAATTTTCTTTGAAGAAAATATAATTATTTTTCAACTTCTAACATACTATTTATTTCATTTTTCCCTCTTTTTTTACCTTTCATTTCGTTTTTAATTTTAGTGTGACTGAACATATAGGAGAAAGAAACACCGAATTCCACTACGCTTTCAAAGAAGATTGCCCAAGGCAACTTAACAGCTAGCTTTTAATGATTGATCTCTTGGTTCTTACTTTACAAAGGGACCGAACTGGGTCGTAAAATTGTCCCCGTTCGACCTCCCAAGTTCTTAAAGGGGGAAAAGAAAGAAGTCTGTTGCATTTTTGAAGAAAATCGCAAAATAAGAGTTAAACGCTTTCGGAATAACTTTTCAGGAGGAAGGTATCCAGTTAGAGGGTTAAATGAGACATTCATTACAGCCCTTTGGGACACGGGAGCGGAGAAATCTTTCATACCAGAGGAAGTCTATCGCAAATAATTTTCGTATCGACTTCATCAAAAGATGAAAGATAGAGTAGTGACGGCCCAGGGAGCCCCGTGTTGTCACTTAGGTAGGGTCGAATTACAGATTCGGATGCGAGAATTCCAGAAAACCTGGGAATTTCACATTCTTAACAATATGCAGTACCAATGCATTTTAGGCATTGATTTTATGAAGGAGTCTAAATTGACTTTAGATTTCGATCAGAAATCTCTGATCATTCCAGATAACAAAAATGAAGCAGTTGCCAAAAATGTAAAAGCCGGTCGAGATTGATCGATCAGATACAAAGCTCGGTGAAGGGCAAAAGCAGAAATTAAGGAATTTATTTAACCCTCCAATTGAACAGAACGGATTTTTCCACCCTACTAGAGAGGCTTCGAAAATGGACTGCACGGATTTTTCTGCCTTCAAGTAACGTTTTCAAAAGCGGATTAGCCGCACTTTTCTGAAATCCTTTCCCCCTTTTAAGGTTTAACATCTTGAAAGATAATGAGGGACGGAGGAAGCAACACAGCAGGAGTTTTATGGCTCGCAGGGAACCCCGTGTTTTGACCCCCCCAATCGTAAAAAATCGGGGAGAAATTTCTTTACAACCCAAGAATTGTTTCTTTGCTAGCTTGTATTTTAAAAGTTTCCAAAAGTCCCAACGCATAAGTAAAATATGTTACAATTCCCTTTTGGTTTCATATTAATTTCAAACTGTAACAAGTTGGGGCATGTCAGGGCAATCTGCTATTTTATATAGTTAGACAAATTATCTTTTTTAAGTATATTCTTTCGCTTCATTTTTCTTATTCAAAGCTTTCAGTTTTTGAAACATGATTATTTTATTATAAGATACCGAAAAAATTAATAAAACATGAAACTCTTTAAAATTTGTAACCTTTTCAATTTTCCAACCACTAAAAATGAATAAATTTAAACTTCATCAGATCATTTGAAACATTTTCTTACACTTTGATAAAAATAATAACGAAAAAAAAACTAATTAAGATTTATTAGTTTTTTTTTTTTAGATTTCAAAGCCTAAGTGTTCAGGGAAGTTTAAGTACAGTGCCTGGTTATATATTGTTAAAATACACCGAATTATATTTGAATTTTAAGTGCTTGAACTTCAGTTTACATCAAAGACAACATACATGAAGATTTTCACACATTTTTTTATAACTTGAATGTTTGAATAAATGGTAATCAAAAATATACGGAAACATTTACAGTAGACATTTATGCATATAAATAAACATAAAAATCAATTTTAAATTAGAGCTATTGAAAACATTCGAATTATATATTGTTCAAAAATATCTATTTATACAAAATACCTCAACATTTATCTTTTTTAAAGGCTAACTGAATAAGTAATTAAAATCTGGATATGTTTTGAAATCTCGACCCTATAAAGCTAGAAATTTTATGTTAGAAATTCCATTTGAAATTTCAAAAAAAAAAAAAAATGCATCGCGCAGTTAAAAATTATTTACCATAAGTTTTAGCAATTGTTTGAGTATAACAAAAATTTCAAATTTTATTATATAGCTTCTTTGGTATATTTTAATATATTTCGGCCGTGGTAGCCGAGTGGTATACGTATCGGAACGTGGCTTGCTTTGTCACGAGTTCGAGCCCAGTACCACTAAAGACCCGCCGTGTAGGGCAGCGATGCACGTTAAATCTGTCGAGAGCTGAAACGTCCTCCCGTTGGTGTGGTGGGGTAGTTAGGAGAGGGGAGGTTCCAGCTCAGGTGTCGTCCACGTCACTTGACCATGGTTCAAAATTACGTGGTCCGTCACCACAAAAGCCCTCGTGTAGCTGAACAGTGCGACGTTAATATTCAATCATTCATTTAATATATTTCGAAGATTTCATACAATTCGGTTGAAAACCGCATGCTAAGAGCAAAAATATACTAAAAAATTGATGAATATACAATTACAATAAATTCTTACATAGAGAAGTAAAACTGAGAAGCTAAAGCGTAGGAATAAAAAATTTTGAGTATATCTGAAGTAGTTTTCGAAATAATTATTTTAAAGTTTAGAAAATTTGTGTGCGTTATGTTATACTTGATATTAATTAAATGGTTAAAATAATGTGTGTGTGTTAATATTAGTCATGTAATCGTTTGATGACACATTCATATACTAATAAAAATTATCATGGTCATTGATGCGAATGTCAAGAGAATTTTATGTAATTTTAAATTCAGACATTAAGATATTGATGTAGAAAATATAAAATGACCATCTAAAATACATGAAAAATGCAGTCTGCTATAAAATGATCTTGACAAACAAAATCCGGCATTTTCACTTACTATGGCAGAGCCGGCTTAGTCAGGGGCGATCTGGAAAAACAGAGAGAGAACCGCGGTTTTGATGGATGCCGCTCTAGCTTTTAAAGCTCCCAGGAAAAATTATATATATATATAAATTACAAATGCAAAAATAAATCTTGTAATTTTCCATACATTTTTATAACAACGAATTGTGGAATTGGCTTCCAATACATTGTTGTGTTCGACAATATCTAAGGTAACCAACCCTACTTTAGATAGATTTGTACTACTTTTTCGTAACCGTATTCCTTTTAAAATTAATTCGTGCAGCCGAAATACACCTTTTGTATCCTTAAAAATTTATGTTATCTATAACGGTTAATTTTAATTTATGCAACTTGTGAAATGTTCATAATTAACCATTTCAGTCTAAACAGTTTACATAAAAAAAAAGTTTGGACTCCCTCATTCATCAGGGATTTATATAAGATTCTAACATTAAATTTTATTTTTCACCGAATAGGATTGAGTGGAAGTGTATAGTGCTTCCACACCACAGGTCTTGGGATCTATTAACGGGCTGCGCAAGGTCGACTCTGCCTTTCATCCCCGCTACATTGGGTCGATAAATGAGTACCAAGCTTGCTTCGGGTCTTAAACGCTGAAGGTCTCTCTTCAGACAGACCACCAAATCGGGACATCTGTTCATGCACCTCAATGTCCAATGGTCACGTGTATTATGATGGGCACAGTAGTTCCTGGCCCTCATGGATTGTTGTGCTTCTGAGTTTGAGTCTTAAGTTTGAGGATTACCTCACTTTGGGGATACCCCTTAGATAAACATGTATTTCCACTCATTTGCAATTAAACATTTTTCTTTCAATTACGTTTATTTCAGAAGGAAGTTTGATTTTTCAAATGTATTTGCTTAATAACATGTATATTTGTGTATTATATTAAAAATTTGATCAGTCCAAAATTACATGTTTTTAGCTCCTCTAAAAGCTTTTAGGATTTTACAACTGATCTTACAATCCATATACGTTTTATAGTAGTATATTTAAAAATGATAAAGACATTTTTACGAGTGTGTGAGCTGTTATGCCTCGTTTATAAATATAAAAAATTGCATTCAGCTACAGTTTTTATAATGTACAGAAATAAGTGGAGCAACAGGATACTTACATATTATGAATATTTTTGACTGCAGTAAGATATATTTATATTTCAGTTTCTTTACAATTTGAATAGAAGTTGTAAGCCATTTTGCGAATAGTTTGATATTGAGTATAATTCCATGGGCTGTTTAATATTGTAAAGTGTTTTACTTTGATACCAGCACATATTAAAATAAGGCTCATTTGCAGTTATATGATCAGCTTCAGTGATATTTAAATTTTCAAAAATAGTCTACACGTACGAAAACATTCTTTCACAACTGCACACCACATCTCATACTATATCTTCCCTACAGCAGGAAATATTTGTGTATACTGAAAAATTTAATACAGGATACATTTCCAAGTGTTAAATTTGTTTTTAAAATTTGGTATGAATACATTGTGGAACTGTCGGTTAACTTCACTGAACAAAATTGTTTTAAGTGTACTGTTTTGAAAGACAAGATTAATTAGGGAGAACTTTTCTTACAATAGAATTTGTAATGACTGAATTGTGTGAAAATGTAGTTATCGATGTGTGACATTTTTCTTTGTAATAAAAGAAACAGAAAGATAAGAAATTTAACTTGAGTAGAAAATGGTTAGAAGTACTGTCATGCGCATTTGAAGAAGTATATCCCCCATTAAAATTAAAAATTATTGACTGAATGTGTGTTATGTCCATCACAAATGCCGATGTAGAAAGGAATTTTTATTTAATACAAGAAGTTCGAAAAAGAGAACACTAGGAAGGAAAATTTAAATTTTTCCGAAAAATATTTAGTTAACATAAAAATATCTTTTATATGATTTTAATTAAAATAAATTAAAAGTATTGAAATCCTTTTTATGCTATTTTAAATTAAAAATATAACTGAATAGAGAAAGAGAGATCGGTTTTATTTCATAAATATAATCATCGTATGTAATATTTATAGTGTTATTGTTTAAAAATGAGATAGGGCCTTTGCTCTTTTTTACCTCTTTTTTAAAAAAAAAAAAACAGGAAAGTGAGCGCGTTTTCTTACTCTCATATTCTAAAATGAATACAGGATGCTTTTTTCTGGTTCAAATCGCAATACCAAATATATATATATATATATATATATATATATATATATATTTATATATATTTAAAAAATGACAGAAAAATAAATTTTCTTTGAAGAAAATATAATTGTTTTTCAACTTCTAACATAGTATTTATTTCATTTTTTCTTCTTTTTTTTACCTTTCATTTCGTTTTTAATTTTACTGTGACTGAACATATAGGAGAAAGAAACACCGTATCTTTCAAAGTGGATTGATCAAGATAGGATATCTACGCTTTCAAAGAAGATTGCCTAAGGCAACTTAACGGCTAGCTGTAAACGATTGATTTCTTGGTTCTTACTTTTCAAAAGGGACCGAACTGGTTCGTAAAATTTTCCCCGTTGGACCTCCCAAGTTCTAAAAGGGGAAAGGAAAAAAGTGTGTGCATTTTTGAAGGGAATCGCAAAATAAGAGTTAAACGCTTTCGGAATAACTTTTCAGGATGAAGGTGTCCAGTTAGAGGGTTAATGGTTCTAAAGGGCTATTTCCCGCTTAGCCGGGGTTAACTCATTTTTTATTACATGAAATCGATACTGGGGACAAGGGACCGGTAGTGTCAAGACCCTTAAGATATGACAGGGTCAAAGAAGGAATAATCGATTATAATATTAAGAAAATGTTACGAGAAGGTGCCAACCGTCCCATTCAATCCTCATACGCGTCACCGGTAGTTTTAATGCACAAGAATAATGACTTTCCTCCAGATTCTCCAGAGGCGTATCGATTCGCGCTTGAGTATAGCAAACCTAATGCCATAACTAAATACCCCTGATATCCATTACCGGTGATTGATGATCTAATCACAAACATTCCGCATACCGGCGTGATGTCGAGATTGGATTTAAAAAGTGGTTATTTTCAATTGGCGATTAGTCCGAAAGATATCGAGAAAACCGCGTTTATAACTCGCAATGCCACCTTTGCATTCCTCAGAATACCTTTCGGCCTTTCAGGGACGGCGCCAAATATCCAAAAAGCCATTGATATAATATTAAAACCTGTTATTGGGCGTTTCGTAATGGTTTATATGTGGATGATGTTATTATCACATCTCCATCGTTTAATGAACACATAGATCATTTGATTCAGGTATTTACATTGTTGAGAGACGCAGGGCTAACTCTAAACAAGGAAAAATGTCACTTCACACGTGACAAATTGAAGTATTTAGGTCTCATAATTAATATTGAAAGGATCGAAACCGACAATAGTAAAGTCAAGGCAATCACAGAAATGAAACCTCCTAAAAATAGTAAGGAAGCGTCGAAGTTTTTAGGGATGGCGAGGTGGTATCAGAAGTTTATACCCAAATATGCAGATATATGTGAACCATTATATAGGTTAAAGAAAAAGGGGGCTAACTTTAATTTGTCAACGGAAGCACAGGATGCTTTTGATGAAATAAAACGAGCACTAACAGAGGCACTAACCACAGTCCTATTGCATTCGTTTCTAGAGCCCTGAATAAAGCGGAAAGAAACTATACTGTTACTGAATGCGAATGTTTGGCGGTGATATGGGCATTAAATAAGTTTAAAACTTATTTTGGATCCCTGTCGGTGAAGGTAATCACAGATCACGCGGCATTAACAAAGCTAACGAATGGGAAAAACCTATCTAATCAGATGATTAGATGGGCACTCAAGTTATCCGAGTTCAACATAGAATGGGAACATCGACCGGGTGTCCAAAACGTTGTCGCGGACGTATTATCTCGGAATCCAGTAGGCAATATGGATGGATCACAAATTTCGTGCGCAGCTCTTCGAGACCTCGCCTTAAACTCCCGAGAACAAATCATTCGAGAGCAAAGGGAAGATCCTGAGTTAGGACACATCTATCATTATTTAGAAAATCCAGACGATGGTTCCGTTAATGCGACTGTATGCGAGGGTTGGTCCCAGGATTTTAAAATTATAGATGGTCTACTCTTTTACGCGAAATATTCTACAACTCTTGGAGAACTAAGAATGTACATTCCTAGATCTTTTCGCGAAGCAACAATGCAAGAATTTCATGATCTGCCATTAGCAGGTCATCTAGGAAAAAGGAAGACCTATTTAAAATTATGCGACACATGTTATTTTCCATATATGAGGAAATATATATTTGAATATGTATCAACCTGTGACCGGTGTCAAAAATTTAATTACAAAAACGCGCTACCAGCTGTTTGTTTAATTCCGATAGTATCGAATTACCCAATGGAATTGTAACGTTAGACCTATTAGGCCCCTACCCCGCATCCCGACTCGAAAGATATAGAGTTTTATTAGTAATAAAACTGATCATTTCACTAAGTGGAGTGAGCTTATTCCTTTACGAAATACTTCGGCCCAGGCCATAGCTAACGCCTTTTATGAGAATTATATTTCACGTTACGGAGCTCCGATTTCTTAAATTAGTGATAACGGCCCCCAATTTATTTCAGAGGTATTTTAACATCTAAGTCACGGGTTAGATATAAAACATATGAAAACGAAAACATACAGGCCACAAGCGAATTTAACGGAAAGAGTTACTCGCAATTTAGTCCAGATGATAGCCTGTTTTGTAGAAGAAAATCACGAAAACTGGCACCGATTTCTTCATGAGTTCGCTTTCGCGTTGCGCACTTCAGTGAATGAGACAACAAATAAAACTCCGGCTGAGTTATTCTTAGGTAGAAAGATTATAACACCTTTTAGTAAATTAATAAATGTCACAGAGGGTGCTGAATATGTAGGAAGAAACATTGAGAAATTATTCGATGAAGCAAGGCAGAATATGCGGAAACAGCACAAAACTTGGGAGAAATATTATAATCGGAAAAGGAGGGAAGTTAACATCAAAGTAAATGATTTGGTGTTGGTACAATTTCATTTTATAAATGCTGCGGGTTGGAGAGTGGTCGGAAAGTTTATGCCTAAGTTTGAAGGGCCATATAGAGTGTTGGAGGTTCGGAATAACAATTTAATCATTTGGAAGAAAGGTAAAAGGGTAACAGTTAATATCGACCAAGTGGGAGTGTACCGCCCACGACAATCCGACACGATTAGATCGGATACTCATGTTGAGACACTATATCAAGGACAGAGGTCTAGTAATGGGTCAAGTAGATCGCACCCAGGAAAATTCAAAGGATCTGGGAAAACCTCGAGTGAGGAGAGTAAAGGTCGTAAATCAAGTAAGGGTAATGCCGGATGGGAGGATTCGAGATTGAAACGTAGAGTAGGGTCAGGCGGGTCAGTGGACAGGAAGGATTTAAAGAGGTTTAAAATTTGCAGAAAAAGAACTTTGCTGGGGTTTGAACATAGAGACCAGAAAAGACCAACCCCTGAACCAAAGCAGGGGATAAAAAGAACAATTCCGTCCTCGGTTTCATCTCGAAATTATAAATATAGAAGGCCTAATAACCCCTTCCAGCGATCACAGTCCATTGTAGGTTCCTCACATCAAAGAGATATCAGGCAGGGCAAGCCACCTACAGAAGGGAGCAGGCACGAAGGAAGTGGACAATACGACAAGACCCGGGAGACGAGGACAACTAAAAGCGGAACCAACAGGGCAGCTGAGAGGAGACCAGTTCAGTCTAAACAGGCGACAGCAGTGAGACCTTGTCACTACCTACGGAATCAATTAAAGAAGCCCGAAAAAACACCAGAGGAGCAAAGGAGCAATGGGATCGACAGCCTACCGCAGAACAAACTCAGGAGAAGGAGCCTCAGCATGGAAGCCTTAGACGGAGATCCGGCGGATAGGAGCGAATAGAGGACAAAGAAAAAAATCAGGTTGTATCGTTTCTTTTTTTCTACTTTCGAACAAGTGGTCGCAAGAATTATTGCAAGGAAGCAAGTCACGGACGGATTTTTAATTTAAGAAGCCAAGCAAAAGTGGACACTACAATGAGTGTGTTTTTTCTTGATGAGAAAAAAATCAGCTTTTGTATTAATTTTTTTGTATAAATATGGAGAAAACATTTGTAAGAATGCATTTGTTTACTTCTATGTATGACTTCACTAACATGCGACAATTCCTTTGTTTTATTGTTTTTTTTTGAAAAATGTTTGAAATTGTATGTATATGTATGAGTATATTTTGTCTCACATCTTGTGACTTGGGACGCGGCGTAATTAGGTAGGGCTAACATTTAATACTAACAAGCGCAGCATGCATGGAATGGGAATGTTAAGGAGCCAGATGCTTCGATTCATGTATATGAAAATGTTACGTAAAAAATTAATGAATCTATACATACTATAGATGTTTGTTTCTTCACAAAATTTAAAGAGGTTCTCATTTCAGGGTAGCTGATCCTAAGCATTGTATAGTGAGCAAAGAATCAAGGTTGAAGTCCGAATATGGTTGCATAGTTATATAAGTAATTAAGGAAACCACGTAGGCAGGTCTATTACCATTTCGTTGCTTTTTCCCTCGCCTTTTATCCAAATAGGCGTGGTGAAGGGAAATTAATTTCTGTAAATGTTACGTCTTTCAAAGGGCAGTTTTAGGTCGTAATTTTTTCTTTCCCTTAAGGAAGGAGAATTTGTAAAGTATCCGATTGGTAGATATATACGTATATTAAAGTCGTCGGGACTATAACTCATGTCTAGGAATTGGTTACGTAATTTATTTTCAGGCCATTTGTGACCTTCGAATAAATCCTGTTTTCTTTTTGGAGGGGATTGTGACGAACCTGTACGGAACCTTTCCACTAATCTTCTTAGGCGTCTTTTTGGGGAACATAAATTCGCGTTTATTTCCAATCACCTCCAAAAAGATGAACGGGATATGCAAATAGATAAGGTATTTATGTCGAGCATTGTATTCTAGCAATGTAGATGATGGAAGGCAATTGAGCCAGCAACTCAACCGCAATATTAGAGGATTCCAAGATATTAGAATAGTGCAAAAGAATTACTGTGATTGTAAGGAAGTTCCAGAAAGCTGATATAGCCAGCGGTAAATATAATTTACTTACACTTAAAAGATGCGTTAGTTTAGTCGAATTAGTTAAAGTTAAGGATAGTTAAGAATTCGAGTACGTGTATTTCTCGGATCTCCTATTTCGGTAGACCTTACTGCATCTTGAGCTTAATTATTAATTAATTGCATTATTCGTAATTTAATTTAATATAAAGGCAAATCCCTTTAGTTGACGTAACATAAAAAGTATTATATGTTATTGGAGTTTTTTTTTTGAGAAATTGAAAATAATAAATATTATTATTTTTCAAAATGGTTCTTAGTGGTTATTTGCCTCAAATTAATCTTGGTGTCCAAGGTGAGACCCAGGGGATTTCCACATATGTAGTCCTTGTGAATTGTTCGGTGACCCAGGTCTCATCTCAATTTTTTTGTTCGAAAGATGAATTTAATTTCAGTTGTTTATTGTTGAATTTTTTTTCCTTTTCCCTCCCAGCGTTTGGAGAATTGGGACTTAACTTTGAAAACTTTGCTTAATAATTTTTTCCTCTATTCTTATGCATTTTAAATTGCAAATTATGGGTGGATGCTGTTGATGCTTGGAGTCTGCGGTGGATTTCAGCTGGGGTCGATTTTCTCTTTTCTCCACACTGGTTTTGGTTCTATTATTATTATGGTTTCCCTGGGAGACATTCTTTCCTTTTGTAGGGACGATGGAACCTCAACAGTCAGAACTTACTGGAGCCCCACAAGATCACCGAATTTTTTTTCTCAGTATCGATACATGAACTAATTTTGCTAAGCGGAGCCCACAGAATCACCGAATTTTCTTCTCATCGTGGAGAAATGTCAGACTTTTGGATGTGTTGCCTTACCAGATCACCGAACTTTCTTCTCAGAGTAGTTATAATATACCGGTTCTGGAACAGTGGAGCCGGTGGAGCCGGTGGAGCCGCATGCAAACAAAAGTGGGTGGAAGTCCCCCCCCGATCTGAACCGGGAAGATGGTTTGTGATTGATAAGGGTTTCGGGGATCTGTACTGATAAGAAATGCACGCTTTTAGCGATAACGAGTTATATTTTGATATAGTTTTAATTAAATGATTATGATTTTTTTAATTACGTCATTGGAAGCAAATTTTAATTGGGATAAAGAGTCAAATTTTTCTGTACATATGATTATTTTTATATCATTCCGTATACATCTATTTCTGAAAATCATGATATACGTGTTGAATGATTATTTGTTATATTTCAAATTTGATGCTTGTGATTTCTGAAACAGAGGATTGAAAATTAGGCAAACGAAAGGAAGTGGAAATTCCCCCGGGTCTGAACCGGGAGGATGGTACCCCCTCCGCTCTGATAAGGGTTTTGGGGCTCTGTAAATGGGTGTTACAAATGCATGTTTTTAGAGATAACGAGTTATATTCTGATATAGTTTTAATTAAATGATTATGATTTTTTTAAGTACGTCATTGGAAGCAAATTTTAATTGGGATGAATGAATCAAACTTTTTGGAGGGGGACATAATTTGTTACTTAGGGTTAATGAATATATTTTATTATAATCTATTTCCCCCCTCCCCCTTAAATATATTTCATTATTTTTTAAACTAAAGTATTATTCGCCTGTGGCGCCATCCATGAACGATTTGAATTTACAAGTGCAGATTTATGCCTATTCTTAAGTTTCGAACCTCAAAAGTCTTCGTACTTGAATGTTAGACATGTTTTTCTAACCATTCGACTACGAAGACCTAATGCTTCGTTGAGATTTTGTGAATACATCAAAAACCGAATTAAAATAGTAAAAATAAAGTTGAGATTCCTACAACTAAAAATTAATAGCACTCTGTTTGAAAAATTCGATGTAAAACTATTCAAAACTAGGGATTTCTTTATTTTATTAGGTAATCTTACAATTTTGGAAATAAACGTACGGTGCATGTTTAGACCAAACGAAGTCACGTGCAGAATGAATCATAAGTCTGATAAAGTATTACTCAGTAGGGTAAAAATGGAATGTGTACTTTTATGGTCATAGAGAAATGTTCTAGATATATATCAGAATGTGTGTCCTGATAAGAACCTTATTTATTCACGCTGGAAAGGCTCCAGAAATCCTATGTGCATGTCAATACAAAATATAATTACTGCTATAGAGTAATGTAGTGGGGATACGTTACCATAAAGGTACTCATACATGTAGCTCGGAATTTTATCTGAAATTGGTAGTTGGCCTCTTAGATAAGAATTGGCGACTCTTTTGGCCCAAGATAACATTTAATCTACAGATTACTGTGGGAAGTATGCACACTAGCTCATTTAAATTCAGCGTGGCAATGAGTTCGGAAGGGAATCCCCCTTTTTGTAAATAATCGATAACGTGATTAAGATAACGTTCCCTTCTGGTTTTGGCAATGGTTTATAAATAGGAACAGCTCGAAATTATACTCACTTGCTTTAGTACAGCACGTTGATCTCGTTCAGTATAAAGAAATTGCTTACTACTTCCAATTTAATAGCGATTATTTTGAATTTTATTTTCCGAGAATTTAGTATTTAATATCAGTTAAACGAAATGGATCATTTAGAGAAAATATTTAACGAAGTTGACATTCCTATTGATGGGAATGTATTAGCTGAAATGGATTTTGGAGATATCAGCAACAGCCAATGGAACGAGTCATTCGAGTTAATCAGTGAAAATAATAACTTTAAATGTAAAGACTGTAAAAAAGTTTATTCTCAACAGAAGAATTTGAATCGTCATATTAAGACATATCACTCGGTATCTTCGTACATCTGTGCCATCTGCAAACGCACTTTTAATAGAAAGGATAGTCTAAGACGACACCAATCAACAACCCATGGATGCCCATTTGTTCAAACTACTCCTTCTACTTCAGAAAGTTCATCTCGAATTAGAGTGCACCGCTATTCTGAGAAGGAAAATGCCGCTTCTACATCCCATGCTACAAATGATGAGGAGAAGACTCGACCCATCAAACTTTCTAATTCTACTAGAAAGGAAGTCTTCAATTGCTTCGAGTGTGGAAAAGTGTTCTATCAAAGAAACAGTCTTAATCAACATGTAAAGACAGTTCACGCATCATCAACTTCTTTCCTCTGTCCAGTGTGTAATAAAAACTGTGTAACAGTACATGGATTAATTAGACATTTGAAAATCCACACAACTAATGGAGAGGAAAATGTACCCAGCACATCAACTGTAAATAATCCACGCCAAATGGAGGTAGGCAATATTCCTTTATCAAACTCATTTCCTCTGATTCAGAGTGCATTTAAAAGTAGAATCAAAACGTTGCGCTTAGACAATAAGGATCATTTTCTTGATATCAAACAGTTCCTAAGTTCGAAAAAAAAAACAGGATTTTCTTAATGTAATTATAAATGAAATACAAAAGAATGAACTGAAAGTTAATTGTATGCTAATTTGTAATTATTCTAAAGCGTCAAATACCGGGATTATTACCGATGAGAAAAATTTTAAAACAAAGAATAACATTATTCTTACTCAAACAAATATTGGAGAACTTTACAATTCGATCGTAGACAAACTTTTAGCGGAGACCGCCGATTTCCAAGAAAAGAATCGGGTTGGACTCTTGATTCTATAATGTATTTAGAAATCAGAATTAACAAATTTAATCCTTTACGTGCTTCATTGTTTATTGATTTACCAGAGATAATTAAAAAGAAACATGCCGTGATTAACGTCCAAAACCACGATAATTTTTGCTTTAAATGGGCCGTACTCTCAGCTCTCTTTCCGGTGAATGATAATGCACATCGCGTACAGCAATATGAAACTTACTTTAATACTTTAGACTTCACTGGAATAAACTTTCCGACTCCTTTAAAAGATATAGCTAAATTTGAAAAAGTGAATGAAATATCTATTAATGTGTATGGATTAAATGAAGAAAACAAAGTGTTTCCTCTTCTTATCACCAAGGCGGAAAAAATAAACATGTTGACCTGTTGTATCTAAAAATTCTATAAATAATAATCAATCTCATTATTGTTGGATAAAAAATCTCTCTAGACTTGTCTCAAGTCAACTCAGCAAATTCCATCACATGACTAGTATCTGCCGTCGTTGTTTACAGCATTTCTCTTCTGAAAATGTTCTTTCAAAACACAGAAAAATTGTAATTCACACGACAGTGTAAGAATTGAAATGCCTAAAGAGAAATGGCTGTACTTTAAAAACTTTCAACACACTTTGAAAATTCCATTTGTTGCTTATGCAGATTTTGAATGTTTTACTAAGCCCATCTCATCTTGCGAACCTTCCTCCGAAAATTCTTTCACCGTTAAGTACCAAAAACATGAACCATATAGTTTTTGTATATATATATGTTATATGAATGGAATGTATAAACATCCTATTGTGTATAGAGGAATAAATGCTGCTAAAGTTTTCATGGAAGTTGCGATTAAGGAGGCAGAGGAGATTGAATATTTGTATTCATATAAAAAAGTCCATGATCCCCCTCACGAAGGAGCAGCAAGATGTTTATGATTCTTCTAGTCACTGTTACATCTGTAGTGGTAGTTTTACAAAAGAGGACTGGAAAGTACGGGATCATTGTCACTTAACAGGTTTTTACAGAGGCCCAGCACATAACTCTTGTAATTTAAAGTTTAAAGTACCGACATTTCTACCTTTTATATTCCATAATTTATCCGGTTATGATTCTCACTTATTCATCAAAGAGCTTGGAAATAACGATTATGATATAAATGTAATACCTGAAAATACAGAAAAATATATTTCTTTTTCCAAAAAAATTAGTAAAAAGTTTTCTATCCGGTTTCTAGACTCTTGTAGATTCATGCCGAGTAGTTTAGAAAAATTAGTTATAAATCTAAAATCAGACCAGTTTAGAAATATAAAGTCATTTATTTCCGAAGATAAAGTCACCTTACTTATGAGAAAGGGATGTTTCCCTTATGATTATGTGTCGGGTCCCGAAAAGTTGAATGAAACATGTTTACCCCCCAAAGAGAAATTTTACAATCGTCTCAACGATGAATATATAACCGATAATGATTATCAGCATGCAAATCACGTGTGGAATGCATTTAATATAAAAACTTTAGGGGAATATTCTGATTTGTATGTAAAAACCGATGTTCTTATTTTAAGTGATATTTTCGAGAATTTTCGTAGCGTGTGCATGAAAGCCTACAATTTGGATCCAGTGTGGTATTACACTGCGCCAGGTCTTTCTTGGGATTCAATGTTGAAATTCACCAAAGTTAAAATTGAGTTATTGATGGACTATGACATGTATTTGTTCATAGAGAAGGGTATACGGGGTGGGATCTCTCAATGCTCTAATCGTTATGCCAGAGCAAATAATAAGTTTCTCCCAAACTTTGAACCTAGTAAACCGCAAAACTTTTTGCTATATTTAGATGCCAATAATCTTTACGGTTGGGCTATGAGTCAATACCTTCCCTTAAATGATTTTAAGTGGGTAGATTTTTTAGACGTTGACAACATCGATGAGAATGGGGGAAAAGGATATATTCTCGAAGTGGATTTAGAATATCCGGAATCTTTACATGATGACCACTCGGACTTACCATTAGCCCCTGAATCTTCAGTACCCCGGATGTAAAGAAAAGAGATTATTAACCACATTATACCCTAAAACAAACTATGTAGTCCATATCAGAAATTTAAAACAATATTTAAAATTAGGTTTAGTTTTGAAAAAGGTGCATAAAATTTTAGAATTCCATCAAGAATCCTGGCTTCAGCCGTACATAAACATGAACACACAGTTCCGTACTGAAGCTGAAAATGAATTTGAAAAATTTTTTTACAAATTAATGAATAACGCCATCTTTGGGAAAACAATGGAGAACATACGAAAGCGTGTGGATATTCGTCTGTGCAATAATGGGGAAAAGGCAGAAAAATTAATATCTAAACCAAATTTTAAAGATAGGACCATTTTCTGTGAGAATTTGGCAGCTTTTCATATGGGTAAAACATCACTAACATTGAACAAGCCTATAGCAGTAGGGATGTCGATACTCGATATTTCCAAGACTTTGATGTATGAGTTTCATTACCATAAGATGAAAGCGTGTTACGGAGAAAATGTAAAGCTTTTATATACCGATACCGATAGCTTCATTTATAATATAAAATGCGATGATATTTATAGTGATATTAAAAAAATATAAATCTCTTTGACACTTCAGAATACCCAACAAATAATATATATGGGATTCCTCGCAAAAATAAAAAGTTTTGGGTAAAATGAAAGACGAAAATTGTGGTAAAGTAATGACTGAATTTATAGGTTTGCGATCGAAAATGTATTCCTTTAAAGTGGATGGTTGTCATTTGATAAAAAAACTTAAAGGTGTAAAGAAATCAACTTTGCAGAAAAAAAAATTGATTTTGAAGATTACCGTAGGTGCCTACTAGAAGACATTAATTTGTATACCTCAATGAATCTAATTAGATGTGTAAATCATAATATTTACAGTGTCACTCTCAACAAGCTCGCCCTTTCTGCTCATGATGAAAAAAGGTTCTTGCTAAATAATAAAATAAATACTTTGGCTTTAGGACATTATTCTATTAACTGTGAGCAAAGTTAATTAACTTTTCGCTTGAAATTTATCATTGTATATTTTTCTGTACGTATAATTCTGTTTATTTAATTGTGTATGCATATAAAATTCTGTATGTATGTATAATTCTGTATACATATATAATTCTACATACATAATTCTATTTATTTAATTGTGTATATATAATTCTGTATATATAATTCCGTATAAATAATTCTGTATAAATAATTCTGTATAAATAATTCTGTATAAATAATTCTGTATATATAATTCTGTATAAATATATGTATATATATATATATATCTGTAAGCATATTTAATTCTGCATAAGTCTATTTTCTAAACATTGTATTATTCGGGTTGGATTTATTACGAATTGCTTATCTCATTTCAAATTCGATATTTTGTGCATAAATAAAATATATTTTTTTTTATTTCATTGATTTTTGTATTTTTATAATTTACTTCTAAGATTACTTTTAAAGGTATATACATATAAAATAAAAGTTTTAAAGATATTTTCTTCATTTACAATGGAGTTTCCTTACATGAAACATCCCTTTTCTATGCTAATATGTGGTCCATCTAATTCCGGTAAAACTTACTTTGTAAAACGTTTATTAGATACGAAATCGATTAAACCAATCCCTTCAAAAATTATCTGGTGTTATGGTGCTTTTCAAGAACTTTTTAATGAAATACTTGATGTTGAATTTCATGAAGGTATACCCCATGATATAGAAAATACGAGAGATGCTCTTATAATAATAGATGATTTAATGAGTGAATTGGGTGATGATAAAAAATTATCAAATTTATTTACAAAGGGAAGTCATCATAAAAATATATCTGTTATCTTTATTGTTCAAAACATTTTTTATAAGGGTCGAGAAATGAGAAATATTTCTTTAAATGCTTCTTATTTATGCTGTTTCAAAAACGTTAGAGACAAACAGCAGATTTCTTGTTTAGCTAGACAAATGTATCCTTCAAAATCAAAATTTTTTCTTGAAAGCTATAACGATGCAACAATTCGTCCATATGGATATTTATTTATCGATTTGAAACCGGAAACTGATGAACAATTACGCGTACGTACGAATATTTTTCCTGGGGATAAAAACATTGTTTATGTCCCTCGATCATAATTGCTCGCAGAAATAATACATTTTACCGTAATATTTTTTTTTTTCTGTGTTTAAATATAGTATTTAAAGGATTGAAATATATGGTATACGACATTCGCTTTAAACATGTCGACTAAGCAACATATTGAGCATTTAAAACTTTTAACTAAAAGTAAAAGTAAGAAAAAGATTTTGCGAAAATGTCCAAACTCTCTGATAAAGGCCATATGCGAATGTGCTATGAACACTTTAAAAGGTAATGTTCCATTGACCAAACGCCAGAAGTCAAATCTGGCCCCCTTTAAAACGGTCGTACGGAAATTGGGAGATAGATCTATTCCTTTATATAAGAAAAGGCATTTGTTAGTTCAAAAGGGGGAAGGATTCCTTAGTTTCTTAATCCCCGCTGCCCTTTCGGTTTTATCTTCTCTATTTAATGGAGCATACTAAGAAACTTATGCTTGTCCCAGAACAAAGATTTCAAAACTTTGTTCAGGTCCAATTGTCTACACTAGATAAACAGATGCATACCATTCTTCAAAGGAAAAATATCACTGATGAAGAAAAAGCAACTCTTTATCTTCAAATTCTTCAGAAGTTTGTAAACTTTCCCTATCCTAGTAAAAAAAATCCTGATATCATGGAAACAGTGGACACAAAACAAGAAAATTATCAAAATCAGTCTACAGACACGGTTGAAGATAAGATAAATACCCTTACAAGCTTATCACCAAAAAAGCATGTTATAACCCGTCCCAAAGAGGAAACAAGCGTTGATACAATTGAAGAGGAGATAGGAAGTATAGCCCCAGTGAAATGCAAAAATATCCCAAAGAAAATTTTAAACTTTATCCAGCAAAATCAAGGAGAAATATACTGGACACCTGATAAAGAGCTGATAGTGGATGGAAAAATTATACGCAATACAAATATTATAAATTTGATTACTCATCTAGTAAGGGACAGGAAAAAAAAAGCCTTTTGGATTTGAATTTTTAACCAAGTTTTAAAAAAAAAAATTTTCCATCAAGCTATATTAAGAATAAATATCTGAAAACAAAAATATTGTATGGAAAACCTTCATCATCATGGATAGAATATAAAGTGTAATTTTTTTTTGTTCCTAAATAAATTGCTTTTTCTTTTCAATTTATACTTTGTTTAGTTCTTATTTATTTCAGAAAGTAAAATAATATAGTATTTTATTCATACTAATTATTAAATATCAGGCAATATTATACATTTGTAATAAAAAATTAAGTGATAGTTGTCTTACAAAAATAATACCACATAACACAAAATATAAGAAATATATATATTTTATTCACCATCTAAAATTTAATCTTACATTATACCTTTTTTTGAAATATTGATACAATCGAAAATCATTGAGTCTACTACGAGATAATTCATATAACACATAATCCATCGAATAACCTCGGCTTATTTTTAAAAGAAAATATACGCAATAAAGTCCACAAACATTTGATGTGAGACTTTGGATAGATTTCTTATTCCATTTCACATTCGTAAACTGTTCAGCATACTTGAAAATATGAACCCCGTACATTTCTGGTGGAAGTCCATAGGAATCAAAAAAATTCTAAAGTGTCCTTGTCTTTAATATACATTGCCAACCAATGTGATCCTTCTTGGTCACGTGTATCCGTATTTACAACTAGGGTAGCACGTTCTTTTGGAAGAGGTATTTCGTCTGATGGGAAAACTCCAATGAAATATCTTGATGCATCTCTATCTCTAGACAAAATTCGATGAATCTGTGAGGCATACATCATTAGCTTCCAAAATCGAAGAGCACGTTTCTTGTTTTGTTGATTTCAATCAGGGACTCAAATTCGGCAAAAACTATTAATGAAACTGTCTGTTCTAGAACTTTATTAAATTTTAATTCTATTCTTAAGTTACTGTGCTTGATCAAATTAAAATGTTCCCCATCACATAAATCAGGTGATAAATCAAACAGATATAAGGCATATCCTTTAGGAAACTCAGTTCTCGATAAATAAAGACCTTCAGACTGTAAGAATAGATTCTGGTATGCTCTAATGTAGTTATCTTTTTCGAAATCTAGTTCTAATGGTTGATGAGGCATAGGTTGACCATCTACATAAACTCCTAAAAAGTTCATATAATAATGGTTGAATTCGAAGGGAGACTTCTTGTAGTTTCCGTTAAATGCATCACTATCCACGCAAGCCAGCACCAATCGTTTGGGCATCTGCCCCGAAAAACGTTATCCTGAATGAAAGAATAGCTGGATTGTGGTATAGAAAATACTTTGCATACAACTCTATCGATGGGGTATTTAGCTGTTGCTTTTTCTAAAGCTTTCGCATGTCCTATGAGAACTCCTGGATTTACACGTACTTTTCTTACAAAGAGAGAGATGTGATCAAAAACCACTTTATAATCCCCATCTCCCATCAAGCAAAATTCTGTTTTACTTCTAATGAGTTTAATCTTTAAATCCACTAGGTTAAGCAAAAGTCTATCTTGATTAAACAAATCTACATGAAGTCGCCCCATCATATCAACAGTTGCGCTGTTTTTGAATAATGAAACTCGTTTATTGAATCCTTCATTTGGGTCCTTATCATCTTCATCATATATATTCATTCGACCCGCTGTATCCTTATAATAAACTTCAGACGTAAGCTGTGAAATCTTGCTGTCATACCCATGGTTTAAAGAGTTTCGATGATAGCTCTATAAGCGTAAGTATTACTACTGGATGAGATAATTCTCTCATTTAAACTAATATCCACTTGAGAAAATAAAGAGTGAAGGAAAAGATTAACGGGGCCGACTTTATTTTCTTCTGTTATTAGTCTTCCATCATTTCTTAAAATTTTTGCTCTTACATAAAGTTGAGTTTGAGATAAATCAAGGTACTCTTCACCGCTTCCTGAAATGACAAATTCAATAGGTCCTCCGTCAGATACGTTTGCTATTGGATGAAACTGAACCCATTGACCTCTTTCAATTACCGTTTGGGTAGGCGGAAGTGCAAATAAATTAAGTTCGGATTTCGCACATTCTGGAGAATCCTTCAAAAGAAATGCCATTTCTATTGCGTATCAAAAATATCACGTCTTTTCTTCTTCCTTACTTTCGATTGAATGAGATACTTTGGAAGTTTCTTTTTTTTTTATAGGCTTTCCCTTTACCGAGCATATCGTCTGCTTTTTTAATTGCCTTCTTTGCTAATATTCTCCCCGTTTCCTTTGCCCTCTCTTCAGCTGATTCTTGCAAATTTCGTCCTTCTAATAAATCATTCGCTATTTGAGCCCCCGTTCTTAAAACTTCTTTTCCAACAGATTTGGCTCCTCGAGATAAAAAGGGTAGAGCAGAACGGAATAGTCTTTTAAACCATCCTCCGATACCATATCCCTTTGAAAAGATTGACCTTGATAATAAGAAAGTCCATTACCGGCTTGATTGACGAAATAGTCCTCATATTGTTTTAAACAACACGTATAGGGAACGAGCATCTTTATTCCACAAAGTTTGATTCTTGAATGAACTTTATACATCCATTAATTTTCTTTTATACTATTTGTCTCATGCGAAAATGGATTACCGCTATAACTCTACCCCTTTCAAAGGGTACTAAATCACCTGAATGTAATCTAAGAACCAATTCGATTGTTTGAAAATGCTGACGTATTACCGGAACAAAATGAGGTCTTGTATAGTGTGAATTTACCACTTCTCCATCTTTTCCTTCGACTTTTACAATTTTCAAAAGGGGAGCTTGAATATCACCCACAATTTGAGGTTCTACCAAATCACAATAAACATATATAAGGGGAAACGATGCATTAGGTTCAGCGATATAAGGACTTTCTACTTTCCCTTTAATTTCACCTGGTTCGAAACCAAGGAGTTCAGAAACACCTTCATCTAAAAAAAAATTTTAGCCTGTCCTTTTGTCTTGATATTCACTCTTTTGACAACAGGATGATAATGAAATTCTATTTTATTCTTAAAATCTTCTAAGTACATGCCCTCTAAAATGTCAGGTATAGACTCATAACATCCTTGAGGAATTTTTCTGGCTATCAACTTCCCATCACCCAGATCAAAACCGAATAAATTATTACCTTCTCTTATATTGTACCATGTATGAGGATAAATAAAGTCAACTAATCCCATTTCCCATTCTCCCTTTAGAGTAATAGGAGTCGGAAGTTGTGTAATAAAATGTGAAATTTTATTTTCTGGAAAAAATCTTTGGAGCTATCACTCACAAGTGTTACGTAGAAAGACATTTTTACGACTGATGATTAAATAGATATTGATCGTTCTTTATAGATGTTTCACGTCATGTACCCACATGTTAAATTTTTCTGGGTACCCCAAAAATTGTACAAAATATTCAATCTTGCCATTCTTTTTTCGTGTTTTCAAAATTTTTTCGATAGGATAATAGCCTGAATCCGTTACTTTTTGAAGTTCCTCCTCATAAAATGTACCCCGAATTACTTCTCCTGTTAAGTCTTTTACTTTATAAACAGTGGGGTTCCTACGTAGAATGTGATAAATGGTAAATATCTCCCGCGTCCAATTTTGTTCATATCCTTTTTCGAATATTAATTTCTCTCTGCTAATTCGAACTGTATCCCCTATTTGAAATCTTGGTTTAGATGATGTTTTATTTTTATTTCCATATAAATTTTTCCATGCCTCCTTTTCATTTTCCTCGGTTACAGAAGCATCTGAATACTTCTGTGCCAAGTATTATTATAACTATGGATTAATTTATCAATAACATCGATATAACGCTTTGTATTCATTTCCGTAAAATACTTCCACATTTTTGTCTTTAACGTTCTGTTAAATCGTTCTACAATAGAGGCTTTTGTATTATTATTCGTCATAAAAATACTATTTCCTTCTTTTTGAGATAATTCTGAAAAGTTTGTTTGTAAATTCTTTACCAGCATCTGTTTGAAGTTTAAGAGGAATACGTTCAGAAAAGATTTGTTCAAAGGCCGATACTATAGTTTTCGCATTCTTATCATGTAATGGAACAGCCCAAGCATATTTAGATAAAACACAAATGCAAGTAAGCAAAAATCTATACCCATCATTAAACTTAGTAAGAGACTGCATATCTACTAAATCAGCCTGAAATTGCTTATTCATTCTATTTACAAATACTCTATTTTTCCTAAATTTCTTTTTAATAGGTTTATGTAATGTATATGAATCTTTCCCACTTAACCACTTTTTAATATCTTTCCTAGGAAATTTTCCATTTGTTGCTCTAAATAAAGCCTCAACACCACCAAAACTACCCGGTTGTTCGGGTTCTCGATAAGCCTTTTCAAGATTCATTCTTAACTGAGGAATAACGTGCTTATTGAATAATATCACATACATGAATAATGTTAAAAGCAGAATACTTAAAGTATTTATACCATTAAATTAACCTGAAAAAATAAATGAAATATCACAAATATAAATATTTAAACTAGAGATGAAAACAATAATAACACATCAATGCACATAAAAAATATTTTATTTAAGGCAAGCGATGAATATCAGAGGCAATGTACATACTTTTAGCATTATTTATAACAGAAGTCATATCCCAATTATTTACAAACATAGGACTTATATAATTTAACATTTGAATGTTTCGTTGAATAAAGTCTTGAATTAGTTGCTCAAAGTTCATAGCAAAAAGGCTAGATCACCAAAGAGTTGCAAACGAGTTTCACGATCCATTGTAATGCATTCATGCCCGAGTTGATTTGCATATCCCTGAGTACATCCAAAACATTCAAACACGTCCGTAATAGAACTCCCTAAGTATTCATAAAAAGTTCTATTAATGAAGTAGTTAGTACTGATTCTACTTCTGAAATGTCTGTATTCACAACAACATTTGGTGTCAATTTCGAAACTTCATTTAACAGCAATTTTCGAAAAATACAATCGAAAACCATGGACATGGCGCTCTCCGTAATTCTTTTGCGAATTTGTGCTAATTCTAACCAACTGTTTTCATTCATAACACAAGTTCCGGGGATGAACTTTCTAGAAAAGTCCTTCTGTTTGAAGTATCGCTGGCAGGTAATATGTGGAACCTCCTCGGTGAACACAGTTGAAATCATCAAAGCGTCCTTTAGAACTAAAGTCTCTTCGGTTGAGGAGGGCACGTTAATTAGCTCGATTCGATTTGCAAGAGATTGCCAGAGCACAGTTGACATACAGACACCTTTTTTAGTTGGGTAAAGTCGATTGTTTTCATCTCTCGAATATTGTCGTAGATGAACTTGTACGGAGGTAGCAAAATATGTCACTGCAGCATAGATATCGTGCCCCAAATGGAAATGATGTGGCGGAACAGCACTTTCCGAAAAGGAGGAATCTAGTTTCTCATCTTTATTGAAACACACACGCTTAGTTGACATATTTGGGAGATTCAGCATTCGTTTCATTTTGAAATTTTGTACGAGTCCGTTTAAAATAGAACAAGATTTAAAACTGTAGTCTGAGAGAGAAAAAGTTAGAAATGACTTTGAAGTAAATATAACCCAACTCTACGATTAGAACTTTACATCAATACTGAAATGTGATTGGTTTGTCTGAGTATTATCACAGAAAGTAAATTAGCTGATTGGTGTAGCAGAATAATCTACTCTCACATGCACGCCTTGATAAAATGGGCATTAACTGCTTTTTTTTATCAGCATTTATGTATTGACATGCACATAGGATTTCTGGAGCCTTTCCAGCGTGAATAAATAAGGTTCTTATCAGGACACACATTCTGATATATATCTAGAACATTTCTCTATGACCATAAAAGTACACATTCCATTTTTACCCTACTGAGTAATACTTTATCAGACTTATGATTCATTCTGCACGTGACTTCGTTTGGTCTAAACATGCACCGTACGTTTATTTCCAAAATTGTAAGATTACCTAATAAAATAAAGAAATCCCTAGTTTTGAATAGTTTTACATCGAATTTTTCAAACAGAGTGCTATTAATTTTTAGTTGTAGGAATCTCAACTTTATTTTTACTATTTTAATTCGGTTTTTGATGTATTCACAAAATCTCAACGAAGCATTAGGTCTTCGTAGTCGAATGGTTAGAAAAACATGTCTAACATTCAAGTACGAAGACTTTTGAGGTTCGAAACTTAAGAATAGGCATAATTCTGCACTTGTAAATTCAAATCGTTCATGGATGGCGCCACAGGCGAATAATACTTTAGTTTAAAAAATAATGAAATATATTTAAGGGGGGGAAATAGATTATAATAAAATATATTCATTAACCCTAAGTAACAAATTATGTCCCCCTCCAAAAAGTTTGATTCATTCATCCCAATTAAAATTTGCTTCCAATGACGTACTTAAAAAAATCATAATCATTTAATTAAAACTATATCAGAATATAACTCGTTATCTCTAAAAACATGCATTTGTAACACCCATTTACAGAGCCCCAAAACCCTTATCAGAGCGGAGGGGGTACCATCCTCCCGGTTCAGACCCGGGGGGAATTTCCACTTCCTTTCGTTTGCCTAATTTTCAATCCTCTGTTTCAGAAATCACAAGCATCAAATTTGAAATATAACAAATAATCATTCAACACGTATATCATGATTTTCAGAAATAGATGTATACGGAATGATATAAAAATAATCATATGTACAGAAAAATTTGACTCTTTATCCCAATTAAAATTTGCTTTCAATGACGTAATTAAAAAAATCATAATCATTTAATTAAAACTATATCAGAATATAACTCGTTATCGCTAAAAGCGTGCATTTCTTATCAGTACAGATCCCCGAAACCCTTATCAATCACAAACCATCTTCCCGGTTCAGATCGGGGGGGACTTCCACCCACTTTTTGTTTGCATGCGGCTCCACCGGCTCCACCGGCTCCACTGTTCCAGAACCGGTATATTATAACTACTTCCACGATCTAGAAAGTGAAGAAGTTAAAATCGCGTTAAAATAGCCAAAGAAGTTAACTTCTAATGGGTGTTCATACTGATACACGCTTTCCTTTTTTATTTTTCACCCTCCAATAATTTGCGCCTTGGCCTTAAAAGTGGCTTCGGCTTTAGATTACTATTATGTTTACATTATAGAAGAGATTTTTAAAATTTTATTTTTTGAATTATAGATTTCTGCGCGCACAACTTATTTATAAAAGGTGATATTACCGTATAAGAACTAAGCAACTGGTTCCAAATCACATACAAATATGAATTTTAATTTGGACAGATCTTGGTTCTCCCAATTTTGAACTACAGTTCAGTAATACAAAGATAACACCAGTTATTTAATTTTCCTAACTTGCATATTACACTACGTAAAAAATTTGTGTGAGTATCAATTCCTCAATTCCATTATTAAAAAATGCAGCATACTTTAATATTTGATATGAACAGTGGCGCACACAAAAAGGGGGGACCCCCCCTCTAAAACCCTGTATTTTTTTTCCGATTGATTATAATTCTAAGTACATAATACGTAAAATTTAATTAAGTATTTATTATTAATGAATCATTTTATTAATTAATGCTAATTATTTATTCAATAATTAGTTTTTTACTGTATTTTGTTCCCGAAAATCGATAAAAACAAAAGGAACATGATACATGGCCATGGTCTCTGAAAAATCTAAATTGTATTGATTAAAACGCTTATTTTTTCTTTGTAAAGAGAAAAGTGATTTCTTAAACATTCTTTTTTTCACATTCAAAATTTTACAGTTAGTATAATTTTCAGAATTAAAATATTTTTAAAATCCAATTCTGAGTTTTTGATATTTGTGTAATTTTTTTAAATATGCAGTAACTGTTTTTAGAAAATATTGTGGGTTAAGGAACACATGAATTTAAATATCTTTCCAAAGTAAGTATGCAAATTTTGTTTTAATTTTTACATCCATATACAAACTAATTAAATTGTAATTTTGTCTTTAACCCTCTAACTGGATACCTTCCTCCTGAAAAGTTATTCCGAAAGCGTTTTACTCTTATATTGCTATTCCCTTCAAAATGCAACAGACTTCAATTCTTTCCCCTTTTAAAACTTGGGAGGTCGAAAGGGGACAACTTTATGACTTGGTTCGGCGTATTTGATCATTGAGAACCAGGATAGCAATCGTTTACAGCTAGCTGTTAAGTTGCCTTGGGCAATCTTGTATGAAAACCGTAGTTCTTTCTACTCTGTCGTTTTCCCATAGATTCAGTCACAGTAAAATTAAAAAGCAAAATGCAGGGTAAAAAAACATGAAATAAAATGGCGTGTTAAAAATTGAAAAATAGTTATATTTTCTTCAAAGAAAATTTATTTTTCTGTCATTTTTTAAAAATTAAAAAAAAAAAATATTTTGGTATTGTGATTTGAACCAGAAAAAAGCATCCTGTATTCATTTTTGAATATGAGAGTAAGAAAAACGCGCTCACTTTCCTGTTTTTAAAAAAGTTATGAAGTAAAAAAGAGTAAAGGCCCTATCTTTTTTAAAACAATAAGACATAAATGGTGCATATTTATGAAATAAAACAGATCTTTCTCTATTCAATTATATTTTTAATTTAGAATAACATAAAAAATGATTTCAATAATTTTAATTTATTTAAATTTAAATCATATAAATGATATTTTTATGTTAACTGAATATTTTTCGGAAAAAATCTAAATTTTCATTCCTAGTGCTCTCCTTTTCGAACTACTTGTATTAAATAAAAATATCTTTCTACATCGGCATTTGTGATGGACATAACACACATTCAGTCAATAATTTTTAATTTTAATGGGGGATATACTTCTTCAAATGCGCATGACAGTACTTCTAACCATTTTCACTCAAGTTTAATTTCTTATCTTTCTGTTTCTTTATTACAGGGAAAAATGTCACGCATCGATAACTACATTTTCACACAATTCAGTCATTACAAATTCTATTGTGAGAAAAGTTCTCCCTAATTAATCTTGTCTTTCAAAACAGTACACTTAAAACAATTTTGTTCAGTGAAGTTAACCGACAGTTCCACAATGTATTCATACCAAATTTTAAAAACAAATTTAACACTTGGAAATGTATCCTGTATTAAATTTTTCAGTATACACAAATATTTCCTGCTGTAGGGAAGATATAGTACGAGATGTGGTGTGCGGTTGTGAAAGAATGTTTTCGTACGTGTAGACTATTTTTGAAAATTTAAATATCACTGAAGCTGATCATATAACTGCAAATGAGCCTTATTTTAATATGTGCTGGTATCAAAGTAAAACACTTTACAATATTAAACAGCCCATGGAATTATACTCAATATCAAACTATTCGCAAAATGGCTTACAACTTCTATTCAAATTGTAGAGAAACTGAAATATAAATATATCTTACTATAGTCAAAAATATTCATAATATGTAAGTATCCTATTTCTCCACTTATTTCTGTACATTTTAAAAACTGTAGCTGAATGCAATTTTTTATATTTATAAACGAGGCATAACAGCTCACACACTCGTAAAAATGTCTTTATCATTTTTAAATATACTACTATAAAACGTATATGGATTGTAAGATCAGTTGTAGAATCCTAAAAGCTTTTAGAGGAGCTAAAAACATGTAATTTTGGATTGATCAAATTTTTAATATAATACACAAATATAAATGTTATTAAGCAAATACATTTGAAAAATAAAACTTCCTTCTGAAATAAACGCAATTGAAAGAAAAATGTTTTATTGCAAATGAGTGGAAATACATGTTTATCTAAGGGGTATCCCCAAAGTGAGGTAAGCCTCAAACTTAAAACTCAAACCCAGAGGCACAACAATCCATGAGAGCCAGGAACTACTGTGCCCATCATAATACACGTGACCATTGGACGCTGAGGAGCATGAACAGATGTCCCGATTTGGTGGTCTGTCTGAAGAGAGACCTTCAGTGTTTAAGACCCGAAGCAAGCTTGGTACTAATTTATCGACCCAATGTAGCGGGGATGAAAGGCAGAGTCGACCTTGCGCAGCCCGTTAATAGAACCCCAGACCTGTGGTGTGGAAGCACTATACACCACTATTCGATCCTATTCGGTGAAAAATAAAATTTAATGTTAGAATCTTATATAAATCCCTAATGAATGAGGGAGTCCAAACTTTTTTTTTCATGTAAACTGTTTAGACGGAAATGGTTAATTATGAACATTTCACAAGTTGCATAAATTAAAATTAATCGTTATAGTTTACATAAATTTTTAAGGGTGCAAAAGGTGTATTTCGGCTGCACGAATTAATTTTAAAAGGAATACGGTTACGAAAAAGTAGTACAAATCTATCTAAAGTAGGGTTGGTTACCTTACATATTGTCAAAAACAACAAGGTGGCCGCGGTAGCCGAGTGGTATAGGTATCGGACTGTGGCTTGCTTTGTCACAGGTTCGAGCCCAGTACCACTAAAGACCCGCCGTGTAGGGCAGCGATGCACGTTAAATCTGTCGAGAGCTGAAACGTCCTCCCGTTGGTGTGGTGTGGTAGTTAGGAGAGGGGGGTGCCAGCTCAGGTGTCGTCCACGTCACTTGACCATGGTTCAAAATTACGTGGTCCGTCGCCAAAAGCCCTCGTGTAGCTGAACAGTGCGACGTTAATATTCAATCAATCAATCAATCAGTCAAAAACAACAATGTATTGGAAGCCAATTTCACAATTCGTTGTTATAAAAATGTATGGAACATTACAAGATTTATTTTTGCATTTGTAATTTATATATATATATTTTTTCCTGGGAACTTTAAAAGCTAGAGCGGCATCCATCAAAACCGCGGTTCTCTCTCTCTTTTTCCAGATCGCCCCTGACTAAGCCGGCTCTGCCATAGTAAGTGAAAATGCCGGATTTTGTTTGTCAAGATCATTTTATAGCAGACTGCATTTTTCATGTATTTTAGATGGTCGTTTTATATTTTCTACATCAATATCTTAATGTCTGAATTTAAAATTCAAAAAGAATAATATAGCTAAACGCGAAGTAACAAAACAAAGTACGAGAGGATTGTGTGTTAGGCGGGGAAAAATTGAAAACAAATATCACGAGATCCTAATGTCAAATGAATTTAGTCCATTGTAATATTTTACATTTTAAAGCAAGTAATATAAAAAAAATTAAGTTAATTCCTTATTAGGTCAACAAAGAAAAATTTTACTTTTGTTATTTTTTATTAAATTTAAATATGTATATACATAGACGGAATCACAATATTAAGTGGCAAAAAATTTTGTTCAATAGAGCGTTGCATAATTACTTAACCCTCCAAGCGGTTAGTACGGAAAATTCCGTCATTGTAAAGATGCTTCAAGGGTTTTTTTACCTTCAAGTAACATTTTCGAAAGCGACTTAGCCGTACTTTTCTGAAATCCTTTTCCCCTTTTAAAGGTTTAACATCTTGAAAGATAATTAGGGACGATGGAAGCAACACAGCAGGACACTGATAGGAAGTTTTATGGCTCGCAGGGAACCCCGTGTTTTGAGCCTGGAGCAATCGTAAGAAATCGGGGAAAATTACTTTAGACCCCAGGAAGTGTTTGTTTGTTAGCTTGTAATTTAAAAGTTTTGAAAAGTCCCAACGCATAAGTAAAATATGTTACAATTCCCTTTTGGTTTCATATTAATTTGAAACTGTAACAAGTTGGGGCGTGTCAGGGCAATCTGCTATTTTATACAGTTAGACAAATTATCTTTTTTTAAGTATATTCTTTCGCTTCATTTTTCTTATCTTAATCAATGCTTTCAGTTTTTGAAACATGATTATTTCATTATAAGATGCCAAAAAAAATTAATAAAATACCAAACACTTTAAAATTTGAAATCTTTTCAACTTTCCAACCACGTAAAATGAATAAATTTAAACTTCATCAAATAATTTGAAACATTTTCTTAAACTTTGATAAAAATAATAACGAAAAAAAACTAATTAAGATCTATTAGTTTTTTTTTTAGATTTCAAAGTCCAAGTGTTCAGGGAAGTTTACGTACAGAGCCTAGTTATATATTGTTAAAATACACCGAATTATATTTGAATTTTAAGTGCATGAACTTCAGTTTACATCAAAGACAACATGAATGAAGATTTTCCCACATTTTTTTTTATAACTTGAATGTTGGAATAACTGGTAATCAAAAATATACGGAAACATTTACAGTAGACATTTATGCATATAAATAAACATAAAAATCAATTTTAAATTCGAGCTATTCAAAAACATTCGAATTATTCTTCAAAAATATCTATTTATGCAAAATACCTTAACATTTTTTTTAAAGGCTAACTGAATAAGTAATTAAAATCTGGATATTTTTTGAAATCTCGACCGTATAAAGCTAGAAATTTTATGTTAGAAATTCCATTTGAAATTTCGAAAAAAAAAATGTATCACGCAGTTAAAAATTATTTACCATAAGTTCTAGCAATTCTTTGAGTATAATATAAATTTCAAATTTTATTATATAGCTTCTTTGGTATTTTTTAATATATTTCGAAGATTTCATACAATTCAGTTGAAAACTGCATGCTAAGAGGAAAAAATATACTAAAAAAATCGACGAATATACAATAAAGTTTTACATAGAAGCAAAACTGAGAAGCTAAAGGGTAGGAGTGAAAAATTTTGAATATATCTGAAGTAGTTTACGAAATATTTATTTTAAAGTTCAGAAAATTTGTGGACGTTATGTTATACTTAATAGTCATTAAATGGTTAAAAAAATATGTTAATAATAGTCATGTAATCGTGTGATGACACATTCATATACAAATAAAAATTATATTGGTCATTGATGCGAATGTCAAGAATTTTATGTAATTTTAAATTCAGACATTAAGATATTGATGTAGAAATATAAAACGACCATCTAAAATACATGAAAAATGCAGTCTGCTATAAAATGATCTTGACAAACAAAAAATACGGCATTTTCACTTACTATGGCAGAGCCGGCTTACTCAGGGGCGATCTTGAAATACAGAGAGAGAACCGCGGTTTTGATGGATGCCGCTGTAGCTTTTAAATCTCTCAGGAAAAAATATAATTTACAAATGCAAAAACTAAGTCTTGTAATTTTCCATACATTTTTATAACAACGAATTGTGGAATTGGCTCCCAATACTTTGTTGTGTTTGACAATATATCTAAGGTAACCAACCATACTTTAGATAGATTTGCACTACTTTTTCGTAACCGTATTCCTTTTAAAATTAATTCGTGTGGTCCAAATACACCTTTTGGACTCTTAAAAATTTATGTAAACTATAACAGTTAATTGTAATTTATGCAACTTGTGAAATGTTCATAATTAACCATTTCCGTCTAAACAGTTTACATTAAAAAAAAGTTTGACTCCCTCATTCATTAGGGAATTATATAAGATTCTAACATTAAGTTTTATTTTTCACCGAATAGGGTCGAGGGGTAGTGTATCGTGCTTCCACACCTCAGGTCTTGGGATCTATTAACGGGCTGGGCAAGGTCGACACTGCCTTACATCCCCGCTACATTGGGTCGATAAATGAGTACCAAGCTTGCTTGGTGTCTTAAACACTGAAGGTCTCTCTTCAGACATACAACCAAATCGGGACATTTATTCATGCACCTCAGTGCCCAATGGTCACGTATATTGGGATGGGGCATAGTAGTTCCTGGCCCTCATGGATTGTTATGCCACTGAGTTTGAGTTTTAAGTTTGAGGATTGTCTCACTTTGGGGATACCCCTTAGATAAACATGTATTTCCACTCATTTGCAATTAAACATTTTTCTTTCAATTACGTTTATTTCAGAAGGAAGTTTGAGTTTTCAAATGTATTTGCTTAATAACATGTATATTTGTGTATTATATTAAAAATTTGATCAATCCAAAATTACATGTTTTTAGCTCCTCTAAAAGCTTTTAGGATTTTACAACTGATCTTGCAATCCATATACGTTTTATAGTAGTGTATATTTAAAAATGATATATACATTTTTACGACTGTGTGAGCTTTTATGCCTCGTTTATAAGTATAAAAAATTGCGTTCAGCTAATGTTTTTAAAATGTACTGAAATAAGTGGAGAAATAGGATATTTACATATTATGAATATTTTTGACTGCAGTAAGATATATTTATATTTCAGTTTCTTTACAATTTGAATAGAAGTTGTAAGCCATTTTGCGAATAGTTTGATATTGAGTATAATTCCATGGGCTGTTTAATATTGTAAAGTGTTTTACTTTGATACCAGCACATATTAAAATAAGGCTCATTTGCAGTTATATGATCAGCTTCAGTGATATTTAAATTTTCAAAAATAGTCTACACGTACGAAAACATTCTTTCACAACTGCACACCACATCTCTCTCATACTATATCATCCCTACAGCAGGAAATATTTGTGTATACTGAAAAATTTAATACAGGATACATTTCCAAGTGTTAAATTTGTTTTTAAAATTTGGTATGAATACATTGTGGAACTGTCGGTTAACTTCACTGAACAAAATTGTTTTAAGTGTACTGTTTTGGAAGACAAGATTAATTAGGGAGAACTTTTCTCACAATAGAATTTGTAATGACTGAATTGTGTGAAAATGTAGTTATCGATGCGTGACATTTTTCCCTGTAATAAAAGAAACAGAAAGATAAGAAATTAAACTTGAGTAGAAAATGGTTAGAAGTACTGTCATGCGCAATTGAAGAAGTATATCCCCCATTTAAATTAAAAATTATTGACTGAATGTGTGTTATGTCCATCACAAATGCCGATGTAGAAAAGAAATTTTTATTTAATACATGAAGTTCGAAAAGGAGAACACTAGGAATGAAAATTTAGAATTTTTCCGAAAAATATTCAGTTAACATAATAATATCATTTATATGATTTAAATTTAAATAAATTAAAAGTATTGAAATCCTTTTTTATGTTATTTTAAATTAAAAATATAATTGAATAGAAAAAGATCGGTTTTATTTCATGAATATAATCATCGTATGTATATCACCGTATGCACCATTTATTGTCTTATTGTTTAAAAAAAGAGATAGAGCTTTTGCTCTTTTTACCTCATTACTTTTTTAAAAAACAGGAAAGTGTGTGCGTTTTCTTACTCTCATATTCAAAAAATGAATACAGGATGTTTTTTTTTTATGATTCAAATCGCAATACCAATATATATATATATATATATATATATTATTTTAATTTTTAAAAATGAGAGAAGAATAAATTTTCTTTGAAGAAAATATAATTATTTTTCAACTTCTAATACACTATTTTTTTTTCATTTTTTCCTTTTTTTTACCTTTAATTTTTTTTAATTTCACTTTGACTGAACATATAGGGGAAACGACCGACATACAAGATTGCTCAAGGCAACTTAACCACTAGCTTTAAACGATTGATCTCTTGGTTCTTACTTGACAAAGGGACCGAACTGAGTCATAAAACTGTCCCCGTTCGACCTCCCAAGTTTTAAAAGGAAGAAAGGAAAGAAGTCTGTTGGATTTTAAAGCGAATGGCAAAATTAGAGTAAATGCTTTCGGAGTAACTTTTCAGGAGGAAGCTAACCACCCAGAGGGTTAAATCAAAATGTGGCTGGCACTAATAAAAAAAGAATTATTGAACCTAAAAGTATGAAAAAAACACGAAGCTAAAGAAAAGAAGATTAAACTAAACTTGAATCTAATACTAAAACGAAAACTATATATATATATATATATATATATATATATATATATATATACTCAACAACATTGAAAATAGCGACCCAAGAAGAAAGCATCGGATTGAAATGAAATTTAATACACATAATGACACTGATGAGAGATTAACTTGAACTCAAAAACAAGACAATTAAACGAATACAGGGTGTTCAACGATATAAATACTGGGCAACTTCAATAGAGCGTTGAACCATCTCCAGTTGCCATACATGGCACCACACGGTCCGGCATTGGTATTTTAGACACCTTATGATGTCCTGAGGCAAATGAGCCCACAAATTTTGAACAGCCAACTCTAAATCATGGACAGAGTGACACGATGGCATCTGCCGTTTTAGCTGATCCTACACGTGCTCTACAGGGGACAAATCGGAGGAGCGGGCCGGCCATGGAAGAGACTGAAAATGACGTAGGAAGTCTTGAGCAACTCTTGCTGTATGCGGACGAGCATTATCTTGCTGGAAAATTGCACCTGGGAGACCATTTAGGAAAGGTCCTACAATGGGTCGAAGAATATCATCAATGTAACGTTAGCCCATTAAGGCTCCACGCATCACAATTAAATTGGACCGGCTATCATAGGCTATTGCCTCCAGACCATTACACCAGCTGTGCGGGCAGTGTGACGTAGAACAGTGTGGGGGCAATTGTACTGCTCACCAGGGCGCCTCCACACCCGTACACGGTTATCATCTGTCTCCAAAACAAACCGGGATTCATCACTAAACACAACCTTTTGCCAATCTGTGACATTCTACATTGATCTGGCTTGGCACCACTGTAGACGCAGTTACCGATGTTCCGGTGTTAAAGGGAGTGCACTGAAAGGTTTTAAGATTTAAGACTTGGATTTAAGATTTGCTTCTGCAAGGTGTCTGGAAATTGTTTGTGGAACAATTGCTACGCCTACGTCTGCTCGTATCGTTGAACGAGTCACTGTGGGGTCCACAAGTGCTTGCCACACGATCCTTCAATCTTCTCCCCTCGTGGTCTTCCTGGTCACTCCAGACCTGCTTTTCCGCGCTTGGGTACCTTCTCGTGTCCACAGCTCCCAACAATTTCTAACGGCACACTCCGAACGATCCACCTGACCAGCAACACAGCGTGTCGACCAGCCTGCAGTTTTCTTCCCGATGATCAGGCCTCTCTCAAACTCGCTTTACTGTGAGAAATGTCTTCTAGCACGTTTACCTGGCATGTTTGCTTACCAAAGTCTTCCTACAATCGGCGGGTAATCGTCACGTGTATGAATCTTCGAATTTGCGCTGGCTTATATAGCATCATCTTCCTGATTGTAGCGCCACCTCGGCGTGTATGAGCATGCGTATTGGCACAAAACTTGGATCATTTGCATGTCACATTACGCAGTACTTATTTGCAAATTTTCGCGATTGTAGTTAGCTTCCTTCTTGGGTCGCTATTTTCAATGTTCCTGAGTGTATATATATTTAGTCACGAAACAAAAGCTAAAAGACTAGAAAATATGTTAAAAATATTTAAAGAACTAAAAAGAATTTAAGGACTATAAAACAATAATATAAGCAAATTAAAAGTTAACGCACAACCACAAGTGTAAAACGATCGGCTGTTATTGTTTACTTGATCGCTCATGGAAAATCACGTTATAAAAGCTGATCGCAACGCCCTCTAGAGATAAATCGACCTCATTCAGTGGTACTGGCACTCGAGCCCATGAAACGCCGTAAGTCCATGGCCATGACCACTATGCCAGCGCAGTCCTCTTCTGTTAATGAAAGAAAGTAATTTTAATCACCCTGTAGCATAAAAAACTGGAAAGAATCAGTCATTTCATAAAATATTACATTAGCTATTTTACAAAATATGGTTTTATTTCAAACTGTCATTTTAGGGTGAATTAACCCCTTCCCGGATTTTCCTGAGCTGAGCTCGGGCAGGCGAATCGCATCATCTTGGCTCCCTCCGGCGTAGCTCGGGAGCTGTGAAAATTTACGCTGTGCATTCGGACTTTCCCGAATTATTTCACATATGCTTTTTATGGGTTTGAAAAATTAAAAAGTACTACTTGGTGGAATTTTCTGCAAAAAGAAGTTTTTCTGCTGAGCAACCCCCTTCACGCTTGTTTGAAAGACACTTTGTTGACTAAATTCCCCAACAAAAAAGAAAACCAATTCAACCCGACAGTGTATTATTTGCTGCTCAAGTGAGTGAGTGAGTGAATATTAATGTCATACTGCTCAGCTACATCAGGGCTTTTGGAAACGAAACACGTAATTTTTAACCATGGTCAAGTAAAGTGAAAGACACCTGAGCTGGCACCAACCTCTTTTAACTACCACACCAACGGGAGGACGTTTGGTTCTCGACAGACTTAACGTGCATCACTCCCTACACGGCGAGTCTTAAGTGGAACTGGGCTTGAACTCGTGACAAAGCCAGCCACGATCCGATACCTTGATCACTTGGCTACCGCGGCCACATTTGCTACTCAAAGAGAGACAGTAAAGGGAAGAAGGTAAGAAAGAAAATAATTCTAATGTCCAGATTTTGCAATGCTGGATTATGTGTAGTACTGTGTTTTCGAATTTATCATACGATCAAATTTTGATTAATAATTTCATTATCATTTATGTAATTGCAAAGATGTAAGTAAAATTTATAATTCAAGATAAAAGCTAGGTATTCTAAACTTTATATTTATAGCTAGCGTGTATTGACTCCAAAGTCTAATGGTTTTGCAAGTCAACTTTACAGGTAAATTACTTATTTATTTAAATAGATTTTTTAACTTCAATTTTTGTGAAATTTTGTATACGAATGGTGCTATTATGTTTAAAAAGATATGTATGTTTGAAGATAAGCATAACAAAACGGACATTTTTTGATCCATATTCTAGATATAAAATGAACCTGGAAGGGGTTAAAATTGTAAGTTCAATGGAAAATTATCGCATTGAAGATCAGTTTTTCAATATCTCCCTACAAAATGAAAATATTTATAAGAAAGTTAATTTTTTGAGTATTATGGGGGGAGATGTTTTGCATTCAAGGACAGTCAGCTTAAATGTGGCTTAAGTGACCATGGTAGCTTAGTGATTATGGTCTAGAGCTTGTAGACGGCATGTTATGAGTTCCAAGTCCTCGTGCCTTCCTCGTGAAGACCCTCCGTGTAGAGGAGCTGATGCACGCTAAATCTGTTATGACTCAAAGGGCTTCCTTTGGCGTGGGGTGATAGTACACTGGCCTCCAAAAGTTAAGGAACAGCATGTTTTTTGAAGCTCACCGTAAAAAAATGACAGTGACAATAAAATTTATAGTTTATATAAATGATAAAAACGAACGTTATACAAATGTATGCAAAAACAATAGCTACCCCTTTTTTAAATAGGAAAGAACAAATATGTATGAGTGAGAGAAAAATATGCATATATCAGGCTTTCGTAATTACGCCCATAACTTTTGTTGATTTACAACTTTTGTTAGCGGATTTGTTGACAATAGGCAGTGGGGTCTCGCAATGTCTGAGAGAAGACGTTTGCCCGATTCGTTAAGGTGGAAGGCGGTCAGATGGATGGAAATGGGATTGTCAAAGACTGATGCTGCTAGGCGTCTTAATGTATCTCGTAGTGTGGTCCGCCGTCTCTGGAATCAATATCAAACCGAAGCATCTGTGTCCAGAAGACATGTTCCAGACCGACCACGAGCTACAACACCTGAAGGAGATCGTTTTATCACTCTTTCGGCTCGAAGGAGAAGAAGGATTTCTGTGCCGCAACTTGTTGCAGACCACTCTGTAGAATCAGAGAGAAGAATATCCGCTAGTACGGTGCGAAGGCGTCTTCACAATTCAGGTCTCTAAGTAGGGCAACCAGTTGTGTGTGTACCCATCAACAGACGACAGAGAAGGGTCCGTTTATCTTGGAGAGCACGCTTCCTAGACCAGACAGCGATGGACTTCTGTACTCTTTACTATCTTGAAGTTCTTGGTTTGGAGAGAAGGGAATGACCAGCTCGATCTCCAGACTTAAATCCAATAGAGCATTTTTGGGATTATCTTGATAGACAGGTTGCTGCTTTAAGTCCTTCTCCAAGATCTTTATGAGAGCTGGAACAAAGATTACTCCGTGTCTGGTCTTCGCTTCCCATTTCGGTAACCGACAACTTAATTGACAGCATGGAAATTCGATGCCGCCAATGCATTCAAGCTAGGGGTGGGCATATCTCTTATTAAAACCCAGTTTTTTATGCTTCTATGATATTTTACCACATAAAACTGTGATTATTATTTATTCCAAGAATGGAACTTTTCCAGCGAGATAGCTTTTTTTTGTTGTAAATCATTTTTGAATTTTTGTTATGTAAACTTCTATCTTGCAGTCAATGCATAACTGTTTTGTGCACATGGCATCGAAATTTGATGTTTATACATTCATTCATTTGCAAATAAGGCGCAAAAAACCGGTTGTTCTTAAGTTTTGGAGACCAGTGTATAAGGAGAGTGCCAGATCAGATGTTGCCCTCGTCAGTTGACAAAATCAAGCGTTCCGTTACCATTAGTCCTCATGTTACTTTATAGTGCAACATTAATAAACATTTGTTCACTTAGTGTGATTAATATTATTCAGTAAGATGTATAAAGCTGTTTTTTTAAACTAAAAACTCTAGTATTGCAATGATAATCTGGAACATGGAAGAAAATATCATCTCTCAAATCAATAAGAATGATTTGTGCATCATATTAAATCTTTTCAAACCATACCAATCTTTTTTTTTGTGTATTAATATTTATTCTTTAAAAATTATTTCAATTACAATTTAACCTTTCCTCCGAATAAACTTCACATAGCTTTACTTTAAAAGGAAAGAATTACCCACGAATAACTAATGTATCGGTGTTTTCCTTCAATTTTTTTTCAAATTTATTTGAAGGATCCATTAAATATTCAACGCTCAAAATTTCATAGTTTCGTAACTCTTTGAAAACATTGTCTTTTTTAGAAATTAATCAATGTTATTCCGAAAGTATATATATGTACACCGAGTTTCTTCATTCTACCTGGAAAGTTTTCACACATTTTCAATTAATTTTCACAATGAATAACCGACTCTCTTCCCATTCTTTCTTTTCATCAAAATTCTAAAATTTCAATTATTTGACATTGCGCTAGAGAATTTCTCTCTCTCTCTCTCTCTCGGGTAAACTTGCCACTTCTAAAAGGACGGTTTCATTTTTTCATCTTTTTGAAATACAGTTCACTGTTTAACGCTGTCGTCAGTGTTTACATAGAATTATTCCTCCTGAGGAGTAAAATCGATCCCTCCTTCTCTCCTTAAATGAAACTCTCATTAAGGAGAAAAACCGGACAAAGAAAAGGAATCGCCGCGAATGAGACGCCTTAATAGAAAGTAATTTAAATAATTAGAAAATAAAAGTTGTTTCAAACAACATGCAATCACTCCAGTTTGGCTTTCGTTGCTCTTGTAATGTGATACTTTCCTTCCTTTTTTTCATACATATTCTTTGTGAGTGATAGGCTACTGCATGTTCTACTTACTGCAACATCGTCAATAAAGAAGCAGTTACACGAAATAAAATAGAAATTTCATGACTATGTTACGCCTAAAAATTTCCTCTTTTTGATTTCTTTTTCGAGCCACCGGTGTTACAACGATAGTTTAATGGAAACAAGGAACGTTGTTAAACTGTGTGGACTTAAGAATTAGGGAGGGAGTTTTTAAAACACAGAAGGCGGTGTTATTCTCACGGCAAGAAAGAACAGAAAAAATCTAATTAAGAATGTAAACCCGCATCCAACATAACCTGGAATATTCTCTTTTTTTCCATTTTCAATTTCAGTGCAGTAATGAATAAATTCCTATAAAATGTATTCTCGGTTCTTAAAATAAAACCTTTTTTTATACTATTTATTTTGAGTAAAGAGAAGATAGATGCATCTCTTTTTTTTCAGCATCCCTTTTTTTTAAATCAAAAAACGATCAGATTCAGATTTTTGCCTGATCTCTTATTTTCAAAACAAAGGGAGAGATAAACAAAATAAATAAATAAATAAGTATCAAATAAAATAAAAAAATAAAGCGTTCACAAAAGTAGTACTTCCTCTTCATTAGCTCAATATTAAAAAATAAATAAATGGAAGCCAACAATCCACACATCAAACGAATACGGCTTAAATCGCCAGAATTATCAAGATAAATGCTGCTGTAGACAAAAAGAACTGAAGTTTTTGTTAAATATTATTTTCAATAAAAATTTAATAATTTTTAAGATTTAAATAAAAATAAAATTATTTTTTAAAAGCTGTTTGAACTTTTTTAAGGATATATATTATTTGAAATCAGTAAGCATCATCAGCCAATAATATAAATATATCAGCAGATTGTTAATTGTTAATTCTCTGTAATATATAAATATGTGCTCTTCTTTCAAACGTATTTTTCTACAAAAGGGTTTAGCAAAATAAATTGTATTAATATTTAGCTATGCATTAAACGGGAGTTTTTAAAAAGTATTGATTAAAAATACTTGAATTTGAAAATACTTTTTAAAGTTTTTTGTATTATACAACTCGCTATATATATTTAAGTAAGACCATAAGACTTTACACGAATATAATACAAAATGTTATTTAATGAATGCAATTAATCCGATGTGTGTAGAATACGTATTCTAAAGAAGACGATACTGAATTAAACCAAAAGCATTTTTGAAGCGTTCTACGTAGATGAGTTTCTTTCCTATCAGTTTTTGTAGATGGCCATTAAATGTAACCACATCACATCATATCAGAGAATACTGGCCAATAAATTAAATGATTTATTAGAGTATTTTAGGGAATCTCTCATTAGTTATTTCACTTAAAGAGTGAATTAAACGATTTAATCAACTCTTTACTAATTTTGACATTTAAAAAATAAAATATTAAATTTTTTTTTAAATATTTAAAAACTATATTGATTATATCGATTCACAGATTATTGTTTTACTAATTACATATTTAAAATACGAATCTGAAACTTTAAATTGTGAACTGTTTTAATACATTTAACGTAATAAATAGTCTAAAAGAAGTTTAAAGTAGAAAAAATAGGGATAACAGCCTTTGTTGCTCCTAATCCCATAAAACCATTAACCCTTTAATGGGCACAAAGCTAAGATACACCTTTCTAGAATAAAGTGCTTGATAAAAAATGTAATGTTCTCATCTCCTATAAACATTATTTAGTCACAAAAAAAATCTGACCAAGGGCTTTTTTCCTGGTTGGTGGCTAGACGTTATAGCCACTGCGAACTTAAGACATTTAACTTACTTTTCAGGACAGAAATAATGAATCATATTACAATAAACTTTTTAAAAAAAAATAACATTTATCTAATAACTATTTCAATAACAAAGAAATACAAAGTATAAGTGTAATTAAATAATAATAGAATAATTGTACAACATAGAATGCTTACTAAGATTATATATAGAATACTTAGAATATACATTAAAATCAGTATATATCCACATTTTATACTTTACTTAATTTCAGTATAAAAGGTTAGAAATAAAGTAATATTTTTGAGAATTTAAATTAGTTATTTCACAAATTTGATGAACTCTTTACTGTGGAACTTTATAATATGCAAACGTTTTTTCCTAGCAGAAAAGCTGTAATGAAAGATTTTCGAGCCCGAGAATCTGGTACGATATATTGTAAACAAAGTTTGTTTATATTTCCGTACCCCAAAATTCTCACATGATTCTAAGTGTGGAGAAAAGCGAAAATTTCTAGGTCATTTTTCTGTTCTATATGGGCAGCGGATAGAGCCTCTAGCCACATATAAAAGCTTTCCAAAAACCTAAATAAAACATTTTTTTTAATTTCAAGTTTGCTTAATTCATTCAGATGAGAGAAAAGTATACTTAAGACATGTCGAGATCTTTTTCAAAGATCAGAAATTTTATTTATAATAATCAAAATACAATTTGTAGATTTACACCGAGAAACACTGTTTTTAACTACCCATCAGGGGACAGGAAATGCAAAAAAAAGGTATCGTCCTGCCATCTGTATTAATTTTTATGCGCTTTAGCTTCAATTAACTCATGTGGATGGACTAAATATCCATAACCCGCTCGGAGAAAATTTTTTTAATATGTGGCTAGACGTATTAGCCACTTTCCGCTAAAGGGTTAACAAAAGTACAAAATTGCTGTTTCTAAATTTACCTAATGCACCGAATAGTACAATCCAATATGGCTCAGTGAGAGTGATAAAATAAATTGCCAACACGGAAAATTTTCCATCCCAAATTAGGACAGCATTTATTTGATTCACACAATATGTATTTTCAAAATGTAAATTTCCTATATATAAGATGAGTCTATTTATTCTGGTAAAATCCTATTACACATCTGTGGTTATATACTAATGCGACGCCCAAGTTTGTTCATTTAATTTATCTGTCCTACTCCCAGTTTCTTAATTTAACATCGCATCATGACTTAAGTTAAAATTAGTTAAGTTTCTATTGACAAATTAACATTACACTAAATTAACAGTCCGATCGTACAGTGGTAACAAATATATTTATTGATTAGCATATTGTTAAAAAAAACGTTAAAATTTACAAGGGTTGGTACTTATCTGAGAGGATAGGAGCGACGGAGGGGTGACCTCGGGCAGCGAGTTCGCTTCCCGACTGGAGGTTTTTTCTGGCAGACGTAAGAGGGAAAAAAGCCCCGAGAATTTTCGCGGACCAGCTTTTAAAGCCGACCGCACCACTTGGAAAAGAATCCGCTACGGATTCATTACTATCAAATCTACCACCCTGATTGGATTCCACTGTCCGCGTAAGAACACAACCTTGTCGGCCATCAGGTTCGTTGAACCTCGACGCACCCACATTCCTGTGTAATCCCTGTTTCCTGTAAACAGGGCAAATGCAAAAATTACAACTGTATCTCAGGGGCCGGCGGTCTCCCATCAATACACAACTATCTACTTAGTCTATGCAGGAGCAATGTCCAATTAACAATTAGGGTTAGCCATATTGTCGAACGGATCTAATATCATATCGATCTGATTCATGAGCTGACTGTTTAAAGCAGAATGCAATTAACGCGAGATACATTTCCAAATGCAACTGGAATAGGATTTAACATTACAATGTACCTCTTTAGACCCATATCAGTTACAGAATCTGTTTTAACACCCTTGATATTATTCACCTTAATTGAATTAGTAATATATATATTCGGAGTTTCTAAAGTCAAAAATAACAAACCCATTTATAATCATTATTTTATAAGAAATTAATGTTTGTGATTCAACTCGTTTTTTAATTCAAATACTAATATTTTATTTATTTACCCCTTCAGTTGTCCATTTTTTTTGCCCAAAATGTTCCAAAAAAAGGCACTTTTTTATTGCATATAACTAAGCATAATACTTAATATAATGTGAAAATGGAAGAATTTTATTTTAAGTTTCAGTTTTAAAATTTTTTTCACACTATTTTTTATTTTATAATTGTAGAACACAAAACCTCCTTTTTTTATATAAGTACACTAAACTATGCACATTCTGTATGCTATATGAAGTATTTCTCTCATACAAAAAATTTCATGCTAGTAGCTCTTTTTTAAAAGGATGAGGATTTTGTGTTTATGTGCATATATTTATATATGTACACACAATTTGAAGCATGGTGTAATACAAAATCTTACATTGAAATGGGGACAGAAAGAACTTCGGCCTTTTTGGGTTATCTTTCCATTTCCATTTCTTCTCAAGTAACAAATTGTACATTGCTTTGCCAATCCCTATTCTTTATCGAATATTTTCAAGAATCTAAATTCCTACTTTCAATGAAAAATTCTCGCCTTCACCACATAGAAAATCCCGGATGAGAAATATTTCAGTATCAAGGGCAAACCACATCTCTTAAAACTCTAGCACGAATAATCTCACTATAAGAATTAAGAATACATTCAAATCAAAGACAGAAAGAAGAAAATATCAGTGCTCATGCAGCGTACGGGCTAACAGGTTGTGGCCTGTTTTCGGTAGCCAGTACGGTGTACGGGCAAACCATTGAATGGGTTAAAGTAATAGGTTTACGTGTAGATAGATATATCACGTAAATGATTTAGTTACATTTGTCTTTTGTGTGGAACAGTTTATAATAGTAATAATTAAATCTACGCTTCTTTCTTTTCATGGAAGTTAAAATAAGGATTTATTAAGAACGTTTAAAAAAATACATGCCAAAAGTTGGATGAGATTTATTTATTAGGTACGATGGTTGGAGAAGCGAATATTTATTTTAACAATCTTGAACTGAAGTGTTAATCAGCACCATAACCGCATTTACTTATGTAAGCATACAATTTATCATCCTATGCTGATTAATCTTTCCGCCAAAGATGCAGAATCAATGAAGATTTCTAAAAGATGTTTGAGCGAAATAGGATTCTCCCCTTAGAAGCTGTAAATCATACTGAAAGCGAGAGATGTCAGAATAATTCTATGAAATTTCCTTTGAAAGAATTTGTTCGATCGATAATTCCAAGGAGTTCATAAACACGTAAAATAATAACATAAAAATTCGAGCAGAAATGTGTCTAACTTTTTACTGCAGTGTAATTAAATTTTTTACAGCCACTGACATGCCTTATATAAGTATAAAAGAAATAAAAAAAAATAAATTGATATAACTAAATTCTACTTGAAAATTGTTACATTTTATTTTAATTTATATAAATAGTTTCTATGTAAAATTTTGAGATTTGCAGGTCTACTAATTCCTTTTCAGGTATTATTTATGAGGTTAGTTTTTATTCGTAGCCTTTTTTCTATCTAAAGGGTGTTTTTTTTAGGTATAGAACTTTAAATTGCAATAAAACAACGATGTATTATTCGATTGACATGAATTTTTTATTCGAAAGATAATTTTGTGGCATTACATTTTAAATATGATTTCTGGCATATGACTGCCACGGCTGGCTCGGGTGTAGTCTAATCTGGACGTCCAATTTTCGATGACTTTTTCCAACATTTGTGGCCGTATTTCGGCAATAACACGGCGAATGTTGTCTTCCAAATAGTCAAGCATTTGTGGCTTATCCGCATAGACCAATGACTTTACATAGCTCCACAAAAAAATAGTCTAGCGGTGTTAAATCACAAGATCTTGGAGGCCAATTCACAGGTCCAAAACGTGAAATTAGGCGGTCACCAAACGTGTCTTTCAATAAATCGATTGTGGCACGAGCTGTGTGACATGTTGCGCCATCTTTTTGGAACCACAGCTCCTGGACATCATGATTGTTCAATTCAGGAATGAAAAAGTTAGTAATCATGGCTCTATACCGATCACCATTGACTGTAACGTTGTGGCCTTCATCGGTTTTGAAGAAGGATTCCACCAGCCCATAAAGCGCACCAAACAGTCAGTTTTTCTGGATGTAACGGTGTTTCGACATACATTTGTGGATTAGCTTCACTCCAAATGCGGCAGTTTTGTTTGTTGACGTAGTCATTCAACCAGAAGTGCGCTTCATCGCTAAACAAAATTCGCTTATGAAAATCGGGAACAACGGCAATCTCGTTTTGGGCCCATTCGACGAATCTACGCCTTGCTTGATGATCGTTTTGATGAATTGCCAAACCAAACTGAGAATAAATCACTTGACAGCTGTTAAATCGATCGCCATCTTGGAAAGTAATGCCAACTTAAACTTCTATACCTGGAAAAAAAACACTCTTTATTTTACCTCTTCCAATTAGATCGTACTTATTCCTTGAGATTTCTTGAAAATATTCAAAAGTTGAAGCAAACTGAATTTTTTATTTTAGTATATATCAAGGATTGGCAACTGAGTGATTGGAAGTTGATAAATTTTTAATGGATTTTCTTGACAAACTCCTTCAGAATTATGGACATTTAAGGAATTAGGAAAAACCCTGAAAGATATTTCTATAGATAAATTTACAGCTATTTTGTAAATCATTGAATGTCATTGGTGGAGATATTCAATTGTTTGACGAGAGAAAATTGCATGTACTTTATTGTCCGCTTTAGATTCTACATATCTAAGTAACAATTCTTTCCTTGTATGAAAAATATTTAGAGTTCAGGAAGAGAAATTGGTTAACAAGCGAATGCTCAAAATTGTGTCAAATTGATAGTTCTAAATTATAACCCTGATGTTGTGATATGAAAGTAAAGCAGTGGAAGTACTAGGTTCACATTAAATTTTTTATTTATCCTTTTATTTAATTATAATGAAGGGGAATACTTATATTTTATGTTATTTATTTCTTACTAGCTGGTATACCCGTTCTTCGCACGGGTGAACTGAAAAATTAAAGAACACAGATTGAAGGATAAAGATGTTTTCAATGAGTTAATTTTATGTGAATTGCAAATTAAATTAAAAAAAAGCGGTTGGCGTAACTCAGGTAACAAAAAAAAGAGAAAAATAAAACACCTTTGTTAAATTTTAAGTATGTAGGTCTAATAGCTGATAAAAAGGATTTTTTTTATTTATAACTCTCCGTAACACTCTTGAGGGTTGATTTTTGAAAATACCTTCCTAAGCTGATCTCTGTTTAGCAAAAGTAACACATTGTTAAAAGTTTTGTGTAATGAACGCTTAAAATAGTGTAAATAATTTTTATTTGAAAGTATAATACATTAATATTACTTTCTGTAGTATTTATTTTATGTTAAAATTGTAATATTCGCAAGCAACGCCGTTTCTTAAATTATAATGACGATCCAATGAAAACATAGCGAAATGTTAAAGATTGAGTCAAGTTGGCAAATGCCTAGCTACTTTCATAACTCGAGCTTTATTAGAGCTTTGTAAGACCCACCCTGTAGGGGAGCGATGCACGTTAATACTTTATCCACCGCATAATGATTTACTGCAGTTTTTTCATACAATATTTTTTGGATCACTACATTGAAAATTAAGGGATATACATAAACAAAATACTCCACTTTGCGAAATTTAAACCGTTAGAGCTAATAAATTAAATAAAGATATTCCACTGTAAAATTAATTATATATACCGTTCACTTAAAATAAGTAGTCAAATCATTTTCTAAGGTCTTCATTAACATACAAAAACATAAGACACTTAAATTTTGACACACTATTTTTTCCGCTAAAATACTCATCATGGAACCCGTGCTATCATATATCTTGGAAGAGTGGATTTCAAAGAATATTCCTGCTAATTATTGGTAGAATATTCCTTCTAAGTTGGTGTGGTGGGGTAGTTAGGAGAAAGGGGTGCCAGCTCAGATGTCGTCCACGTTATTTGACTATGGTTCAAAGTTACGTGATCCGTTGCCAAAAGCCCTCGTGTAGCTGAACAGTGCAACATTAATATTCACTCACTCTCACACTCCAAGAAATACAGAACAATAGTTATTGCGTTTTTAAGTGTAAAAATAATTATATCTGCCTATTCAATTAAAATTATAGCGTTATAGTTAACTACTAACCACAAATAAATTTTGAAAATTTGTCCAAATGATGCAGTGTGAAAGAGAAAGCTTATTTACGTTAAGTATCAGAACTGATAAAAGCATTTATTTGGAAAAAAGATCAATTTCTTACTACCAAATATGCATAATAAGATGTTAAAAAAACATTAAGATTTATAACAACCACTTCCTTCAAAACTTAGTTTGATTCTGAAATAAAAAAAATAGGCATTATATCAGAGGAATTAATTAGAAGCGAGCACCTTGCGTAGCCAAAACAAAAAAAGGTTTTTCACAAACAAAAGATAGATATACGCAGACGTGGTTATTTTTTTTTTTTGCAGCGCATGCCAGAATTGCTAGCAGAAGACAGAATTTTTTCCTACTTTCTTGACATATATCGTTATATTTTTGACACTTTTCCCAAATCTTTATAAATTATAGTCTATGCTATAAATTATAGCCTATGTGCTATTCTGATGTATAAGCTATATTACTGTAAAGTTTCATTAAAATCCATTCAGTAGTTTTTGAGTGAAAGACTAACAAAGTTTTTTTTCACAAACTTTCACATTTATAATATATATTAGATTTAATAAATATGTTTAAAAATATTTAATAAATGTACAGTTTTCAATTTCTTGTTGAAGAAATAGTTATATTTTATGTTGTTTATTTTTATGTCCAGAAATACTTTCAAATGATGCAAAATTAATATATAATAAAACAGTAAATATCTATATCATTGATCTTTAGTATTTAACTCTGCATGCATTAGTGCTTTAACAATATTTTACTGTGTGGCCCTCTGAATCATATTGGAAGATTGGTTAGGTACGCCACCGCTAAAGGGTTGCCAACCCCTGGTATATATAGTATTTTTATAACTAGTTAAAAAAGAGTGACTTGGAGAATCGCTGTTATTTCGCAAAAGGAATTATGCTTCTAATTACTATTTTTTAAAAGTGATATTGTCAATACATCGACTAGAATATTACACTGGTGTGCAAAAATTAAGGACGAGACGGTTTTTTCAATATAACTTTGTACAAAAGCTTTCCAAATCAACACATTTAATACCGTAAGATCCCCAATACGTAAGGACATGTGTAATATGTAAGCAACACTTACTAAAAGAGAAATCAGAGGGATAAAAAGAAGCTTGATTGAAAAAGTAGCATGGAGCACAAAATGCGACTGAAAGCCGAAACATCCCTGTGATGGGTGTCCAGCAAGAAACATCCGGTCTTTAGTAGGGATATGATCTCCCCTGACTGCTAGGCAGGTTTCACAGCGTCTGCCCATGCTGAGAATGAGGGTGTCAATGAGTAGTTGAGGCATTGCTGCCCATTCGTCTTGCAGCGCCAATCGAAGCTCCCGAATCGTCACTGGTGGTAAGGTACGAGCTGCCAAGCGTCTGCCTAGAAAAATCCCATACAAGCTCGATGGGATTGAGATCCGGAGATCGTGCCGGCCAATCCATACGTTCAATATCCTCACTCTCTAAGAGCTGTTCGGCAGCTACTGTGCGACGACATGGTGCATTGTCGTCCATGAAAAGGAACTGCAGACCCATAGCGCCTCTAAAAAGACGCACATATGGAAGAAGAATCTCGTTACAATAACGGGTCTCGTTGACTGAACCTGCGTCGAAGATGTGAAGGTCTGTACGACTACCAAGCATGATGCCTCCCAAACGAGAACACCGCGACCTCCATACCTGTCCCTTTCAATGATGTTCGAGGGATGATTGCGGCTTCCCCGCTCTCTCCAGATGAGTATGCGATGAGAATCGCTACTCAAACTAAATCTGCTCTCATCTGTAAAGAGCACTCGTCCCCATTCATTGTCTCTCCAATTCCGGTGTTCCCGGCACCACAGAGAACGCCTTCTCCGATGGGCAGGCGTTAAAGGTAAACACCGTACAGGGCGTCGTGCAAACAGACTACCACCGTGCAGTCTTCTGGCCACGGTAAAACGCGATATCGGTCGTTCAGTCGCCTGTGTCGTGTGTCTAGCGATTTCTCCCGCTGTCTGCCGCCTGTTTCTTCTGGACTGTAAGACAATGTACCGATCATCTGCGGGTGTGGTTCATCGTGGACGACCCACTACTGAACCCCCGGATAGCTGTTCCTGTAGTTTGAAATTGTCTCCAAAGTCGTGAAACGATGCTGTGAGCAATTCCGAACTCTGCAGCCACACTTGTCACACTGCGGCCTTCCTCCAACTTCCCAATGATTCGACCTCGGGTAAAAGCATCCAGATGTCGTCTAACAGATTGATTATTCGCCATTTCTCGCTGAGGCAGCAACTCGGTGAGATTTTAACTGCTATACGGCGTGCAATCTCTTTGCCAGAAATACTGATCTTACATCGACAATATGCTTTATACTACTCGGACACTCCCCCATTACGTCTACCTGCATATCTGCGCATGTGCTACCGTACATCACCTTACTTAATCTCCTGATTGGTCTTTCTGTCCGCTCTGCCTCTTCGTTCAGCTGATATGCTAATTTTTCGACTTCGTCCTTAATTTTTGCACACCAGTGTATTTTTATCCTTATGAATTTCAAGAGCAGCTTGTATATTTTACATAATGGGAGGCAGCTCAGGTGTCGTCCTTGTCGCTTGAACATGGTTGAAAATTGTGAATTCAACCACTAATAGCAGTAGTGTAGCTTCACAAGGAGACTTAAATTAAAATCAAGTAAAACAAAATATACTTTACATTTTTTTTTTGATAAATTATTTTATTTGTTTTGAGGCTTTCTTTTGTTGAAGTTGAGAGAGTCTGTGAAAAAAATAAATGATTTAGTTTAGAAACAAAAAAGGAAACTGTTCTAATTATTATATTTATAAAAGTGTGAGTCTGAATTGTTACGAGCTTGGGAATTATAATAATTTTGCTTATGAGGTCAGCTTTTTTAACATTCAATTTTTAAAAACATTTAATTATAATTAAGTGTTATAAAAATTCAGGACATTAATTTGAATTCTTTTTAAGAAATAAGTTTACCTGTTGATGCCGATTAATAGAAACAATTTTGAAATACACATATTCTTCACTCTGAAATTGATTTTTAATTAACTATGTAATCTCTCAATTGCAACTTCGGTTATTTCCGAAATGCATACATGAAATTTGAAAAATGGGAAAATAAATTAAATAATTGGGAATGGAAAAATTACACTCTTTCTGGTTCGTATTCAGGACACTTTGACGGCCTAACGATACATGGGGGTTGTGCGGCTACCGATGACACTCATCTTCCTTTGAGAGGGGGCCAATAACCTTTAGCACCAATATAATACTCGACTGCGCACTACATTCATCATCCAATGTGTTTTACAACGTGTACAGATGCTTCCCTGGCCACCGTTTTCACCCGATCTCTCACCAATAAAAAGCATCTTGAACATGATTAGATGCCACTTGTATATCCTGCCCCCAACATGTTTAGAAGACGAACTGTGGCAAATGATTGAAAGGAAACAGACAGCAATCCCTCAGAATGTCATCCGTATTTTCCTTGACTCTGTATATAAAGGTGTTGTTTCGTGTATTGGTTCGTAGTTCTAAACCCCTCTCTCTCTTCGTTTTACCAGTATAATTTCAAAATAAATATCATTTACGAGTTTCTTCTCTTTCAAGCTATTCTTTCTTTATGCTGTATCTTAAAGTCCACAAAGTATATATGAATTAGTTTCTAATAACTTTAGTCTCTTTAAAATGATACTTGAAACAAGATAAGCTTAGAAAGCATAGATTGTATATACCTCTCGAAAACATAAATTAAGTTTTAAAATTGTGAGAAAACAGATTACTCCTCATTATCGAGAATTTAAAATGTTTTGGAACAGAACATACACGCTGCTTTCGACACCCTGCGAGTTAGCCATCAGAGATATTGAAACAAATTCATGGAGATATTGGTAAATATACAGGGATAATCAACATCTGGGGGTGGAGGAGAACACAAGACTTATTTCTTATTTTTACAAACATTTTATTTTCTTGTATCGAATTAGAGAACATACAATGACAAACATAATCAAAGGATTTAGTTACAAATAAAAAAATGTCAGCGAAAACTATGACGCAATCATTAGCTTAATACTTTTTCATAGCTTATTTACTATTTTTAAAAGGGGGAGATTTTACCTTGGTTTCTATTGTATGCATTAGAGTAACAAAGTTATTTGGAAAATATTTCAAATTTGTGTGTATACGCTCTAGTTTAGTTTTAATTTGTAACTCTGGTTAAGTTAATTTTAAGTTTCAAATTTGAATTCCATTCGTTTTAAAATTGTTCTTATATATTTTACATGTCCTAATTTTGAATCTGTATACCTGTGTAAAATGATTAATAAGAATGTCAGCAAAACCATAAATACTAATGTATAAATTCTTAATGAAGAATATATCCGTGTTTTTTAAGTTAATTTCTTTACATAGAAGATAATTCAAATGATTTCACAATATTCCCATTTTCTATAAGCTTACTCGTAGAACATCGCACAGGTTTTTATCTCACTTCGCGAAAGTTAATTAACTTACACCGAAGAAAAAGACTTCATTCGATGTGAAAAAGAAGAATTAATTCCGAACGACACGCACCGAAAATCAAAAAAAGTAATAGATCTTATTGGCAATTTATCAGGACATACTAAGGCAAAAACAAATGGATGAGTCGAAAATAGCGCATCAGGAAAAAAAGTTACTTGGTTCTTCACAGCTTGCAGAGGTAAAAGAGATCAGATACACACACACAGTTTATCTTCTTCACGCCGTGAATAAAATAGCATAAAATCAGTGCGATCTCTTATAAACCTGGTAAAAGGGACCGAAATTCACATGCCTGTTCAATAACGGCGGAATGTCGGTTGGTAAACTGTGAATCATTAGGAATAAATTGGATTGCGATACAGAAGGATATCAATAAAGGATACGTTGATTGATACCCTTAACGCACCCGACTACATTCGGAACCATGATTTTGAAAATGCGTTTAAATGAATACATTTTTATTTTATATTTAGTGTCACTTGAATTAGAATAAACATATAAAATTGTCTTATGAATATTACTACAATAAAAAATTACTTAAAATGAAATGTTTTGGCAAAAAATGAAGAAAGAATGACATGTTTTCAAAACATTCTCCTTTTATGGAAATGCTTCTATAATAATAATATTTTGCTTTTATATGTATAAGACTTCTCTACAGAGCCTGAGCTAGGTTTTTTGAAAAATTCACATAACGATCAATTGAAGTAAAAACCCGATGTTTTTTGTTAAAATTTTTCTGTTCTGATGTATTAAAATATGAGTAAATTCCCTTCTAAATAACATATTTCAAAAATCTTAGTTCAGGCTCAGTATAGAATTCTTTGCTGTACTTAGGCAAAACGTAATTATTATAGAATCATTTTCCAGAAAAGGAGAATGTTTTGAAAATGTCATTCTTTCTTCATTTTTAGCCAGAAAATAAATTTCATTTAAATATTTTTTTCTTCTAACAATATTTTAAAAACAACTTTATATGTAAATTCTAATACAGAGTGATACTAAATAATAAAAACAATATTCCTTTATAGACTTTTTCAAAACTATAATCCGAACATATTCGGATACCTTAAGGATATGATTGTATGTATATTCGAAATTATTTAAAAATTTATGCATGTCATTATTTGACGAGGACGTGAAAGAGAAAAATCAGACATATTTCTTAAATGTTCAGAATGTTATTACAACACCTTGAACTTTCTTATGTACTTTTTTCTGTTTTTAATAATATCAAACTTTCAAGAATTCAAAAGCATTTTAGATATTAGATTTTATTAATATTCATTGTGTCAAATGCTTTCACAAACCATTTTTCATTTCAAAAGAACGTGTTTTAAAATATTCAAAACACAAAAAAGTATTTTTAATTTTAATAGATACAATTTTAAATCAATGTTTCTTAAATTTTAATATTACATCATTTTTATATCTAACTGCAAGATTTGTAGGTATAAAAAGGGCAACATTATAAAAGTAGGAAACATTTATTGCATAGTTTGCTTAAGATGACTGACCAAGTTCATAGCAGTGACGTTGATTGATTGATTGAAAATTAATTTCGCACTGTTCAGCTACACGAGAGCTTTTGGCGACGGACCACGTAATTTTGAACCATGGTCAAGTGACGTGGACGACACCTGATCCCACCCCCCTCTTCTAACTACCACACCACACCAACGGGAGGACGTTTCAGCTCTCGACAAATTTAACGTGCATCGCTGCCCTTCACGGCGGGTCTTTAGTGGTACTGGGCTCGAACTCGTGACTAGGCAAGCCACGATCCGATACCTATACCTATACCACTCGGCTACCGCGGCCACACCGTGAGGTTTTAAACGAGTGTAAATGAATAATTTTTTTGATATTTAGTGTCAGTTAAACTAGAATATTCATATAAAATTACAAAATTATTTAAATGCAATTTTTTGGGGAAATGAAGAAAGTTTTTTATATTTTCAAAATATTCTCCTTTTATGAAAAATGTGCTTCAATAATAATATTTTCCCTACATATAACTAAGACTTTCTGTATCTAGGAATTTTGAAATATATAATTTAGGAATTGATTTATTCATATTTTAATACATATCAGAGTAAAGAAATTTAAAAAAAAACAACACACGACACCTGTTATTTCAATTGATCGTAACTTTGATTATAATGAGAGTTTCACAAATATCATACTTCAATATCTATATTAAAGTCCTAGCTATCTGTAAACAAAATATTCTTACAGTAACATTTTCAAAAAAGGAGAATGTTTTAAAAATGTTTCTTCCTTTTTTGCAACAAAATAAATTGTATTTAAATAATTTTCTTTAGTAACACTCTTGGAAATTTTTTTATATGTATATTCTTATTCAAGTGACATATTAAATATAAAAAAATATTCACTTACACGCTTCAGTAAAATTAGGTTTCGAATGTAGTCATTCATCTGAAAAAAATTAGTAAAATTAAATACAGTGTTTAAATTCAGAACTTTGCTGAGAAGTTATTACTATGTTTAAGTTGAATGTTAAGTGCGTCAAATCGCAATTTAAAAGAAAGGTTATAGAAGAATAAAGGACTTTTTTTTTCAAGAAATAAGAACTGATTATTCATTGTTCAAAGCTATCATAGTATTTATGGTGAGATGAGAGAAATGCTTGCTAGCCTTTTTTCGTTATGAGCTTTTCAACATTAATAGGAATTTCAAGAAGTCAAAAATATTTTCATAATAAACCTATTAATTTATTTTTAATGCGTTGCATAATTTATAAATAATCAGCATAATAAATCAGTATTACTTATTGATGAGTCCATAAATTGAATAAATTATTTACAATTTTGCTTATGTTTACATTGTGAGACTTACAATTTAAAAAATATTCAAATAGTTTTAATTCTACATAACGTATTTTTAAAACAAAGATAAAACTAATTTTGTAAGCGAATGCACTTTAAACACAGTTTTAATAAAAAAAGGTAAAGCTATTTTGAAAAGTAGTCATTACAAAAGATGCAAACATATAAGAATTAATTATATTTCGTTTGAAGCAAATAAAGTGTATTTAAAATTAACCTAAGTATAAAATTAAGATCTGTATATGATTTTTCCTTTTAATTCCAAGATTTGTTTTAAACGATGAAGCTGAACAATTTCTTTAAAATTATGTCCATTCGTTTACCTCATACATCATTCGCTTTTTAAGTTTTTTCTTTTTTGTAAATTTTATGAAAACTCAGACAATTAATTTATGACTCCTATTCTTAAAACAGGAGCCATAAGATATCTTTTTAACAAAGCGAGAAGACTAATTAAAAGTGTTGGATACGCAGAAAAATCCACTCAAGCATATAGTACATTAATCTTTAAAAAGCTCTTCTTCGACATTCTCGCCGTCGAAAAAGCTGCTGTAGACGCGCGGTTTTACAACGAAATTATTACAAACATTTATCAGACCGGGACCGTTATAAGCCATCATTAGCTCGTATAGCTTGCGACATTAACGAAGCATGGCTACTTTTTCTAATGAAAGATCTTTCGGTTTTTTTTTCAGGATGAAAACAATTTCTGTAATCCACATCATAACAGCGCTTTCTTATTCGCCATATTACGTCAGTTACTGCAAACATTTGTCCCCGTCTTATGTACATATATGTGTGTGTTTTCATTTTATTTGTTGGGCAACAAACAGGCTTGAGGGTCTGGCAATTCGAGATTCGTGGGTTGTAAATCTGAAGACGGGAAATTATGCATTGGCGACTCTGGACCAAGAACGGGAAAATAAAAGAAGACCAAAAATGCCATCGATTTTCAATGTATCCTAAGTACTTTTCTTTTATCGTTGCCGAAGGGATTTTTATTAAAGACTTCCGTGTTAAGCTAAGTGGGAGAATGCTTTAGTGTTCGTTTATAGCCACGCAAGAGGCATTATTAGCATCTGCCGATGTGAAACAACCATAAATTGCTAGCTTTTAAATTTGCTTCAGTAAAGCTGGTGCCTATGGACTCAGATGGATGAGACATTAAGGGGGGGACAGAGTCTGTCCCCTAAGGTACCCTCATTTTCGCTTCATTTCTTATTTCTTTTCTCTCAACACATTTGCTCTTTTAACGAGAGTAGAATAAAAAAATGTATTATATACGCTTCGGTAAAGTGGACGCTCAATACCTGAAAAATGGAAATCCGTATTAGGCCCATGAGGAAATTGCAGTGACAGCGGCGATACCCTCGTGGATACTTTGTAGCAATTTACAAGTGCTGAGAAAGCGATTTTATTTCCTTCCGTGCTTAAATGATCAAAACTTTTCCGAATGGCTGGAACCGGAATTGTAAATCATATCAATTACAACTATAAGGAATTTTCGTTTCGTTTATCTTTCTTATGTTTTAAAGTATTATAAATTTTAATTTTTTTACTGTTTACTTTTTAGCGATTAATCAAACAGAAGTACTCTGGAAACTCGTCACTGTGTGAAATATATGTAAGTTTTAAATTAAAATTATATATAAGTTTTATACAATGTACGGAGTTTGGCATGAAAAGATATTTGCACAATTTGTCTGCAATTGTATCAAAAAGATAAATGGCAGATATTTAAAGTACTTTTACTTTAATTACTCACTGTTTTTCGAAGGCACTATAATTAAAGAATCACGCTTTTGTATCATATTTTTCAGTTTAACGCAAATGAGATAAATAACAAAATAAGTGATTATATTCCTTTCAAAAAAGTAACTATACTTAAAAAAAAGAATTAAATTTTTTTAGCAGTGTGGTTCACACAAGAGAGAGAGGAGGAGGGGAAGGTGGAGTTTCAACACCCATAGACCAACAGAATTTTAATTTTTACCGTAGAAATTACTTCTCGGCGTCTTCTCAAACTCAAACTCAGTGGCGCAACAGCCCATGAGGGCCAGGGCCTACTATGCCCATCCCAGTATACGTGACCATTGAGCGCTGAGGTGTATAAGCAGAAGTCCCGACCAGGTGGTCAATCTGAAGCGATACCCCCAGTGTTTAAGTCCCCAAGCAAGCTTGGTACTCATTTATCGACACCCTGCAGTAGGGAAGAAGGGCTGTGTCGACCTTGCCCAGCCAGGGACTAGAACCCGGACCTGGGGTGTGGAAGCGCGATACGCTACCACTCGACCACTGGGCCTCTCGACGACTTCTTCAATGTGTTTTTTAGAATGCGAACTCCCCCATAAGAAATGCCTGTCTACGCTACTGAATTTTAACAAGAATTTGTTTACTCAGTCTAGCATTTTGTTACCATACATTTAAGATGTTATTTTATAATTTTTGGATGCCTAATGATCTGTTCAAAGCTGAATCTCCCTATTTTATAATTTTTGGATGCCTAATGATCTGTTCAAAGCTGAATCTCCCTATTTTATAATTTTTGGATGCCTAATGATCTGTTCAAAGCTGAATCTCCCTATTTTATAATTTTTGGATGCCTAATGATCTGTTCAAAGCTGAATCTTCCTATTTTATAATTTTTGGATGCCTAATGATCTGTTCAAAGCTGAATCTCCCTATATACACATTGTATGCATTTTGTGTTTAAATATTCGCATCACTGACCAACAGCTTTGTAGAAATTTTCTCTTTTCTTTTGAATTTTGTTTCACATTTTTTTAAACAAAAACATTTTCAAATGTGATAAAAATCAGAAATGTTGTAATGTACATATAATGTTGACATTAAATCAAGAAGAAATAAAGCTAAAAATCTGTTTCTAGATTTTTTCATGAGATACTTAAATTTTGACTGTCACATAATTTTGTAACCTTCTTGTGCCAATTAAAAGTGTATAGCATCGTTCAGAATGTAGTATTTCAAACGATAAATATTTGCTTGATTTAGAAAAAGGGAGAAAATGATACACTGCTTTTCCAATATCTTAGAATCTCAAATTTAATTTATTTTTAAATTTATGTTTTTATTTTAAAAATAATTTGTAAGAAAAACAAAAGAAAATAATTCCTCAATAAAAGATAAACAGAAAACAAACAGAAATACTACTACTTTTACCATTAGTTCCAAATATCTCAAAAGAGAAAATGGATTCCTTAAAATAAATAAATCGACATAGCAATATCTAGCAATTTAAACATATATCAATAGTGGAGGGCTATAAATTGAATTAAAAAAATCCTACAGCAGGAATAAAGTTTTGTGTTTTTCAGGAAATTGTTAAAAGCTCAATGGTCACACACACACACATGGTCATTTTCCCGAACTTCGTATGTGTAATAGTACTATAATTAACACTAAATTGTCCAAGGAAGTCATTTTGACTGCTTTTTAAAATTTTAATTAGAAAATCAATTACATATATAATGCACAATTTCTTAGAATTCTTTAGAATATATCTTTTTTCCAAGTGAAGTAATTTTTTTATTGTTAATATTTACTAATAACTTGTTATATGACTGTAAATAATATAAAAAATAATAGAAGTTAGTTTTAAACAAATTTCTTTACACATTAATCCTTCTTTCACAATGCAGTCATTTTGACTGCTTTTGGGCAATATAGGCATATACTAAGTTTCAGTCTTTCTAGTGTTATAGAGTGTGTCTCTCGTACTCCACTTTTAACCCAGTTTCGATATTTTGAGATGTGTCACACACACCCACGCACACCCACACGTCATCATGTTACTTCTAAGTTTTCGATTTTTTGTTTTCAACGGGGAATTATTGTACAGTTAAAATTTAATAAATTGATGATAAAGTGTTTGGAAATAAGAATGCAATTCATCTAATATATAAATTTGAATATTTGTTTATTTGTATTTTATACATATCCCCACCGTTGATTGTATAAATTAAAAAAGTTTTAGGGAGTTTCATTCATGTTTCAAAATAGTCATGAGCATATTCCTTCAAAAAATTCAAATTTATTTTTGATGAATATTTTTTTTTATATAAAACTACATTTTTATTTACGAAAACTACATTTTTATTTACGGAAATTGGGTTGGTTTTTTTAAAAATCCCCCGCGTGAAAGATTGGAACTTCAGTTATATTTCAGCAGTGTGCTTTTATAAGTACACATTAATTTTTTTTTATTTACAGATTTGTGATTTCCCTTTGTTTTGGACAAATAAATCGTGAAGAAAATTAAGAGAAATGCTAAAACTAAGTCTCTTTATTTTAGATGAATTGGTTGTTTCTGATTGAAATTCAAAAGTGAAGGAAAAAAATAAGTTTAAAATAACTACTTTTAATTGTAAAGATGACCACAATTTAAAGATGACCAAGTGTTGGTAGTCCAAAGATTCTAAAAAGCACAAAAAAAGTATAGTCTATTCACAAGCGATTATTTGAAAATTTTATAAAATTTAATCCTTTTTAATTGCTTACAAAAACAACTTTGCAAACGACAAAACAAAAGCAAATCCTTTTTTTTTGGATTTTCTTTTAAATTTTACCTTTTTATCTTTATTGTATCAGTTTTTTTTCAGATGAACCAGGGAAGTATCTGGTAATTAAACTATGTTTACATAAATGATTTAACCATTTTATTTACGAAACAGTTCTTTCCTAGGAGTTTAATTTTCAGTTCAGTTAAAATTATTCACAATATTATTTAAAAGTTTGGACCTCATTAAACAATTTTTTTACCCTTCCATCTTGATTGTTATATTTTTCAATTTTCTCTTGCTATGAATGGGTATATACCAGGTAGCTATATAAATTTACTTCAAAACCATTGTAAATATTTTATAGATATAAAAAGACGGATAATTTAATTTATTTTCGACAGTTTGAGAAATAAACTTTAGAAGAAATTAAAGTAATTTCTCTTTATAATGAAAAATAAAACAAAATAATTAATTAACTTTTAAATCTCTAAAAGATGATTGAAAGAAGTTACTGAATTTTAAATGAATATTGGATCAAAAAAACACGACGAGTTTTCTCTGTAGAAACTTCGTTCGCAGTTTAATGAATTAAAAATAATTGGTTTGATTGCTGGCTTCTTAATCCGTTTTCTAGACTCCACGAAATAAAATGACATGGAACGTAAAACTACAATAATATGGAACTTAGTCATTTTAAAAACATTCTACTCTAAATATTTCCTTTCCATTATTGAAATAGAATTTATTGAGTCTTAATATTTGGATATTTTGAATTGGATTATTTTATATTTGAATATTTTGGATTGGAATTTTGGAGGATATTTGATTATTTGAAATAAATAAGGCGGTTCCCCCTCTCATTCACAGTACAAGCTTCATGGAAAACACTCTAAGAAATCTGATTTCTATACCTAAATTATTGATAGAATATTATGAAATCTAAAAATAATTTAAAATGTTTCAACAAACATATGACTATTTCTGTTATAATCTTAAGTTGACTATGTTACGAACCGTGATTTTGAAAAAGAGTGTGAATGAATTTTTTTTTTGATATTTAGTTTCAGTTGAATTAGAACATACATATGAAATTGTTTTAAGAGTATTGTTACATGGGAAAATATTTTAATAAAAAATTTTTGGCAAAAAATGACGGAGTGACGTATTTTTAAAATATTCTCCTTTTACGAAAAATACTTCCATAATAATATTTTGCTCATATATAGCTAAGACTTCTATACCGAGATTACAATAAAATTTTTGAAAAATTCACATTATTTTCAGAGTTACAACGATCAATTGAAATAACAATGGGATTTTTTTGTTAAAATTTCTATACTCTGATATAAAAATATATAAATGTGTGAATCCCCTTCTAAACTATTTATTTGAAAATTTTTAGTTCATCCCCGTACATAAGTCCTAACTATACGTAGGCAAAGCATTATTACTATTATAGAAGCATTTTTCATAACAGGAGAATGTTATGAAACATAAGGCATACTTTTTCTTCACCTTTTGTCAAAAAATTGAATTTGAATATATTTTTCTTGTAATAATGTTCTTAAAACTATTTTATGTGTATGTTCTTGTTCAACTGACATTAAATATCAAAAAAGGTTATCCGTTTATACGCCTTTTCAAAATCACAGTTCTGAACCAGTCAGTCATTTTAAATGAATATCGATGGTAAAATTTGAAAGAATAATAAAAATAAATAATTTAAATGTTTCTTTTATATCGCATAAAGTACTTACGAGCTTACACACTCAGTTTTTGGAATTATTTACTAGTTTTGTATCTTTCATAAATCCTATTTTGAAACAAAAACTGAAAACCAATACGTAAACAAAGTTATCTAAAATTTAGCACGAACACTCGCAGTGCTTCTTTTTTTCATCCCATTTTTCCCTTCTTAAGATTCAGATTATTATTTACCGGATATAGACGATAGATTTTATATCGAAAATCATTTCTATCACGTACAGGTGTGGGAAAGGGGAAGAGAGTCAATAAACAGATAGATAGGCTGATTGAATCTCGATCAAATTTCTCTTTCTCATTTTATTCGGTAAAACAATTTTAGGTTCACGAAACCATTTCTTTCTCGTATTTTTGTTTTATCTCCAAGCAGGCTATCCGTCAGAGACGCTAGGAACAACTCAGACGAACTTCCTTCCAAATAGGATGGAGTAAATGACACATCTCTCACTCCCTCTCTAAGATGAAAACAATTTAAAAGGTATTGACAGATTTTTGAGAGTCTTTTTGGAAATAAATGGGAGAAGATTTAGTTTCCTTAGCAACCGGCAGCTACCACCCTCATACATTGTTTTATCGTTGCGTGTTTATGACTGGGTAGACAGCAATAATTTTTCTAATGTCAAATTGAAACCGGAAGGGTGTTAGTCCACGTAAGGAAACACTAGCAGTAACACCTGTGGATTCTCTAGAAAGATTCCATCGTTTTGCTGCGAGAGTGCACTTTTTAAAAACTCATATATCTTTCCGTTTTTGAAGTTTAATAGGAATGTAAACTTTTTTTATTCGTTTAACAGAATAAAACGTAACCTATATACTTTTTTCTTCTTTCTCGGGATATAAATATTTTCTTTTCTTGAAATAAACTCTGCAAACCTTTTGAAAGAAGGATGCGATAAAACGCGATGCAGCTTAGAATAAAAAGTTGGAAAAGATATATTTGATCTGTAGGGATCTAGATATCTTTATAGGAAATGATGTATAAATAAATGCGTGGGCCGCAACATCATGTATTTTTATAAAAACGTTTTGTATCCCGTAGAATGTTACATAACTGTGTAAAGTAATAAACTTAAAGCACAACTGATTTTAAGCAACATGATATTATTTATTTCTTTACAACTCTTTTTTTTATACATTTATACATTATTGTACATACATGGAAGATACATAAGTATAACCTGTATAATATATATCGATAACCTGAATAATAAAAAGAATATTGATATATATATATAACCTGGTATAACCTGACCTAAAATACATATCGATTAGTGACAAGCAAATGTGTATATGTTAGAAACTTATGAAATAAATGTAAACAAACGTTTACATGAAGAAAAATATAAACATATTTGATAAATCCACAAGTAAACAAATGTGTAGAGTGTGTTTAGTGTTTGATTAAGTTTGTGACGACCCCCTCCCCCTAAGTCTACATAACTAACTCCATGGATTCCATAATACGAAAGTTCTTGATCTGAACACAACTCGGAGGTAGGTTTCATGTAGGTGTAGAAATCATTATTTATCACATACTCCAATATACTTATTTATTGAATAAATAGCTCAAACTTTTATCTACCGCATTATGGATTACTGGAAATTTTTTTTGAATCACTACATTGAAAATTAAGGGATGCACATAAATAAAATACTGAACTTTGGGAATTTAATTCGTTAGAGCTAATTAATTAAATTGGTAATCCACAAAGGTCAAAAATATTCTCATAATACGAAAAGACCGAATTACTTTTTAACGCAGTTTTAACTCTTAAAAAGGCTAAATAACCAGATAACACTAATATTTACAGCAAAAAAAAACTTATTTTTAAAGAGATTACTATATTTTTAAAATTTATGTACTTTTTTATCCATAAAAATAGCTTAAACACATAAACTTAATTTTATGATATTCAATGAAACAATTTTTGTTTTTATTAATCTGCAAAAATTAATTACATGTTGTGCATTTTGAGCGAGGTTTCGATTGAATGTTTTTTTAAAGTACTGCATCCTGGGGTAGAAAATGCTGTATTTTCTTAACATGAGCTACTGTACCTTGAATCTTGTTCAGTCTCTTGATTGTTATCTTAAGAATCTAACCAAATTTCCCAGCAGATTATTTGCTGGAACTTCATCTGACAAATCATCTGTTAGTACATCACTGATTTCATATGGTAATCAGTGATGTACTAGTTTTTTTTCATATAATAAATCCAAAGCCTCTTGAAGATCGAGCTTCTTTTTTCCAGATTTTCTAAGAAAAGGAAATAATAATAATAAAAATAATAGCACCTTGAAAAACTCCAATTATTGTTAAATCTCAGCTATACATAAATAAATTAAAATGTTAATTTTTGAAATAACAATAGATATTTCATTTAATTGTGTGGGGAAAAAAGCTCAGATTTAAAGATCAAAATTTTTTGAAAGAGATAAAATAAAACTATAAAAAAATACCCAATAAAATAAATAATTTAAGCAAAAAGAAATTCTAAAAAAAGGCATAACTCTATTGCACTATAGTGATGACGCTTAGACTCAAAACAAAAATCAACAATAAGCTACACGGATGAAAAAAAAACAACTAAGTTCTTGCTCCAACACCCAGTGTGCTGTCGTTACTTATAAGTACCACAAAGTTATTCAACTGTAAAATTAGATATGAACATTGTTCATTTAAAATAAATAGTCAAATCATTTTCTAAGGTCTTCATTAACATACGAAAAAGAAGTAGACACTGATGGGAAAAATAAGAGTACAATGGGAAGATCCACACTCGCGACCAGTTTCAAACCCCCTAAGCTCTACGCCTCTTATATAACCAGAAGAGATGCAGAGCATTCGGTACTATCTTCATAAACATCAGTACTATCACGCAACACATTTTGAAGATATTTTTTTTTCAAAATGAAAAACTAGAAATAAAATGAAACCTCAGTCGGCTTTAGTGTCCGACGGCAATATTGTCAATACGCCTCAAAGTGTCATTACTTTTAGCTTTCTTTATAAATCACTTTATATAGCAATACATATCTATATATCATGTATCATTACTTTGTAAGAAGGTGGTATATATAGTTAAAACTTTATAACATCAAAGAAAAACCAAAGTTAGTTTAAAGAGAAAAATCTGACGAAATGTGGCCAGTTAAAAGCTTTATTGATGTGCTATTTAAATATGTACTTGTTGTTGTTGTCGTGTGTTTTATCCAGAGATACATATGGTAGACGAGAAATGGAAGAACAGAAACGTACAGTGCAATAAATATATAATTATAAATGCTACTTAAATATATATTTTTAACAAGAATTAAAATTTTGAAAAATGACAAGGAAGATCATCAGTTGAATATTATTCAATATCGATATGCATCATTCACTTATATGATTAATTATACGAGCACAAAAATAATAATTTCCCCGTGATACATAAAAACAATATATATATATACACTGCTGGACAATTGCCAAGGACGGATCACAAATTGCTATGTAGCATAACATTAAGCGAGACATGAGACCTAGTAGGATAAAATATAGTTGCCACACTGTTCAGACATTAGAATAAAGAATATTTATTGTTCTGGAAAGTACAAAAGCTGTGAAACATCTGAAAGAAAAAAAAATGTTCATTTGATCTGCGTACGGAGAAATGGAACAATGCATCTAAAAGTCAGCAGGCACCTTAAAGAAAGGTATCAGTACGGGATATGTCCACCGTGGAGTGGGATGCAACATTGGACACGTCGAACCATACTTTTCACAACATTATCCAGCAGCTGTTGAGGCAATTTATCCCATTCCTCTGTGAGTGCACGGATGAGGGTGTTCTTGTTTGTCGGAGGATAGTTTCGACCAGCAACTTGCCTCTCCAAAGCATCCCACACATTTTCAATGGGGTTTAGATCTAGAGAACGCGCTGGCCATACGACACGTAGAATACCCTCGCTGTCTAGACAATCCTGAACAGCGAGTGTTCGATGACATGTTGCGTTGTCGTCCATAAAAACAAATTTATCACCGACAGCACCACGGAAAAGACGAACATGAGGAAGTAGAACTTCATCAATGTATCGTTGGCCCGTCATAGTCCCATTCGCAACCACATGTAGGCGCGTGCGGCCATAGATCATGATGCCGGCCCACACCATGATACTGCATGTCGGATATCGGTCTTTTTCCTGGATATTTTCTGGACGATAAGCATTACCACTCTCGCGCCAGATCGGTTGGCGTCTACAATCCGATGACAGACTGAACCTACTCTCATCTGAGAATAGTACGCATGCCCAGTCCTGTTCAGTCCAATTGTGATGCTCACGACACCATTGCAAACGGGCAGTACGGTGCTGTCTGGTCAATGGGACACACACAACAGGTCTGTGTGCGTATAGTCCTCCTCCCCTCAAACGTCTGGCAACAGTTTTTCGGAAGATCTGCTCTCCTGAGGCAGCAAGAAACTGATTTGCCACCTGCTGAGCTGTGGTGCGCCTGTTCCTTTTTGCTGATAGGACGATATATCTGTCTTCTGCAGGCGTCGTACTTCTAACACGACCTCCCCCGTGCCGTCTACTACACATTCCAGTAGTTTTTGACTTCCACAGCCGTGAAACAACGCTGTGAGCGATGTCGAACTCCCTGGCAACATCTGTTATTTTTCGCCCTTCTTCGATCTTTCCAATAATTCGGCCACGCATAAAATCACATATGTGATGTCGGGAAGACATGCCAAAAATTTTAAGTTCGTCTATTAAATCTTTCCTGTAAAACTTTGACTTGAAACAACAACTGCCCACACGTGTCAAAACCTTTAAAGCTCTTATGAACGCTATCACGTGATGAACAGACGTGGAAAAAATTTGCATATATAATCATACTTCTTCTTACTAATATCCCGCACTTATTCTAATTTTCCACATTTTGCTTCCTTTCATTTTGTGGTTGCTATGGATGATAGTGTTATCCGTCCTTAGAATTGTCCAGCAGTGTATATAATAATTTACTTAAATTTTCTCTCGAGAGATTTTGCTGGATTCATAATGCTCTTGAGTCCACCAAGACTTCACGTGATAGTTAATTTCTAGTTTATTCGCCTAACGAAAAATAGATGGTTAACCGCAACTCTATTTCTTGAAAAACTGCCGCATTTGTGTTTTTAAAACAACATGATGAAATTTTGCATCATCCGCATATTCTTACCAATCCCAAAAGTCTTTTCTGAAAATCATACGATTCTAAAATCTTCCAGTTGAGAAAAATATAAATGCTGAGATCTCCGGAGAGAACAAAGAATGATTTTCTGTAATGTCCTATATGTTCGCTTGTGGTTGTGTATATTTGTTTTGCTGAGTTTCGGGGCGTCTTTTCATGTTTGTGTAAAATAAATGTGGATCTTAAAATATCTAGAAGTCTCAATTCTTCAACGATAGCAACCAGACAAAATATTTTCCCAGTATCATGGCTTTAGTCCTGATCGAGAATGAAATAGGACTCGTTCTGTCATGGCTAGGAGTACAGACTGCTTTGCTGAACATTAACAATAAAATATAATGTGATAAATGGCTGCACGTTGCATTTCTCTTGTCATTCTACGAATTACTCCAATACTTGATATATATATATATATATATATATATATATATATATATATATATATATATATATATATATATATATATATATATATATATATATATATGTATATATATATTCAGTAAATTCTACTTGAAAATTGTTACATTTTATTTTAATTTATATAAATAGTTTCTATGTAAAATTTTTGAGATTTGAAGGTCTACTAATTCCTTTTCAGGTATTATTTATGAGGTTAGTTTTTATTCGTAGCCTTTTTCTATCTAAAGGGTGTTTTTTTAGAGGTATAGAACTTTAAATTGCAATAAAACAACGATGTATTATTCGATTGACATGAATTTTTTTTATTCGAAAGATAATCTTGTGGCATTACATTTTAAATATGATTTCTGGCATATGACTGCCACGGCTGGCTCGGATGTAGTCCAATCTGGACGTCCAATTTTCGATGACTTTTTCCAACATTTGTGGCCGTATTTCGGCAATAACACGGCGAATGTTGTCTTCCAAATAGTCAAGCGTTTGTGGCTTATCCGCATAGACCAATGACTTTACATAGCCCCACAGAAAATAGTCTAGCGGTGTTAAATCACAAGATCTTGGAGGCCAATTCACAGGTCCAAAACGTGAAATTAGGCGGTCACCAAACGTGTCTTTCAATAAATCGATTGTGGCACGAGCTGTGTGACATGTTGCGCCGTCTTTTTGGAATCACAACTCCTGGACATCATGATTGTTCAATTCAGGAATGAAAAAGTTAGTAATCATAGCTCTATACCGATCACCATTGACTGTAACGTTGTGGCCTTCATCGTTTTTGAAGAAGGATTCCACCAGCCCATAAAGTGCACCAAACTGTCAGTTTTTCTGGATGTAACGGTGTTTCGACATACACTTGTGAATTAGCTTCACTCCAAATGCGGCAGTTTTGTTTGTTGACGTAGCCATTCAACCAGAAGTGCGCTTCATTGCTAAACAAAATTCGCTTATGAAAATTCCGCACAGAACCATTATTTTCGAAATAAAATTGCACAATTTGAAAGCGTTGTTCAGGCGTGAGTCTATTCATGATGAATTGCCAAACCAAACTGAGAATAAACCACTTGACAGCTGTTAAATAGGTCGCCATCTTGGAAAGTAATGCCAACTTAAACTTCTATACCTGAAAAAAAAACACTCTGTAGAATTTCACAAAATTAGGTTTACATTTTTTTTAATCCAATTTTTAAGCGATTTTCAAATAGGCGATCTAACATCATTCAAAATCAAAACTTTGATCTCTTATTAGATATCTTAGCCGTGGCGGCGCTAGACCACGCGTGGACGTCGGCGAAATTAGGGTTTGCGAGGCCTCCTTTTTTCCCAGTCAAGAAAACGTTAAATTACATAAGCCGAATTATAGTTAAACTAATGTATGAGTAAACGAGATTTATTGCTAATCAAATGATGACAAAAATTACACAAATAGAAATTAAAATAGACGAACTTTTCGGTTTTGGCCTCACTGCACTTTTTAGGATTATATCATAGCTAACACTAGTCGCTATTTCAGCTTCAACTGACAGAACTGATAACGCAGATAGTCTTTCTTGACTCATCGTGCTTCTCAAGTAGGTCTTAATCAATTTTAACTTTGAGAAGCTTCTCTCAGCGGAAACTGAACTGACGGGAACTGTGAGCATGATTCTAATTGTTATATAAACATTTGGATATATTTCTTCCAAATTATATTTTCTAAAATGTACTGAATGAGTTGTTTCGCGTCGTTGATAGAGTCTAGTGAATTCGTTTTTAAAAGTTGGAGTTCTTCATATAGTTCGAAAGGTTGTATGTCGCTGTTTTCGCCTTCCCGAAGTATTGTACCTAAATCACATTACAATACTTGAGAAGGTCTTCTTTTGATATATATAATTTAAATAACTGATATCATATATATATATATATATATATATATATATATATATAAATCCAAATTGTTCAAAATATTCATTGAGCATTTTAAATCGGCATTAGGTGTCGACTATAATAGCATCAATCATTGTGTTAAAAAAGTTAACTCTGTACTGCATTTCAAAAGATTGAATAGGTTCATCAATATATTCATAACTGAACATTCGTTTTTTCCTGGCTGTTCTTTTTTCTTTAAATTGAGACTCAATTTCGAAAGAACTTTTCTCTACAAATAATCGAGTTTGTGCAACACTATTGTCAAATCCTGTATTACGGAATTCTTGAATCCAGCTGCAAAATATAAAGTATTAATAACGACTTTCAAGTTGACTTGAACCGATTGCCATAGTTTGCTTATATCATCAAATTGCAAAAATATTGCTTTTACTGCTCCGATTCTACTTTCCCACCGTGTTTCAGACAGAGGTTTTAATGTCAATTTTAATTTAGTTTTTACAATATCCCAACGCTTACTTGACTTTGAAAACAGCACATAGATTTTATTGATGAAGCCAAAGAACGTTTTGGCTGTTGCAGAAGAGTTAGCTGCATCAATCAAAAGCAAATTCCAACTGTGGCATCCACACGGCGTGAAGAATGCTCTTGGGTTTATATCCAGTATTCTTTTACCTTTATTAATACCGACCATATTGGCGCTATTATCATATCCCTGTCCTCGACAGTTTTGGATATCTAGAACATTTCTTTCCAGTTTTTGTAATATTGAATTTGTTATAGATTCTCCCGTTGTTTCTGCGAAGGCAATAAACCCAACAAAATGTTCCTCTATTGCTCCAGTTGAGGAATTGCAAAATCTTAATATTATTGACATTTGTTCAACGCGGCTGACATCCCTGGTACAATCGAGCAAGAAAGTGTAGTATTTTGCTTGTTTAACTCTGTGTATAATTTCTTCAATAACTGATTTAGACATTAATGCAATTAATTCATTTTGGATGTCGTGGCTCAGATAATATTGAGTAAGTTGTTTTTCATTAATACGTTGCATATACTCCCGTAGAGTCAGATCATATTTCGATAACAACTTAAATCTATAAAATTGCCACTGTGTCTGCTATCGTTCAATTTAAGGAATTCTCGATGAGCTCTAAATGATAAATTGTGTGAGGCTAAGTAGTTTATTATATCATTCTTTCAAGCAAATTATACCAGTACTTTTGCAATACCTTAATCAATCTCTCGTTATCCTTATCTATTGCTTTTCCGTGTTTCATTCCTTTATAGAATTCCATCCATTTAATCATGCATTCCATGTGTCCTTGACTTTGTTCATGTCTTTGCAATATCCGACACAAATCTTTCCAGTCACAACATCCTTCTTTTACCACCTGTATCTAAGTCTACATGGAAAGCAATAAACTTTATCTTGAAAAATGGAGTAAACTAACCATCTGCAGTGTTGCTAAGTTGTTTAGTTTCCATAGTGTTGCCAGACGATTCTGGATAATGCCCGTAAAGCACTAATCACTCTCCTTACTCGCGCAACTGTATGAAAATAAATAAAAATGAATAACTAAATTTTAAATAATTAAAAACTTTGCGAGGCCCCCTCAAGTGCGAGGCCGTCAGCGGTCGCCGACGTAGCCGACACCTAACGCCGCCACTGTATCTTAGATCCAATAACCAAATCAAAAAACATTTTAATTTGCTGTAATCCCCGCGACGAAAGAGATACTTTAGTATACTTCATGTTAGCGGTAGGGAGAAAAAAAAGACATGCTACTTTTTACTGCAGTAGCAAAGTAACTTATTGGCGTCTTTTATGATTTAGAAACCCATATGCCCACAGAAATTTCCGTAGATTTATGAGTATTCAATCAAACAAAGCATAATGAGAAATGTTTCACAAAATTGTTTTTAGAACATATATATTTTTATATTCAATGTACTTCAATATAGGGAGTGTTCCTTCATTGTTAAAACATTTTGATCTCCCTTCTCTCTTGTAATATTAGAACTGTTTTATGTAAACGGAATTAATTATCCTGGTTCTTATACTGTTATTTTGTTAATAAGACAAGAAGAAACGTGGCCCTCAAATGAGTGAAGTTAAAAAACTTTGAGTGGTTCTCAAAAACGAAAAATTCGAAAGGAAAAGGAGTTTAATATTAATAGCAAATATGCAAAATTAGATAACTTTTTAATATCCGCAAGTTCATCATCTTGTGTAAGTGCTAGTAGTAGTAATTCCAGGGAACTTGATGAACAAATCCTGGAAGTGAAAATTAATCCACAAGAAAAAAAAACACAGTTTCGGACACTTTAATTAATAAGGATACTCTATCTCTAAAGAAAAGGAGTCGGAAAATGAAAACGAAGAAACAAAATTGATTAGAAATGATTTTGCGCATTATGTACCTAGGTACACCCATAGATGCAGATTTAAGGGAACAAATTTTATAATTAGGCCCATACCAACCAGGTAATTTCCAAAAAGTGCCAAAAGAAGGAGCTTTTCATCATCTTATTATAGTTTCATATCCAAGGCAGGACAAAAGATCGAAAGGAAAAGGCTGTGCTGTTCAACACGACTTCATGTTGCTTACTGTCAGGTATGTTGGCTTTTCGCTGATAGAACAAATATATATTTTAAAGAAGCCTGGTGTAAAGGAGTGAATGACCGGCAAGGAATATAATAAAAAATTAAAGAGCATATGAAAATTCTATAATTCATATCCAAGCATGTCGCACATATGATGTACGGAAACAAAATAAAAACGGTGGATTCATTATTGAAATGCAATTTTAAAGAAGGTTAGAGAGCCAAATCTTACGAAGAATCATAGACATTACAATGACTCTAGCGATGTGCAATCTTCCTTTTCGGGGACATCGAAAAACTCAAGATTCGACTCAAAGGGGAAATTTTTTGAATATAATAGACCTCTTAGCTAAACATGACCCTTTTCTCAATGTTCATTTGCCAGAAAAAAGAATTCAAAAATGTCTTAGCCCAAAAATTCAAAATGAACTTATTGCTATTATAGGCTCTAGAATACAAGAAAATATTGTGTTAAAAATATAAGGAAATGGTTTTTTTTCTCTATTATTCTGGACACGACACAAGATATTTAAAAAAAAGACCAATTAAGTATTATAATAAGGTATGTAACACAACTGATGTTAATGATAATAATGAGCCAGATAATATCAGAATTAACGAAACGTTCTTAGGATTTGTTAAGGCGGCAAATCAGACTGCAAAAAGTTTGGAAAGTGATGTGTTAAATTTTCTAAATACACTGGACATTAATTTGGCGAATTGTCGAGAAACAAGGATATGATGGGGCAGCTAACATGAGTGGAGCGCATGGGGGATTACAGAAATTAATTGACAAACAACCATGAGCAAATTACGTTCACTGTTCAACACACAACCTCAATCTTGTTCTAAACGATGCATGTAATAATGTGCCTCATGTAAGAGAATTTTATGACTTTTGTCAAAAAATTTACACATTTTTAGGGCTCAGCATTAAAAGGTGGAGTGATCTGAAAATGTGCAGAATAACGAGAACTTTCAGCAGACTATTAAATCATTATGCACGACAAGGTGGTCATCTCGATTTGACTCTGTAATATCAATTCGCTACAGTTACATTTCGATTTTAAAAATACTTTCAAATATTTTACTAACCAGTACTAAGCAAGACGAGAAACAGGAAGCTTTAGTGATTAAAAAACATATGGAAAAGTCTTCAATTTGTTTTTTTGCTAATTTTCCAATGTCGAATTTTACAAAGCATAAATTTAACTTCAAAATCATTACAATCACCAAAACGCCAAGACCATGTTAAATTCTAGCTTAACGTCTATCGAGAATCTTCGTAACAATTTTGCTTATATAAAGGAAGAAGCTATTGGTTTGGCTAAAAGATGGGGTATCACACCCCGGAGTTTGAAAAAAAGAGGCATAGAAAAGTTAGACAGTTTTTCGATGATTTCAATGCTGATGAAAAACTGCAAGACAGAGAACGATAGTTTGAGGTGGATGTTTTTAAGGCCAATGTTGATGTTATTACTACTCAATTAAAAAAATCGCTTTGAGAGTATGAATGGCATTGACAAATCATTCAGTTTTCTTTCTCTCAAAAATATTGTAAGCACTACAAATGATCTTTTATATAATGAAGCCAGTAATCTTCAAAAAGTATATAGCCTCGACCTATCTAGTGAATTTCCAAATCAAATTATGTCTTTAAAAGCAGTTTTTAGTGAAGATTTAATTAAGCTAAATTCGATAAAAGATTTAGGCAATTTTTTGATGATTCAAAATAAGTTTGATGCGCCAAGTTTACCAGATGTATGTATTGCAGTTTTATTGTTTGTGACTCTTCCAGTTACTTCTGCAATGGCGGAAAGGTCATTTTCTAAATTAAAATTAATGAAAAAAATTATCTACGTTGTACGATGTCAGGAGAGGTTCTCCTATTTGTCTTTGATAAGTATTGAACAACAAGAAGCAAGAAAAATTGAATTGGATAAATTAACAACCGCTTTGCTAAGAAAAATTTGAGACGTCAATGGCTTTTTTTGTGATTTACTTCTTGAGTGTAGTGATGTATATTAGATAGTGTGTGTCGCGAACAACCCAACGAACTTGTTACTCTTTTGTAGTTCAACCTGAGTGGTACTGTGAGCGCATTCTTTTTTGTGTCCATGCTTTCTTATTAGTAACAGTAGTTGTGTGTTTAACTTTTTGACAATTTATGCTAGAATTTTATCGAACTTAAGGTCAAGCTCATCCCGGGATTCATAAATGAAGAATTTGGTAAGTGGCACCTTTTTTCTATCACAAGGATCTGAAATCGAAAATATTATTTTACAGAGAGAGAGTGTTTGTGTTTTTCTCTTAGTGTATCGTTTTTATTTAAGTTACTAGGTTATCAGATGACTGTTGTTAGATTTTCCATTTTTTAAATACGATAAATACTCTCTAATGTTAAATGCTATTTACTTTGTTTACTCAGAACAGGTTGATTTTATATTCAGTAATATTTAAATATTTTTACGTGATGTGTAAAGGTACATTATGTTATGGTTTTGCAATTCTTTGTATATATATATATATATATATATATATATATATATATATATATATATATATATATATATATATATATCCGGCTTGGGGTCCAAGATATGAACTTGCGGGGGCCCTTGTTTTCCGTTACGCCACTGATATATATATATATATATATATATATATATATATATATATATATATAGTGCATCGCGTTTTCACATCACAGGTCCTAGGCTCAAATCCCGGGGTGGGCAAGATTGACTAAGCCTTTCATTCCTTCAGTGGGTCGATAAATAAGTACCAAGCTTGCTTGGGAACTTAACACTGAGGGTTTCGCGTCAGACTAGACCTTGGCCTTTATGGGTTGTTGCACTAATGAGTTATATAAATATATATATAATATATATATATATATATATATATATATATATATATATATATATATATATATATATATCATAAAACGTTGGTAAATATGTCCTTTTGTGTATAATTATTTTATTGTAATACTTCTTTTGAATCCGTGTGCGAATACTCAATTTTGAGTTAATTAAAAACAATCATTAGAAGTTAATTGACTTATCGTATGATTGGATCTCCTATTAAATTTTCTTGGACGAGTCCTTAGAATTTAATCCACTTTAAACTATATCCATGAAAGTAGATTTTACTCTAGACTTGATAATCAAATTTCAATTCTTTTACAGAAATAAAATGGAATCCATATGTTCAAATTCAGACTTCTAAATAATTATTCAAATTCGTAATTCAAAAATTCAATTCGGATTCGTGCATTAAAAATGAATAAATTGCTCTTACCTGTCAGAAGGAGAAGCGACGCACAAAAAACACCCCAGTCGGATGGAGGGACAAAAAACACGTTTTTATTTACAAAACAGGAACGCTATTTACACTAGAAGCAAACGACTACAGCGCCGCTAAACAGGAGTTACAACATACTCCCCCCCGAATGACCAGGGGTTCATTCATAATCTGCTACTATTTCAAAATACACAGAAAAATATTAAATACACATTACAAGTAATTCACATACAAATTCACCAGAACAAATTCAAAACTATCACTTAACTAAGAAATCATTCATTAAGTTCAAGGTTATGTAACAATTGTACATGTCTTTTAATAATTGAATTTTGTGTTTTTATCTTACAAGAACGTAGTTTACCAGCCCTGCCAGGAAATACATCAACCACTTTGCCTAGTTTCCAAAAATGTCTAGGAAATTTTTCATCATTAATTAGTACAACATCATCAATTTTAAACTCTTTAATTTCGCCTGTAGGCTTAATACAATGAGCAGATTTAAGCATGCAAATATATTCTTTTGACCATTTTGTCCAAAACATATTAAGTAATCTTTCGCGATAATTAAACCTTTTAATTAGAACTTTCCTGTTGGAAAAGTTAGAATCAAAATTAAGCCTGGCAGGTGGTAGACTATTCACTCTACGTCCTAAAATCATATGAGAGGGTGTAAGAGGTTCAGGTTCATTAAATTCATTAAAAATATATGTAAGAGGGCGAGAGTTGAGCACTCCTTCAATTTCAATTAAAAGAGTCTCCAACTCATCGCGTAATAAAGTTGCTCTTCCCACAGTCTTTCGTAAAGCAAGCTTTACTGTTCGAATAAGTCTTTCGTAAAAGCCGCCCCACCAGGGTGCTCGTTCCATAATAAACTGCCAGTAGATTTTATGAGATGCGTAGAACGCTTTCACTGTAGGATCGCTGATAATCTTCCACAAGTTTTTCAGTTCAAGTTCGGATTTCTTAAAAGTTTTTGCGTTGTCAGTCAAGATTTTCGAACACAGACCACGACGACTAATAAAACGTCGAAGTGCTAATAGAAATGTTTCAGTTGTAAGGTTGTTCACTAGCTCTAAGTGAAGAGCTCTCGTAACAGCACACGTAAATAAAACAATGTAATGTTTATTCTCGTCTTTTGTGTAGAGGGGGCCTCCAAAATCTATTCCAACTACAGAAAATGGAGCTGACTGCTCTACACGAAGAGCTGGTAACGGAGCGGTGACTTGAACACCTGAAGTCGAACTAAATCTTTTGCATATCAAACATTTCTTTAAGATGTTTTTCACAGTCTGTCTCCCTTTCATGAGCCAGAATCACTCTCTAATTTCTAGTAGAGTTTCACTAACACCACCGTGAAAAACCTTTTCGTGAGAGTCTCGCACCATTAAATTTACGAAGTAATGCTTGGCCGGTAAAATGATAGGGTGTTTTTGTAAATAAGAGAATTTAGATTTTTGTAGTCTTCCACCGACACGTATCAGTTCATCTGAATCAAGGAAAGGATTAAACTCTAAAATTACTGAAGTTTTGAGTAGTAGTTTGCGTGCACGTAAACAATTAACTTCTTCGGCGAAAGCATCTCTCTGTACTAATAGAATCCAAAATTTTTCGGCACCATCGATTTCTTCTGTACTTAAGTCGTCAGATCGTTTATTGAATCTATTGCGAATGTTATGCACAAAACGAAGCACCCAACTAGTAACTCGCAATAATTTCTGCAGGCTGCTAAATTTTCTTAAATTAATTATTGAGGCTGTGTTTAATTCACATGCGAACGTAAACACTTGTTCTTCGGATTCACAGGGGTCGGTTGAAGAAAAGTCACAATTCAAGCTTTTCGGCCAGTTGTTTTCCGTCGTGCGAAGCCACTGAGGACCATGCATCCAAAATTGGCTGTTAATAATCGTCTCGAGATTCGCTCCACGAGAAACATAATCTGCTGGATTTTCTCTCCCACTGCAATGATGCCAATCAGACGGATCGGAATTTGATTGGATTTCTATTACCCTATTCGAAACAAACTGTTTATAATTTGAAGCTTTTCCTTTAATCCAATGGAGAGCAATAGAAGAATCACTCCAGAGGAAATATTTCAAAATAGGGAATTTAAATTTTGATGTTAAATATTTCAAAATTCTCGAGGCTAAAACTGCTCCCAAAAGTTTCAATCGTGGGAGGGTTAACTTTTTGAGAGGAGAAACTCTGCTTTTAGCGGTTATAAAACTCGTGTAAATATCGTCATTTGCAGTGACATAACGAAAATACGCCACTGCTCCAAATGCTCTGGGACTTGCATCACAAAATATGTGCAATTGCAAATCCTTTCCCTTATCTAAAGGATATGGAAAATATTTTCTTTCCAATGTTAAGTCGTTTAGAAGACAAACTTGAGAGCACCAAGTCTCCCATTTATTCTTTAACTCGGTGGGCAATTGCTCATCCCAGCCGAGACCGTATTCCCAAATTTCTTGCATTAAGCATTTTATTATTAACACAAATGGGGAAATAAAACCTATCGGATCAAAGACTTTTGCTGCTGTTTTCAGAACACAGCGTTTCGAATTCTTTAAATTTTTGATTAACTCAAGCAATGGTTGTGCATCTAATTTAAATGTATCATTATTTAAATTCCAAATAATTCCTAAAACCTTTAAAGAACGCTCACCCGATTCACAAACATCACCTATACCGTTTTCGTTCCATAATTTTCTTAATTCCTTCGAATTAGTTTTAAATTTTCTTAAATTCATGTTAGCATCTTTAAGAATTTCAATCGCGTCTTTTGAGAGATCGAAAGCCTTATAAACGGATTCGGATGAACCGGCGAACAGATCGTCAACATATAAAGAAGTGTTCAACAGTTCATAAGTTTCTCTATAATCTTCCTTATATTTTCGTATATGGAATTTAATCGTCGCAGCAAGTATAAAAGGACTCAAGGTCACCCCAAACGGTACACGATTCATTCTCATTATTTTGTACGATTTGGCATCTCCATCATTCGGAAACCAAAAAAATCTTAAATAGTCGCGATCTTCCTCAGCTATTCCAATCGTTAAAAATGCCCCTTGAATATCACTACAAAACGCATGTTCATATTCGCGAAATCGCAAGATTACATCTATTATTCGGGGATTCAAAGGTGGACCCGCATAAAGGCACTCATTCAAAGATTTACAGTCTCTACCTTTCGAGGACGCATCAAAAACCATTCGAACTTTTGTCGTTTCTTTGTCTTTTCGAACCACAGCCGAGTGAGGCATATAATAAGAATTAGTTTCGAAATGTGATGAACATTCCTCAACAATATTTTCTTTAATTTGATCTTTAACAATATTTTTGTATTCATTATAAAGCCAATTATTGTCTTGCATTTTAATACTTAAATTACCGAATCTGCGCTTCGCTATTGCCCAATTATTTTCCAAATCGCTTGGTTTATCTTCCCAAAATAATTTAGTCTCATACATTCCGTTATTAAATTTTAAATTATTCTCAAAACTCGAAATATAGTCGTTATCGCTATCTAACATATTCTTTTCTGTATCACTAATTCCCATCGATTCTAATTTCCAAAATTGGGTTAAATTTTCATTTAATTGGGAACAACATTCTACTTTAAATACAGAAACGTTTTCTTTATAATGTACATCCATAGGCGATATTCTACCCTGGATTATTGTCCCGAAAATGGTATCTATCGCAAACAAAGTTTTTGTTAATTTCTCCTTTTTACCGGAATGAATCTGCCAAAAATATTGCGCCCCTATTAACAATGAAATCTCATCTCCATTCGATTCGTTTAAGTCAGAAAAGTGAACATTTTTACAACTAAGCGATTTCTTTAATTTATTCGCCGATACTTTGAAAGGAGTTCCGGAAATGAAGTCCGTCAAAAGAGCGTCAATAGTGATCGTTTTTACAGAATCGTTAAGGTTACAGAGGGTAATTTCCACAACTTCGTATTTTTTTGAATGGGTGTTCTCGAACCGAATGTGTAAACCAATAAATTTTCTTCGCGTTTCACAGGAAGCTTCATTTCAGAGGCTACTGTTTTTTAAAAAACATCTCTGCGAAGCGTTATCTAACAAGAGATTTATTTCCTTTTTCTGCGATTCGTTTACCAATAAAGCCCTACACGTTTCGAGAAGAATTTCGTTAGGAGTTGTATTCACATTACAGCATGAGATACTTTTCAGGGGGGTGTCACATTCCAGTGAGGAACCCCGAACACCTGCGTTCTCCGAGGCGATCTTTTCGTCAACAGGGTGGTTTGTGGGGATGAAAGAAGTATCGCATATCAGTTCGGAGTGACGACCCTTACAATTAACGCAAACCCTAGCCTTTTTACAAGCCCGAAATATATGGCCTCGCGTGAGACATAGATAACAAATGCCGTTTTTCCTAAGAGATAATTTCCTTTCCTCGATTGATTTCGGACAAGAATCGGAACTATGATCATTTTTATTATCATTTCCCAAACAAAATACACACTTATTTACATTGACAACAAAGGCGGAGGTCGTCGGGACATAAGTATTTTTATTTTTTCCATACGCTGAATCTACGTTATATTTATTAAATTTACTGTGTTTATAATTCTGCTTTTCGTTATAATAATTTCTAGTTTCTTTTCGGGGATTGGAATCATAAGAATTAAATTCTTTAGTTAAATGCTCATTTTTCTCGCGACACTGAATTTCTATTTTTAAGAAGTCTAATAAATCAGAAATCATATTCTCCGTTTGACCGTATGATTTTCGTGTGAACTCCAATGATAAATCCCGCGGAATAGATTTTAAAATTATTGGATACAATAGGGAACTATAAGTGTCTGGATTTACCCTACAGTTTTGTAATCCTCGAATATGGATTTCACATTCAGAATACAGTTTTCGCAAGCTCAAAATGTCATTTGATTTTCGCACAGGATTTAAATGTAATAATTTAGACATATGCGAATCAATAATTAAATCTTTTCTGCCAAATCGCTCTTTAATTATGTTTAATGCGATTGTATAGTTATTTGCACTTAAAGTTAAACCTCTAATTGCTATTTCAGCTTCATCAATTAAGTAAGATTTTAAATAATTAAATTTCTCAACGTCACTTAAATTTGAGTTATTGTGTATTGCTGCTTCGAATTGGGCAAAGAAATCACTAAATTTTAAAATATTTCCGTCAAATTGTGGGATTTGCAGTTGAGGGAGTTTTAAACTTGAAAATTGTTGTTCGCTTCTAGAACTTGTAATAGGTGTGTTTCTCGACTCAGTTTCTCTTTTGTTTAATATTTTATTGGCACGCACTTTACAAGTTATTATTGAATCACGGTATTCTTGTTGTTTTTCTATTTCCTTTTCTAGGTCATCCATATTAGTAAGAATCGTGATATCTTTGTCAACATTCTCAAGTTGTTTTTCTTTATCAATTAATTTTGCTAAAAGTTCTTCTATAAAATCACTTGATGCCTTTTCCTTCTCAATTTCAATTTTAATTGAGTTCGATAATTCTGTTGCCGCCCTTCTGACAGGTGTTCGAATTTTTTTAAGAACTTCGATATCCATTTCGTATAAATTAAATTTTCAAATTCAATACCGTTCGCAAGATTTCAACTACACTAACAGTTCGCAATAATTTATCTAAAGGCTGGTCCCGGGTTTCGGCACCAAAATAATGTTCAAATTCAAACTTCTAAATAATTATTCAAATTCGTAATTCAAAAATTCAATTCGGATTCGTGCATTAAAAATGAATAAATTGCTCTTACCTGTCAGAAGGAGAAGCGACGCACAAAAAACACCCCAGTCGGATGGAGGGACAAAAAACACGTTTTTATTTACAAAACAGGAACGCTATTTACACTAGAAGCAAACGACTACAGCGCCGCTAAACAGGAGTTACAACACCATAATTACTTCATTTAGAATATTTTCATGCGTGTCTACCTTTTCCTCAATAGATACAAAAAGTAAAGCTTATTAAGAGTTTAAAATTAAATCTCAGCAAGGATGATACCCTTTCCTTTACACATTATTTAGTATAATTGCAGTATATAAGTTGATTAATAATATAAAGCATGAAAGTGACCGATACAATTTACAATAGATGAGAAAATTTCATTGATTTATTAACTCTTCGTAGATGCACTTAAGAGGCATTTGTTAAACTAAATGCTATGCTTATTAAATTACCATGGGGGGAAGAAATTTCATTTAAGTGAAGGGAAAAATTGAATATTCACTTTTCCTAAACATAAAACAATGAAGAGACTTTTTTTAAAAGATGAGCCTAAAATGAAAGACTCTTCTCTGATTAACTTATCTGTTCGTAAAGTGATTTTATATATGTAACAACAATAAAACACATGTAAATCGAATTTACAAAACAAAGTATAAATAATAAATATAATGCTCACATTCCATCAATTCATTTAACCATAATTTACAAGAACTTAATTTTAATAAATATAAAAACATAACTTGTATGAAACAAATTAAAATTAACAATTTCAAAAGTATGTTTATCACAAATATAAAACGATTTACCAAAACTGAAGCATAATGATTAAAGCAACTCTTTAAAAAAAGACGGAAACTTTTGAAATGACAGCCAAACTATTTTTTTGTTATGTTTTACAAAAAGATTTTCTCGGTTTTTAAAATTTATCTCCCTACTTAATACAATAATGTATACTAAAATAAAACTGTAGACAAAATAAAAAGGTCTAAAGAACGAACATAAAACAAAAATAAAATAGAAAAAAAACTTAAGATGAAAGTACTTTTAAATAAAGGCGCTTATATATATATATATATATATATATATATATATATATATATATATATATACACTGGTGTGCAAAAATTAAGGACGATGTCGAAAAATTAGCATATCAACTGAACGAAGAGGCAGAGCGGACAGAAAGACCAATCAGGAGATTAAGTAAGGTGATGTACGGTAGCACATGCGCAGATATGCAGGTAGACGTAATGGGGGAGTGTCTGAGTAGTATAAAGCATGTTGTCGGTGTAAGATCAGTATTTATGGCAAAGAGATTGCACGACGTATAGCAGTTAAAATCACACCGAGTTGCTGCCTCAGCGAGAAATGGCGAATAATCAATCTGTTAGACGACATCTGGATGCTTTTACCCGAGGTCGAATCATTGGGAAGTTGGAGGAAGGCCGCTGTGTGACAAGTGTGGCTAAAGAGTTCGGAATTGCTCACAGCATCGTTTCACGACTTTGGAGACAATTTCAAACTACAGGAACAGCTATCCGGGGGTTCAGTAATAGGTCGTCCACGAGGAACCACACTCGCAGATGACCGGTACATTGTCTTACAGGCCAGAAGAAACAGGCGGCAGACAGCGGGAGAAATCGCTGGAAACCGAAACAGGCGACTGGACGACCGATATCGCGTTTTACCGTGGCCAGAAGACTGCACGGTGGTGGTCTGTTTACACGACGCCTTGTACGGTGTGTACCTTTAACGCCTGCCCATCGGAGAAGGCGTTCTCTGTGGTGTTGGGAACACCGGAATTGGAGAGACAATGAATGGGGACGAGTACTCTTTATAGATGAGAGCAGATTCAGTTTGAGTAGCGATTCTCATCGCATACTCATCTTTAGAGAGCGGGGAAGCCGCAATCATCCCTCGAACATCATTGAAAGGGACAGGTATGGAGGTCGCAGTGTTCTCGTTTGGGGAGGCATCATGCTTGGTAGTCATACAGACCTTCACATCTTCGACGCAGATTCAGTCAACGGGACCCGTTATTGTAACGAGATTCTTCTTCCATATGTGCGTCTTTTTAGAGGCGCTATGGGTCTGCAGTTCCTTTTCATGGACGACAATGCACCATGTCATCGCACAGTAGCTGCCGAACAGCTCTTAGAGAGTGAGGATATTGAACGTATGGATTGGCCGGCACGATCTCCGGATCTCAGTCCCATCGAGCATGTATGGGATTTTCTAGGCAGACGCTTGGCAGCTCGTACCTTACCACCAGTAACGATTCGGGAGCTTCGATTGGCGCTGCAAGACTAATGGGCAGCAATGCCTCAACAACTCATTGACACCCTCATTCTCAGCATGGGCAGACGCTGTGAAACCTGCCTAGCAGTCAGGGAGATCAAATCCCCTACTAAAGACCGGATGTTTCTTGCTGGACACCCATCACAGGGATGTTTCGGCCTTCAGTCGCATTGCGCTTCATGCTACTTTTTCAATCAAGCTTCTTTTTTATCCCTCTGATTTCTCTTTTAGTAAGTGTTGCTTACATATTACACATGTCCTTACGTATTGGGGATCTTACGGTATTAAATGTGTTGATTTGGAAAGCTTTTGTACAAAGTTATATTGAAAAAACCATCTCGTCCTTAATTTTTGCACACCAGTGTGTATATATATATATATATATATATAAAAAATTTTGCATTTATCAACCAATTTTAACTTTTCTTTGAAATCTGAAAACAAAAATCAAACAAAGTATTCAAAAAGCGTAACTTCAAATATTCCATTTAATAATCAACTTTCAGTGATATTTAAGATTTCTAGAAAATATAAAAAGAACAAAAAGCCATGTACATATGCAGGAAATTGTTCTAAATAGAGTCCGCGTATAGTATGTAAAACGATCAATAATTTATTTTAAAAATATTTGGTATTTTTTTTCTCACTAGAATAGCATTCTGGAGGCAATAATTCTGATTATTTAGTTCTGAACATTATTCTGAACATTTCTTTGAGAAGACTTTAATCTAAAATGCTTGAGTGAGCGAGTGAATATTAACGTCGCCCTATTCAGCAACAAGAGCGCTTTTGCTGACGGACCTTGTGATTTTGAACCATGGTCAAATGACGAGGAATACACCTGAACTAGCAACCCTTCCCTAATTTGCACATCACACCAACGGGAGGTCGTTGGAACCTAGACGACAGACTTAACGTGCATCATCCCTTCTATACGGGGGGTCTTCAGCGGCACTAGGCTCGAACTCTTGACACGCCGGCCCCGAGTTAATGACCAATGACCACAAAGCTACAGTGGTCAATCTAAAATGCTTAAAAATATTTTTAACAAAAAACCTCATTTATATATACTCTGTCAACATAGTAAATATAATATCAGGAATATTGTTATAAATATACAATTAAACAAGTTCGGGTAATATACAATTAAACAAGTTCGGGTAATGTGCAATTAAACAAGTCATGTCGATGATATGAAATACAAATTGATCACGTGGTTACAGCTTGTAATAAGTGAGCAAATAATGAGAGAGAGAAGAGATCTTAATAGATTCAAGACTATTTAATAGATTAGAATGGCTATTTTTTATTTGTCGAAATATATTTATATGAAATATTTTAATCTTATTCCAAATAAACGCTTTGTAACTAAAAATGTTAAATAAGTTTATTTGTCAAACGTGAAAAGAATAGCTTACATCTGAGATTTTCTGTTCTTCACAAGAATTATTCAGTACAAATCTAAGGTGCGCGAAACAATTTTCCCAGAGCGTAAATAAAAGTTTTATTTCTAGAAGTCAGTAATTAAAAAAAATCTTTTTGTAACTCATGAAGTTTAGTAAAAGTAAAATGTATCTTTTTCGCCGCTGGCAGCGTGAAAAATAAAAGACCCTCTTTCTTAAATTTCCTAATTTTTATGGTAATTTGAGATCATTCAAAATGCTATTTTTTAATTAAGTTTCGACGCTTGCATGAATTATTATGTAAATTAACAACGAAATCAATGTCCCTGGGGAGTGATACATTTAAATTGAGTCTACTTTCTTTTGTTTTTAAACAAAGTCCTTTTTCCCCCCTTTTCAAACTACTTTAAGGACACAATATCTATACTTATTATGCACGGGAGAATGGTGAAAAATTAAAAGGGAGAAACTATACCAATGTGTATTGTTTATTTTTTATATGTCTTTTGAGGATTTAAATAAGATTTAAATATAATATTTTAAGCTTTACTAGATTGCTTGTGTCATTACTTATCATTTAAGTTTTTAATTAAGAAGTGTATGGATTTACTATTCTCATTACTTACATTTACTATTACTTTTCGAAATCTTTTTTTATTTCTTAATTCGTTTTTTTTATTTACTTTTTTTATTGAAATATAGCATTTTAAGCATGGAGTATGTAAACTCTCAGCACTTTTTTTTAGTTCTTTAATAGAATTTTCATTGATTTACAACACTCAGTGCTTAATACTGATGTTATTCTAAGAAATTGTTATTGTTTACTGACGTACCGAATTAAAATCCATTAGAATAACTTATTCTAGATGGAGGTATTTTTAGAAATAACCTAAAAAGCACACACACAATAATTTTAAAAGATTACTAAGTTAATTAATTTATAATACATATTCTGAGCCCTTGAAGCCGTTAAGATGATTCAAATGTTAATTAGAAAATTATGAGGAGTGATACTATTAAAAGAGAAATCGCGCTAATAAAAATTCTTTTTTCTGATTTTGAATAAATTGCGTTTCCAGGAATTAATTAAGACAATTAATGGGTAATTATGGTAAGTACTGAACTTAACAAATATCATGAATTGTATAATTTTATTTGCTCATTCATTCTGCCAATAGTTTATGTTGAAAGAAAGTGTAATATTTAATGCTGTGTTGAATTTTAAACTAGTTGTAATTAAGAGATTATTATAGGAGTTTAAAAGTGAGTATTTTATGGTTTTGATTTATCTGCGGATTTTAGAGAAAAACGGTTTTATCGTTAAGAGGATTTGTGAACATTTGGTAAAACTGTAAATAATTAAAGAACTTTCAGTTGATAAAACAATCCTTTTTAACTTCAAATTAATAAAGCCCTTTTTCTTTCCTATGTTTGGACACAAGTATATACTCATTTAATAATAAAATGTAATCTATTGATAAATATATCCATATTTGTTTGAATACTTGAAAAAAATTATTACAAAAAAGAAAAAACTAATTAGTATAAAGACAAAAACTAAAAACCAAATAAATTTAGTATGCACTAAAGAAAATCTGTTATATTATAAAGCAAGTTTTATGCTCTTATATATATATATATACTGCTGGACAATTGCTAAGGACGGATCACAAATTGCTATGTAGCATAACATTAAGCGAGACATGAGGCCTAGTAGGATAAAATATAGTTGTCACACTGTTCAGACATTAGAATAAAGAATATTTATTGTTCTGGAAAGTACAAAAGCTGTGAAACATCAGAAAGAAAACAAAAATGTTCATTTGATCTGCGTACGGAGAAATGGAACAATGCATCTAAAAGTCAGCAGGCACCTTAAAGAAAGGTATCAGTACGGGATATGTCCACCGTGGAGTGTGATGCAACATTCCACACGTCGTACCATACTTTGCACAACATTATCCAGCAGCTGTTGAGGCAATTTATCCCATTCCTTTGAGAGTGCACGGATGAGGGCATTCTTGTTTGTCGGAGGATAGTTTCGACCAGCAACTTGCCTCCCCAAAGCATCCCACACATTTTCAATAGGGTTTAGATCTGGAGAACGTGCTGGCCATACGAGACGTTGAATACCCTCGCTGTCTAGATAATCCTCAACAGCGAGTGTTCGATGAAATGTTGCGTTGTCGTCCATAAAAACAAATTTATCACCTACAGCACCACGGAAAAGACGAACATGAGGAAGTAGAACTTCATCAATGTATCGTTGGCCCGTCATAGTCCCATTCGCAACCACATGTAGGCGCGTGCGGCCATTGATCATGATGCCGGCCCACACCATGATACTGCATGCCGGATATCGGTCCTTTTCCTGGATATTTTCTGGACGATAAGCAGTACCACTCTCGCGCCAGATCAGTTGGCGTCTACAATCCGATGACAGACTGAACCTACTCTCATCTGAGAATAGTACGCATGCCCAGTCCTGTTCAGTCCAATTGTGATGCTCACGACACCATTGCAAACGGGCAGTACGGTGCTGTCTGGTCAATGGGACACACACAACAGGTCTGTGTGCGTATAGTCCTCCTCCCCTCAAACGTCTGGCAACAGTTTTTCGAAAGATCTGCTCTCCTGAGGCAGCAAGAAACTGATTTGCCACCTGCTGAGCTGTGGTGCGCCTGTTCCTTTTTGCTGATAGGACGATATATCTGTCTTCTGCAGGCGTCGTACTTCTAACACGACCTCCCCCGTGCCGTCTACTACACATTCCAGTAGTTTTTGACTTCCACAGCCGTGAAACAACGCTGTGAGCGAAGTCGAACTCCCTGGCAACATCTGTTATTTTTCGTCCTTCTTCGATCTTTCCAATAATTCGGCCACGCATAAAATCATCTATGTGATGTCGGGAAGACATGCCAAAAATTTAAGTTCGTCTATTAATTCTTTCCTGTAAAACTTTGACTTGAAACAACAACTGTCCACACGCGTCAAAACCTTTAAAGCTCTTATGAACGCTATCACATGATGAACAGACGTGGAAAAAAATTTGCATACTCATACTTCTTACTAATATCCCGCACTTATTCTAATTTTCCACATTTTGCTTCCTTTCATTTTGTGGTTGCTATGGATGATAGTGTTATCCGTCCTTAGTAATTGTCCAGCAGTGTATATGATGAACCCCCAACCCTTCAAGTGTCAGTTTGGGTAAAACCTATTTGAACAACTCAACCAGCCTCCCGCATAAGAACTTTGACTTCGACTCCGGTGAACCTGCGAAGAACCACGTGAACGAACGACGCACTGGCTCCTGATCGACACTGAAATAAGACTCGTATTGGCTTTGCTGAACATTAAAGATAATATGATAAACGGCTACACGTTGCATTTTTCTCCTGTCATTCCAAGAATTACTCCAATACATTATATATATATATATATATATATATATATATATATATATATATATATAATACTTTAGATGAGAGGTATTAAAGATTCGGATATACTAATGACTGATAATTTAAAATTGGAGTGTTTAAAAACGGATAATCGGTTAAGTGGCTTAGAGAAATAGTGCCTACCTTGTAAACCTAGGGTTGAGGGTTCGATCTCGGGTGGAGTCGATAGATTTTCTGGATGTGAAAATAGGCATAAATATGATATGATTATGTAGCATGTAAAAGATCCCTTGAGTATCAGTTTGGCCCTAGTACTTTCGGCATTATTTAGCATCCGATGAGAGCCTGAATAAAAATTAATTCAAGCTTTAAAATTTTGTACCGAGAGTCACCACTACATGGTGCCACCTCTGAAATGGCTCTCCCACTTGGGGAATTTGCCGAATCTGCAAAGGCTTGTGTGTCAAATGCAGCCAATTAAAAAAAATGGATACATATACTACAGCATCTATAAGCATTGCAAGAAGAAGACTACTTTTAGGGGTTAGAACTAGTTTTATTGCTCTTTTCTATATGTAGCACAAAGCAAAATTCTAAAGAATATAATGGATAGGTGTTCCGAATCCATTATATTTAGAAAAGGCTACATACCAATAAAACATTCGAAAATCCTTAGATCTCTGTTCAAATAAAAAAAACAACAATAAACTAGTTATTGTTACCAGTTCAAAGCCCGAAAGCCTATTTGTATATATGTTTAAATTTAAAATTTATTGACGATTGGATTTCTAGATTGTCTCGCTGACTAATTGTTCAATTTCATTGGAAGAATAATTCTATTATTACTACATTGATATGTTTTAGAAATAAAAATATAAAATAACCTTCTTTGTATACAATTGATTCTAAATTGGTGTTTAATAAGGGTGCACTCTCTCTCTCTTAGAAGCTAGTTTTAAAATTCCGTCTATTGACGAGAGTCCTACTTAACGGATCTTTAATGGAATCAGGACGCGAACAAGGGATTCAACTTAAATTTCGCTGGCAATGAGTTCGTGGTCCTAACCACACAGGTACTGGGATCACTGTAAGAAATAAGATTAATTAAATAAATGTGGATGAATTATTTTATTTAACAGAGTAATTTAAGAAACAATTCGTTTTTCAGTTATTTGTGAGAAATATCTATTATTGACTAAATTTCACAGAAATTATGTATCAAATATGACGGTTAAATTCGATTACGTACTTATAAGATGTTATGTGTTTCAAGTATGATTCGATGGAAAATAAAACTCTATGAAGGTTATAAAATTTAATTTTTTTACTTATCTGTGGATAATTTTATAAATGAGTAAATGTCAGATGAGTATTAGGAATTTGTTGTAAAATAATTTATTTATAAACAGAACTTTTGGTGAAAAGCTTTACAAATAAATTTTAAATCAATGACATGTTATGGTAGAGAGTTTGTAACAAGAAAAGAAATACAAATGAAAACTATTATGAAAAATGTAAACTAAAACGAAGGAAATCTTTCTGTATATATTAGGGGGGAAAAGACAATTGAGTACATTAAGCATTGCCAGAATAACTTTGACTTTAGAATTTTCTCTAATCAAACTACGTGTCGAAATCTATTAATATAACCCACTATACAATTCTTAAAAATATCTTCTTAGTGTTGTTGTTACTCATGCCACTTGATCGGCAAAGGCCAGATCAAGGCCTACGGAATTAATCATGGCAATGGGCTAAGTGACGCCTGTCGTTAGCCGTAGCTTTGAGCACCATACAGGTGACAGAACGATTTAGCTCGGTTTCACCCCAATTTAGAGGGAGAACACCCTGGGGGTGGTCAGGGGTCTCCCACCTCTCTTCCACTTCCACCAACCTCCCGAGATGACTTGCGGCTCGATGGCTATTTAAAGTACCCCCCTGCCGTGGAGGCACTATACATTTACAAACATCCATGTCTTCTCCGGGATTCGAACCCAGTCCCAATGTCACAGCAGTTTGCGTCGTTAACCACTATACCGAATGGGTGACTCTTAGAGTAAATTTGATAAAGAAACACGCAAGATTTCTGTTGAGTAAAGAACATATAAATCTATTTGCATTCCCTAAACATTCACAAAAACTGCAGAAGAACATTAATATTTTGAAAAAATGATTAGATGCGAGACAAAAATCGCCAATGAAGCCTTCAAACTCATATTAATTCTTTTGAAGTTTTTGTTTTCCTTCATTTTCAATGCGATCTTCGTTCACTTCTCTTACCTGAGTACATAAATTAAACAATGAAAAAAGGAAATGTATTGAATAGCTCTTAAACGAAGTTATATTTATCTATATATCAAGATGCATTAAGAGAATACTTACCTAATTAGATGGTAGTAAATTTCTTTAAAGGAGTATTACAGCCTCCTAGTGGCCGCGGTAGCCCAGTGGTCAAGGTATCGGACTGTGGCTTGCTTTGTCACAGGTTCGAGCCCAGTACCACTAAAGACCCGCCGTGTAGGGCAGCGATGCACGTTAAATCTGTCGAGAGCTGAAACGTCCTCCCGTTGGTGTGGTGTGGTAGTTAGGAGAGGGGGGTGCCAGCTCAGGTGTCGTCCACGTCACTTGACCATGGTTCCAAATGACGTGGTCCGTCGCCAAAAGCCCTCGTGTAGCTGAACAGTGCGACGTTAATATTCAATCAATCAATCATTACAGCCTCCTATAATTTAATTTTTACTAAATAGCATAAGTGTTGATGACTTTCAAAGATGTATCATTCACTGTTATCTGAGGTTTCAGGGAAAAATACAACTAATTTCTTTAAAAATGAAAATCGCTATTTTACATTTCGAATATTATTTTGTTTCAAAGTTTATTAAATTCATTTAAAACGATAGCATTTTCTAAAGAAGAGTTCGTTTGAATATCTCTTGAAATTTTATTCTTCTAAAGAAATTTCTCAGAGTAAGAAAACCGAATGGTCTTTTCCATAGATGAATTAAAAATAATTTATTAGTCCTATGATAAAATTTAAAAAAAAAATACTATCGGGTATGAAGAATGCGAAACACAAAAATTATGTGAATAGTAAAAATTTAAACGAAATGTAAGTCTAAAAAAGGAGTTATTTTAAATTATGAGTTTGGACACAACAAATTATATGGCAATTTAATTTTTCTGTTTTCTATTAAGAAAAGTATAAGAAAAGAATAGCTTTTTGTCTTAAATATAGATTAGAAAAGAGACAAAATTAAGATTGACAGATATATTTATATTCAATTTTATAATAAATTACTCATTTGATACTTTGAAAGTTTTTGGAATCAATTTATATAACAGAATTACAGACTTGAAAATTTATTTCAAGTTTAAAATTTCGTAGTTTAAATTTAATGAAACACACAGCCAAAATCTGCTTAAATTATTTTAAATTAGATCTTATCATATTGCATTTAAGAATGAATTGCTAATGCATAGCAGAAAGAAACGTGGATGGTTTTAGTTTAATAAAAAGGAAATATATTTATGTGAATTAGATTATGTTTCATATAATTTGACCATAACTTATTTCCATCTTTCAAACTCATAGTATGAGCCCAACTTGTAAAATAAGTTGCTTGTAGTTCACGCATTATTTGATTTACTTATCTTTTTTTATATAATCTTTTTAACTATGAATAAACATTGTGCGTATTAAATAATAATTTCCCCCTTTTCTCTAAGAATTTAATTAATTCTTTAATATCAACACATCAATACAAAAGAAAGCGCATTAGGATAATATTTTTAAATGGTCCTTCCCACTACGAGATAACTGAAGCCTTAGAATTAACCTATATAACAGGACATAAGAGTTTATACTTGTGAAGATTTCTTAAGAGCTTATTTAATTGTGAAAACACTTTCATAAGTAAAAAAATAAATTTTCAATGTATTGAAAATTCAATATATATATATATATATATATATATATATATATATATATATATAACTCCCACTTGTGTACATATGCAAACAAGATAACAAGTCTTGATAAAAATTCAGAAATCTATATTACAAAATCAAAAAACGTTAAAAGCATAATTTCTAACCCCAAAATATATCTTTCGTTAATATTTGTTTTAACGGTAGTGAAATTTTAAAATCCTTTCTGAGAATTTTTCTGTTCGAAGTAGTTTAATTGTAAGAAAAATTGTCGAATTCCAAAAAAAAACACAAATATATACAACTAGTATTACCATTGAGCAACGTAAATTTGTGCTCTACAGCCTACTTCAGACAATCGCTTAAACACACACACACAAAATGTTTTTCTGTTTCTTGAATTTCCGATGCAAGTTGTCACATAATTCAAAAAGATGAAAGAAAAAACTTTGATAATTAAGATGACTTTGGAAACATTCATCATGTACGAAAAGTTTAAGGTCCAAATCCTCGTTCCACTCCGAAAACTTTTATTTCTGAGACATTTCAGAAAGGCTGCTTGAAAATGAAACGTTTCCAAGATTGCTTCTTTTCCTTTTCTTTTGATGAGCTGAGAGTTTCATAAGGAAACTGTGAATTCTAAAAATTTGCAAATCAGTGGGAGTTGCTTAAGGGAAAAAGTGCTTATACTTTTGCTTCAATTTGTGCGAGTAGAGGACGAGAACTTTCCTAAATTGCGTTGGGAATAAAAACCTTTTCTCACTTCATTACTCTGGAAGGGTTCGGAAGCAACGAAACAAAAGGAATCTTTAAACCGGGCCCCACGTAGAAAGGAGGAGTTGCAGAAGTCTTCCCTCTTTCTTTATTTTTCTAATTTATAATTCAAGCTGAAAAAAGCATCTTGTGTTGAATGTAGACTCTTCGATTTAGGAAACACTTCTGAGATGCAATCTATTATGTATATTTGGAACGTCCGCTTTTATGGTTATTGTACGGTTTCTAATTTTCTACCAAAAATCTACATCTGTATTCTTTGTTCTTGACTTGATGTAAGGGGAAAGTCTAGTGCAGAGGACATGCACATTTAAATATTTTAGAACATGTGTGAAAATAACAAGATATTTCCTGAATCTCTGGTTGCAATAATGCTTTAATTAAGGTAGGATAGCTTTTGTTTCAAGACGTTATATCTCACTTGAATTTAAGTTTAGAAGTTTCAAAGTTTTATTTTCGTAAATTTTGTATTTTATTTCAAATGTGCCGGAAGTTATGTTTTGAAATAAATTAGAGAGACATATTCATACAGTTTATAATTAAAATTTTCCCGTAATTTTTGGTGGATAAAATCGTTTTAAGGATCATGAAATAGTAGCTCTTTTATTTAATAATATAGAGCAGTGTTTCTCAAACTGTGGGGCGCGTCCCCCTAGGGGGGGCGCGATAATCTTACGAGGGGGGCGCGAGCATATCGAAAATAAAAGATTTAAAAATATTTAATTTACTGGAATGAAGTAAAACAAAATGCTTTCAGACATAATAAAAAATGCACTTTTACTCTGATATAATTTATAGGCACACGTGTGATATTAAGTCATCAAAATAAAAACTTCTTCAATACCTAATTAGCTATCTTTGATCCTATAACCAAACAAAAAAAACTTTTATTTGATTTTCTGTAATCCAATGATGAGAGATTTTTTTATTACGCTTCCTTTTTAATCCTAACATACTACTCATTCAGAGAAAAAACAGATCCCGTACCCAGAATCGAAAAAATTTAGGAACATAAAAAATTCATCACTGTCATTATTTTTGAAATACTGCACATTATAGCTGTAATCTGTTTGACCTTCTAAGTTATTGGTACAGTTACTTATGACCCCTCTCTTATGTGTTTGTTTCTCATTTAGGGAAGTTGTAAGTAATGTATTTCTCTGTTGCGCTTTTTTCCATGAAAAGAGTTTTATGATATTTGGAAAACCACGGAGATTATTTAAGAGTATTCTAAAATATATAAAGCACAACAAAAAACGTTTTACAAAAATTTTTATTAGTAACATACATATTATCATAATGAATACACTTTTTACCCGGAAGTGGTCACGAGGGACACATAGATTACGAAATCGTTAATTCTGGCAAAACTGTTTATTTGTTACCAAAGAAAAATTGAAAAGTCCTTGAAAGTAGGTAAGTATATTTTCTCATATAGTTAAATTATTCACTGGAATTACGATTTTTATTGTGTACTATAAAAATAATTATAAAAAAGGATTGGGGTGACTCAATAACCCCGCTGGACCATTAGTATCGAGTGCGCGCCTGCTCCAGGGTTAAAACATGTTGAAGTCTTTTCGCTTTAAATATTAAAAATAATACAATTATTCTTCATCTGAATTTTATATTATTGTTCATTATTCAACATCAATTCTAAATGATAATTCTGTAAGGCTTAAAATTATAGTTCGCTTTAAACTAATTATACTTTGAGCAATCATTTAAAAAAATCATTTTACATTTTTGTAAACATTGTCGCGCACTTGGCTTTACTCTCCTTACAAAATTCAGCGATTATTTCAATAATGTTTCATTTTCTTATAAATGAACTCGTGCAAGCGGGTACTTCAGCCGGTATACTTTTAATGTAAGTGCTCCATAGTAGTTTATAACTAATTCATTATTACTAAATTAAGAACAAGTTTAATAAATATTAATGACTTCCATGGGCTTGCTTGGAAAGCAAAGTTTTTATAAGGAATGCTTATGATTAGAAATTGACCCTCTGAGTTCTTTTTCTATATTTAGCAGATATCTATATTTTGTCTTCTAAGCAGCCACCGCATTTTGCAATATGTTCAATTTAAAAATTAGAGAAAGGAAAAATAACACACATAATAATTATCCTATTATATTATTTATTTATTTATTACTTAAAAGTAGTATACAAAATTTAATTCTTATGTTACTAATTTGTATGGTGTATAATTAAGATCGCCTATTGTAGCTTTAGCATCAAAGTTCATTATTATTGCATTCAGTACATTATTAATGTATAAGGGGGGCGCGATAAAAATTGAGATCGAAAAGGGGGCGCCAGTATTGAAAGTTTGAGAAGCACTGATATAGAGCTTAGAATTTTTAAAATAAATTAAATTTTATGAATTGAAACACATATAAAAATACATAATCAATATCTTTCAGAAATTACAGCTCAGATTAAAAAAAAGTATTAGTATATATTTTAATCTCGAAAACAGTTTACTTTTTAAAAGCTTATGCATTTAATATTTAAGTAAGCACCTAAGTTTTATATAAATAACATATTAAAATAAACTATAATTCATTACAATTGGAATCTCAACCCAATGAAGAAGGTATTGAGATGTACTTAAATATATTCGTGTATTTAACTATTTTTAGAGTTACATTATTGAGTTATCTTGTCAGTTTGGTAATTGAAACTACATTATCATTTAAAAACGCATGTATATATATTTGAATATTACACAAATAATTTAATTGATCTACAAATAACTGCAATGTTTTCATGTGATATTGTTAAATGACAGTAAATTTCACTAATATACTAATATATCTAACATAGAATAGTAGTGTAAGGCATAGATAACTGAAGAAAAGTAAGTAATTATATATATATATATATATATGACAGGCCCCAGGCCTGCTGGTAAAATGAAGAGGGCATCATCTTCACAATATTCCTTTATTACGCTTTCATCATATATAATCTAACATGGCGGACCTTTTGCCGCGCAACCGGGTGTTACCATATACAACATCGCTGCGAGGAGACACCAGCCAAATCCTTTCTAGTATGCGTTCGCCTTCGTCAGCGCTCGTTGCTCCTTTTAACAGGCTTGTTTACTCATAAATCCTTACGCGATGGTAAAGAGTTCGCTCTATTTTCATTTATTACTTCCTTAATTTTGAACCTAAACTTTTCAAACCTGACATATATATATATATATATATATATATATATATATATTAGTATATATATATATATATATATATTGTAATATATATATATATTGTTCAGAGAGTAATTTCGTTTTTTCCCGGCAGAGGGTTTAATTGTATTTTTTTGCACCCAACTTAACATTTAAGCCGTATAATTTTTATATGCTTTGAGAGCTCATATAGCAAGGCTTGTGTGCGAAAAATTCCAATTAATTCTACGCTGTAGTTTTTGGTTGGTTCCCTTTTAAATATGGAGAGCGATAAGCAGCATTTTCGACATATCTTATTGTTTTACTACAGAAAGGGTAAAAATGCTGTTCAAGCCAGAAAGAAATTGACCGATGTGTATGGAGAAGGTGTGTTGACAGTACGCCAGTGCCAGAACTAGTTCGCTAAATTTCGGTTCGGCAATTTTGATGACGAAGATGCACCACGTTCGGGAAGGCCGGTTGAAGCTGATAAAGACACGATAAAGGCATTAGTTGATGCGAACCGGCGAATAACAACACGTGAGATTGGATTGAGGTTAAATTTATCAAATTCAACAGTTTATGACCACTTGAAAGGCCTGGGATTATCCTCGAAGCTCGATGTATGGGTTCCCCATGTTCTCACAGAGAGAAATCTCTGTGTCGCCGCATTGACGTCTGCGATTCGCTTCTCAAACGTCACGAAAATGATCCGTTTCTGAAGCGCATCATCACTGGGGAAGAAAAATGTCATGGAGCAAAAAAGATGAACCGGCTCAAACCATTTCCAAAGCCGATATTCACCAAAAAAAGGTGATGCTGTCTGTTTGGTGGGATTTTAAAGGAATCGTTTTTTTTAGCTTTTACCGTATAATACAACGAATAATTTGGAAGTCTACTGTCATCAGCTGGACAAGCTGAATGATGCACTTCAACAGAAAAGGTGTAGTGTTTCACCAAGACAACGCGATACCTCATACAAGTTTGGTCACTCGCCAAAAACTTTTACAGCTTGAATGGGATACAATGCCACACCCACCATATTCTCCAGACCTGGCACCATCGGATTATTATTTGTTCCGGTCACTCCAAATTTTTTTAGACGGTAAAACCTTCACCTCAAATGAGGAGGTCAAAAACCACCTCGATCAGTTTTTTGCCAGCAAAGACCAAAAATTTTATGAGCGTGGAATTATGCTACTACCAGAAAGATGGCAAAAAGTGTTGGACCAGAACAGCCAATATATAATTTAATAAAGTATTTGTTTATTATACGAAAACTGTCTTTCATTTCCGCAAAAAAAAAAAACGAAATTACTTTCCGAACAACCCAATATATATATATGAGTATATATATATATATATATATATATATATAGACTCATGGACAAAAAAAAATTAGCGCAACAAGAAATAATTGCGGGATCGTAACGAAACTTGGCATGAAGGTACATGTCGGAGAAATATGCAAATGATTAGAAATGCAGCGCGATTGCGCATTCCGTATAGCAGGTAGAGGGCGTTTAACGTCGATCTCCGTGGAGTATGAAACAAGTAACCAAAGCTTGTTTAAGTGTGCTGAATCGTTTACAAAGCTGGAGCTGAGGTACACATGCCATTACGCCGTTTTTGAAGAAAATATGAGCAGCTGTCACAGTTTGATAGGGGGAGAATCATCGGCGTGATGGAAGCTGGGTGGTCAGCTGGGCTAGTAGCTCGTCAATTAGGCCGCTCAGATTGCGTCCAGAGGAGGTGTTGAGATCAGTGAATCCGGGAGATGTCATTTACACGAAGACCAGTCTCAGGACGCCCTTGACAGACCAGTCGTCGAGAAGACCACCACATCGTAAGAAATGCACGTCTGCAGCCAACTTCTTCATAGGCTGCCATCCAGGCACAGGTAGCACCTTCATTAGGGGCCACTGTGTCTTCTCGAACCATACGAAGGCGCCTGGTTGAAGGACATTTGGGATCGCGGCACTAAAACTGAAGGAAAAAAAACCGATATTGAAAAATAAACCAGTTATGAGGTTTTAGAAAAGATACATTAGAAATATATAATAGAATATTGCAGTATATTGCTGACTTAGGACAGCTCTCTCTCTCTCTTATATATATATATATATATATATATATATATATATATATATATATATATATATATATATATATATATATATATATATAAACTTTATAAATGGCCATTAATAATATAATAATTTCTAAAAATGTAGCATAATGTTAAATAATAGGTAAGAATAGCAAGGCAGAGTAGGACAAAATAGAGTGGACACAGTATATGAGACTTTCTACTAATAATCCTCTTTTCGGAATCTTTGGGCCAACAATCGCGTTATTTCACAGCCATTCCTCTCAAGAAGGAACCATGATATGCAGATTAGATAGTGTATATATAGTTAAAGTTTAATAATGGTGGATTAGAAGGAAAAGAAGCGGAATCGCTGAAAGCAGTGCTGTTACGGTAAGAATCAGAATTTCGCCGCGTGACTAAAGGACGGACTTTAACTATTAGAATAAATTAGGGAAATTAAGATTATTAAAATAGCATTGATTAAAGCTAAGATATTCGGATTTCGTACTCTTATTCACATAGGGTTTGAGCTCTCTTTATATAACTCCAAAGGTTCCCTTTATAGTTTGCTTGTCTTGAAATATTATCTTTGGTAATAATAAATTGGATTTATCATGGCTAGACTTGGTCATCCATCTTTTCCTCCTACAGATTTAGGTCGATTAGGTTTCGAAGAAGCGTCCCCAGGGGGAGGCCTTTACTAACTATTGCCAATATTGTTAGCCAATCTCACCATAAATGTCACCAATCATACATGATGGTTGATGGATGCAATTTTTAAAACTGTTTTAATGTTTTCTCTACGGAACCACTCATTAAGTATGCTACTAATGAACATGTTATGTTTCTGTTAATGTGTTATTTTGGTTTTTGTGCATCCCAACGCAGCGTTTTCACCCATATATTCCACACAAATATTGTTTGTTTATTGAGCTCTACCAGCCCTCAAAATTTGTTTCATGATTTTACAATCCCTCTGTATACAGATAGAGAAAATGATTTAATTTCATATTTAAGTAGTAAAAATCACTGACATTTTAGTTTTACTTAAAAATATTTCTGAAAATAAAAGCAAAAAGACTTGCGTGCGCAAAGCAATGTGTGTGTGTATGTGTTTAAATTGATAATCTACGTTTAAAAGAGATTTTTATTCATCAAAGCTGTGTAGGTGTAAAATTACAACAGCTAAATGTATGTAACTTTTCATGCACTAGTTACATATCTCTTATTCACAATATAAAACGCTGAAGTACGGCATTATAAAAATAATTCATTATTTTCAAAAACTTTTGAGAGAAAGAAAATAGTTTTACAATTAATTGCACTACTGGTAAATTTTTCTTAAAGAATTCTAAGCGTATAATTTAAGAAACTAGAGCTTAAAATGAATAACTTTATCGAGAAAAATTGACATTTTATTTTAAATTCTTTTGGAAAAGTTATTAAAAATCCCTCCTCCCTATGGTCTTAATTCAATCTCTAATTTTCACTTGACCAATGTGAGTGTCTGAATTTTACAAGTTACATGTATATATGTGTGTACCCTAACTATTAATTTAAAATTATACCTTACTTAAAATTGTATGATTAGAAGAGAAAGGCAAACGATATTACTTACGGTATCCGACTACGTTCGGAACCGTAATTCTAAAAAAGCGTATAAATGAATAATTTTCATAATATTTAGTGTCACTTAGATAAGACTACATGTATAAAATTGTTTTAAGGACATTTTGACAAAAACATTTTATTTAAATACAATATTTTGGCATAAAATTAACTTAGAATAATCTTTTTTCAAAATGTTCTCCTTTTGTGAAAAATGCTTCTATTATAATAATATTTTGCTTGTATATAGCCCAGACCTCTTTACAGAGGCTCAACTAGATTTTTGAAAAATTCACATTATTTTCAGAGTTACAACCAATTGAAATAATTATCGGCGTTTTTTTTCTTAAAATTTCTCCTCTCTGTTGCCGTAAAACATGGATAAACCCACTTATAAGTTATATATTTCAAAAATTCTAGTTGAGCTTCTGTAGAGAGGTCTGAGCTATATACAAGCAAAATATTATTATCATAGAAGCATTTTTCACAAAAGGAGAACATTTTGAAAAAAAATATTCTAATTTAATTTTTTGCCGAAATATTGTATTTAAATAATTTTGTTTGTCAAAGTGTCCTTAAAACAATTGTATAGTTGTATTCTAATCTAAGTGACACTAAATATCCTGAAAATTATCCATTTATGCACTTTTGCAAAATCACGGTTCCGAACGTAGTCGGATACCTTAAGATATTAAAACAAAATTGTTTAAAAGATTAGAAACAGATAAAAAAAGGCTTTCTCTAAGTGAGAACAAGAATCCTTTTTTGTGTGTGTTTATATTAATCGATACTTTATGTAAGAATATCCGCTAATAAATAGGCATTCTAGTTTATAAGTTATTTTAAAATTTTATCTTCAAATTATCTTTCCAAAATCATTTACAGTATTTATTAAGAGATAAATTCTTTTGTTTTTACCAATTTTTTCGTAACAATTATTGTGTTTTCATTCTCAACTACTTGTTAAATTATAGTTTCGTTTAATTTCTCAGTAAAAAGAATTGTTACAACCACACTGTGAATGTATTTTATAGAACTCGTTTTATTTCTTGAAAAATATAATTTTCTATCTTTATTTAAGTTTAAAGCTTAAAAAAATCTCTGTAATCGAATATAATCTTTCTTACAACGTCTCACTTCTTCCTTGTCCTCGGGATATACTTTAATCATATGTGTTCTGCCAGAAATCAGAAAATCCCGTATATTTTTACGCCCCTAAAGATAAAATATCCTTGAGTGTTTGTCTTGACTTTCTATCTCATATAGATTCAGCAGAGGTTGAGGGGGTGATGGTAGGAATAGAAGAAAAATCAAGAATTCGAATATAAAAGAGAAAAGGCGACCAAAAATGAAAGAAAAAGAAAACGAGGTCAGATCAGGCGGGAAAGTCGTTTTGCCATAAAATCGCTCTACAGCTGCTCGTATTAGGAAGGGTGTATGTTGTAGGGGATTTGTTGGAGAGAAAATAGGCCTAATCTGGTGAGCCTTCCGATTCCATAAAATAAGAATGAAGGAAAGGAGGGGGGGGGGAGTGAGTATAGAATTGGAATTAGTAAGGCTACAGATTGAAAAGAGTGAACGAAAGGCTGAATGAGCCTCTTGCAAAAATTTTTTTCTAGAACGAATTTTTAGAATTTTTTTTTAATTGACAAAGGTGCGTGGTATAGACATATATATTAAAAAGAAATTATCAATAGTATTAAGCTGGCTTCCTAATCTTTAAAAAACTTCAATGGCTATTTGTACTACCACCTTAAATTACATTTGTAGATATTGAATTTTTGTGATAAGAAACTAAAAAGAAAGAATAGGTGAGTGAATTATTAGATTTTTTTCTAGATCCACACTATATTTTTAGAGTAGAATTATTAGGCCATTATTTCTTTATTTATACTGGTGAAGGGGACGAAAAATATAAAAGAAACGATTCATAATGGAAGTATTTATAATAATGTATTAGTGTACAATTTTTGCTACATATTTTAAGACGTTATTTTTTCAAGTTGTGTTATTTACATGATAAATATTGAAGACTATGAAAGATTGAGATAAAGACAACAGAAGTAAAGAATAAAGAAGCATTTTCATTTTTTCTATGAATAATTCACTGCCTCCGATGTTTGGTTAAACGTTTATAAAAGTTACATATATGTATATAATACACATATATAGAGTCATTCGAACAGTAAATAACAAATTTGATGTAAAAATCTGCAAAAAATTCCCTAGGAATAATAAAATTTTGGTAAACCGTTTAATATAACAATAAGGTTAGAATCTGTAAGGGAAAGACGAATGGTCAAACAGGTAGGACTATTTCTGAAAAAAAAATTTAAGTCCTAATTTTTTTTATTTGGAAAAGTTGGAAGCATGAACATGTATAATAAAATAATTAGTAAATAATTAGTAATATTCGTATTAGGTTGTAATATGTGTTATGCATTGTTTTTAATTGTGATTAGACATTACAATTTACAATGTGTGTGAGATTTTAAATCTCTCAATAAAATATACTACATTTTTCATTTAAATACAATTTAGTGCAAAAACTGTACTCAGAAAAGTATAGTTAGGAGCAATAAAATGATTTCAGCAATGTGGGAATACCATAAATTATTATCATACCTTTTCTCAAGATAAAAATCTAATTTATAAATTGAGGTTTTAAAGAAAAAACATATAAAAATGTTTTTAGATATTTTTTTTATTTTAAAGGTATAAAAGAAATTTACATCAAGCCTTATGATAGTAAGGCTTGATGTAAGTATTTATGATAGAATATTTGTGTGGTGTGTTAATATTTAAGAGCGTATTTATATACACTCTGTCGCAAAAAAATATATGCACCCAGAAGAAATCAAGCTACAATCACGAAACTCGGCAAGAATGTAGTCTGGTAAGAGATATGCAAATGATTAAAATTTCGAAGCCAATGAGACAAGGCTAAGTGTGCTATGCGCATATTAGTTGCGCAACTGGGAGAGTTTAAAAGCATGAGTACGAGCGCCGTACGGCTATCCAAACGAATCTGATGACTTTGATAGACGATATTGAGACGTAGGATGCCTCTAAGACGTAACCGGCGGCAGTACGAGCAGCTGACGGACTTTGATAGGGGCCGTATAATAGGCCTCAGAGAAGCAGGTTGGTCGAATAGACGTATCGGCCACCACCTCGGTCGGAGCGATATGGTAGTTGCTCGGTGTTGGCAACAGTGGATCACAGAAGGTAGAGTGTACCGTCGCGGAGGGTCAGGACGTCCCAGGAACACAAATGATCGCGAGGATCGTGCAATCAAAAGAGTGGCCACTTCGGCACCAACAACATCGCTAGCATCGATTCAACGCCACTTACCTCCTTCCAGACATCCAGTGCCATCAAGAGAAACCATAAGGAGACGACTGACCGAAGTTGGCTTGAGGAGCCGACGTCCGCTAAGACGCTTACCACTGACCCCACATCATAGGCAGTGTCGACTGGATTTTTGCCGACCTCGGGCAACTTGGAGTGTGACAGACTGGAGACGTGTCATCTTCAGTGATGAATCCCGATTCAGTCTAAGTGCTGATGACCACCGCACACGTGTTTGGAGGCGCACCGGCCAGCGGTCCGATCCGGCATTTATTGTCGAGCGGCATACAGCAATTTCACAAGGTGTGACAGTGTGGGGAGCCATTTCTTGGGACACACGATCATCTTTAGTGGTCCTTCAAGGCACTTTGACAGCTCGCAGATACGTGGACGATATTTTAACGCCGATTGTGCTACCCATGCTATCAAGTCGCCCAGGTGCCATTTATCAACAGGATAATGCTCGTCCACATACTGCGCGACTCTCCCAACAATGTCTTCAAGGATATGACGTCCTACCATGGCCTGCCAGGTCACCAGATCTTTCGCCAATAGAGCATGTCTGGGAAGGCAACTGCAGCCGTCCCGAGATACAGGAGAATTAACTGCGCAGATGCAAAGACTATGGCAGGATCTTCCACAGGGGGTCATAAGTGATCTAATTGAATCGATGCCACGCCGAATTTCGGCTTGTATAGCTGCCAGAGGTGGCTTTACTACTTACTGATTTTTAACCTTTTGCAAGCTGTAACCGCTTAATAAAATGATATTTTGTTCTGAATTTTTAATCATTTGTTTATTTTCATATACACTACATGCATACCAAATTTCGTGAATGTAGCTCAATTTCTTCTGGGTGCATATATTTTTTTGCGACAGAGTGTATAATAGAATATTTGGAGAACTCAATGTAAACTCAGAAATTCTAAAAAAATGAACACCAATCTTGGTTTCAGGCATATGAATGCTAGGTGGAAAGTAACAATAATCTTAGATAGTCTGCACCATTTACTCAAGCATTTGTAATGATCTAAACTTTCTTCGTTTTTTGTGCTTTTCCATGAAAATGAAATTTTTAATGATCGAATAAATGCATTTTGTATTTGTTTTTACTTTTTATCGTAAAATATCTAGCCTCTTTTCCTTTATTACTCTTTTTTTTTGTTTATCTTTACGTTAAATATATCTGAACTATTTATAGCACTATCGTTAGATAAAACCCCTACACACAAATTCCAAGATATCAAACAATCGCAAGTATGTAAGTATTTTTTCATTTAGATTTTGCTATTTCTAATTTTTTATCGTACTTATTAAATTCTTTGTTTTCAAGGTTTAAAACAAGAAAAATATATTTAGAAAAATAATTTTAGCAGCCTAATTTTGTATATAACTTTTCAATGAGTGCAAAACGAAATGGTGGGAATCATTTTTCTCCAACAATTAGACATACCAACAATTTGTCCCAAGTCATAAAGCACGTCGTATTAAGAAAAAAATATAATTTAAACGGAATTTCCTTGATTGTAAGGTTTTTATTTTAGTATTTCCATTTTTAATAAATATTTAATTTATAAAACTAAATGAAAGTCATTCGACCTTCAAAATAGGTATTAAATTGTGTAAAGGGATATTTTATGAGGTTTTCCCCTCAGAAATAACTTTTTTTAACAAAAAAAAGTTTTATTGAAAGTTAAAATACCACTTACTTACAGAGTGATTGATTGATTGATTGATTGAATATTAACGTCGCACTGTTCAGCTATACGAGGGCTTTTGGCGACGGACCACGTAATTTTGAACCATGGTCAAGTGACGTGGACGACACCTGAGCTGGCACCTACTTACAGAGTGAGTGAAGATTAACGTCGCACTGTTCAGCTGCACGAGGGCTTTTGGCGACGGACCACGTAATTTTGAACCATGGTCAAGTGACGTGGACGACACCTGAGCTGGCACCCCCTCTCCTAATTACCACACCACACCAACGGGTCTTACTTACAGAAGAAACGTGATATGCGCAAAAAATACATTCTACAGTAGTACCTCGACCTACGTTACCCCTACTAATGTGAACTCGAAGTTACATGATTTTCAAATCTCGTCGATTCGACTTTTGTTTGAGGAAAAAAAAAAAGAAATGGTAAAATTGGTGAAATTGATTACATGATTGAAGAAGTTTTCAATAATGAACTTAGAAGTGAATAGTGATGAGGTTCAAGAATTGCTGGATTCCCACAATCAGGAGCTGACATTGAATGAGCTCATAAAAATGTATGAGAAAGAGCAAGACATCCAAAAACTTGGGTTTTTAGACCCAGTTCAATCAGAAGATCGAATTATAGTGTTAGGAATTTGACAAAAGGCCGAGTTTAATTCAAAAAAGGTCACAAATTTTAGGAAATACATACTCCGGCGAAGAGATTTATTTTGTTTCAAAAAGACTAGGAATAAAAAAAAATTATTAGCATGCTACGAGGAAATTTTACGGGAGTAAAAAATCTTTAAACCGGCATATATATATATATATATATATATATATATATATATATATATATATATATATATATATATATATATATATATTACTTTTTGATTATATGAAACCTACATCAAAAATAACTTCGGTTTGAGATTTTGTATTTGTGTTATTTAAGATTTTATTAGACATTTTTTCCCCCTTAAATCAACCTTTTCTTTCGTTTCCCGTCCTAAATAAAAATAATTTATGTATATTTATATCCGAAATCATACTCCGACTTACACAAATTTGACTTACGCGGTTATCACTTGGTGCCACCTATTGTGTAAGAGTTCGGGGTATTACTGTATTATATAAATGGAGGTGAATGATAGCCGGAGACAGATCGTATATATATATATATATATATATATATATATATATATATGCTGTCAGAGTGAGATTGTATTGATACTGCCGAGTAGGTAACAAGTCTTTGCCTAGCCTTGGCGTTTATTTATTATTAAAGTGGATAATATAGTGAGGGAATCCGAACAAGTTTCGGTTGGAGACGGACCCAATTTGTGTGTTTCTATGAAAATCATTATTAGCTCATCGGAAGACCGGTATCAGAGAGCCAGCAGTTTGTCTGATGCATTCAGATAAGCAACATTTAGTTATTCAGAGTTGAATGGTAGGGTTGATTTTTTTGCTCTCATTCTTTGAGTTAGTAAAGTGTAATAAATATCGCTGATTATTTGTATTTGGGATTTTTTTTGGTATCATGGTTGTCTACTCCTAATTCCATGTCGGTTTTGAGTCAGAAGCTCTTGCAGTTATCTAGTCAGACATTAGGTAGGGGAGAACGTTACAATCTTAAATATTTTTAAAGCCGGTATTACCAGAAATATTTATTAATAATTTTAGAGCTTGAAGTCCAGGGGTTGAGTGGTTAGTGCATCGCGCTTCCACATCACAGGTCCGAGGTTCAAACCCCGGGCTGGGTAAAGTTGACTCACCATTTCATCCAATCACTGGGTCGATTAATGAGTACCAAGCTTGGCTGGGAACTTAACACGGGGGCTTCAAGTCAGACTGACCACCTGACCGGAACATCTGCTCATGCACCTCAGGGCCCAAGGTCGTGTTTACTGAGTTGGGAACAGTAGGCCTTGGCTCTCATGGGCTGTTGCGCCACTGAGTTAAGTTAGTTTTAGAGCTTTCTGACTATTTTTCTAGTTATCTTCATTGTCTATATACTCATACTAACCATTGCGCTCCCTTTTCGCTGGATGTTGCATGATGCTGAATGGCAATATATTGCTTTCCAGTTTCAAAACAAAATCTTAGCAATAAACTTTTGATTGTATTCAAACACATTCTTATAGCCATAATCCCTTAATTTAAAGAGGACAAGACTTGAATTTTTAAAACGAAAGTTTTTCTATCATTTACATCCTCGTTATTCCCTCCCTTGGTAGTCTGTTTCTGCAAAAATCGTTTTTAACGGATCTCTACTCAAAAAAAGAAATATGCCTGTCAAATTTCAAGTCTGTAGGTCTAATAGTTAAAAACGAGAGTTTTTTACTTATCTATAACGCCGTCCACAACCTCCATTGAAAGTTGATTTTCACAAAATCTGTTCTTAGTGGATATTTACTTCGCAAAAGAAGAAGAGTACCGAATTTCAAGTCTGTTAAAAACGGGATTTTTTTTCTTTCTTACGCACCTATACCCTCTCTTCCGATCTTGGGAGTCGATTTACACAAAGCCCGTTCTTAGCGGATCTTTACTGAACAAAAGAAACCTATCTGAAAAATTTCAAGTTCCAGAGATCTCGCGATGAGTGAGTGAATCGCTTTTCTCCTAAATGTATTGATAATATTTAAATGAAAGAATGTCTGGTTAAGTAAACTGTTATGAAACAAAGCCATTCACTAAAAAGTAACAGTGAAATGTTTTAATTGATTTAAACTCAGAACAACACTAAAGTAAATGTATACTTTGCTATTTTCAGTTAAACATTGCTCACTGTAAATCTAAAAGAAACATAAATCACTCCTTGAACAACCTGAGAAAAGCACAACAAATAAATTCTCCATACTCCATTAATATTGTTTCGTGCAAACATCTTTCATTGAGGTGGTAGGTCACGCAAATAATCTCAGCGTATATTTAGAGGAATAAATTGCTCTTTTATTGAATAAAGAAAAAAGCAGCTATCAAGCAAAGATACATCACACTAATGTTTTATAGCACATTTAAATTTTGTTTAAAAATTAAATACGCTAGTTGAAAACTTTGTAAAGCCATTCACAGTGTAACGGCCGAGACTGGAATATTCTCCTACTCGATTATGATGTTTTGTTAATTACCCGTTAAAAACGCTTGTAAAATTCGTACTTATTTAGAGCATTCTTAAGCTAATATATGTACAATTCAAGTTTCATATTTTCTTCGAAAGTTTATAGTGACGTCTTTTATAGAATATTCACACTCGTATTACTTTGATCACGACTGATAATCTCTGTAAATGTTGTTTCTCAGCACAAGGACAATAAATGCTGTAAAGAAAGATTGTAAATGCGACTCAGTTTCAGATTTTCACGACTGAGAAAGAGAGAAAAGTAGCTAAATTAAATTTCCTGAAATATTTTGTAACAACTTTAGTGTGTGCTATGTGCTTTTTGCTTACAGAAAAAGAAAGAAAGATAAAAGAAAAGAAAATGAAAAAAATTGATTTTTTTTCAAGAATATAATTTTAACAAATATCAATATATTTATTAATACTATTTTAAGTTATAATACCCCAATTTATGCAAAAATTTCTTAAGCAAAATCGGAAAAGTAATCTCAAATAGTAACAGCTACTAGTAAGAGTAAAAGTATCTTACTCTTTACTACAGCTAATAGTATATAGTAAAATAATTTCTCTTATAGTTTTCCTGTTAACAGCGATACAAAACTTGAAAGTTTATGAAAAACTACATAACTCTGAACATTCAAAATACTGATAATTTGATTTTTATAATGTAATTTAAAAATAATATGTATAGTGATTGCTTTTTAAGTAAATTTAAAAAATCTTTATTTAAAGGTAACTTTTACTTTTTATTTTAAGTTTTATAAGCAATTAAAACACATTCTTCCCTATTCACTACTTTTTTTCAAAAAGGAGAGCAAAATTTTCAGTTGTTAATAAAATTTTCAAAGAACGTAAAATAATTTTTAATTCATATCCCTTCCTCTAAAAATAAATTCATTTTCCTAATAAGGAAATAGATAAAGTTTTAAACTTTAAAAATAAACATTGTTAGATGCATTTTTATTACAGATTAATATGGGGTTAAATATAGTTTAAATACAATTATATAAGTCTCTTTCCGGAATAAAGTTAATTTATATCCCAGAAGAAAAATTAGGAAATATGAGAAATTACGTTCCATTTATTAAGGTGACTTTTCCGAAGGAAAATTACACCTAAGGCTGTATTTCATACGAATTTGTATTATTTTAGTTATTTTATTGTTAATCAAATGCAATTCTGCCCCGCAAAAATATGGTCAATTTACAATTGTAACAAACAATTGATTTGAAATAAAAGGTCTGTATTTATAGATATTGCAAAATTCAGTAATTTAGGTTTAAAGTATTGTTTCTTTAGCAATGAAATATTGGTATTATTCAGTTTGATAACTATTTAACTATCTCTTTCTCTATATAATCTAGATGTGTTATATATATATATATGTGTGTGTGTGTGTGTGTGTATGTATGTATATAATATATAGACATCACAGAATTAATGCTACCTCTGATTTGTATGTTTTTAATCTATCTGTATGTACCATTATTTCAGACCTACACCTGAGTGCTTATTTTAACATCAAAGGAGCACAGTCCTCGACTTAGTCGAGCTACTACTGTTGTAATCTTTGTGGCTGGCGTTGTTCAGATTAGGCTGTGACTTAGAGTATAGATTATACCAGACTTGTTATGCGGAACAATAGGAATGAATAACGGCACGCTAAATGTAACTGAACCTCTAAGTATTTCCGTGAAATGGTGTAGAAGCTAGGTGTGTGAGGTACCAGTTTAGATATATATATATCGCCCATGTCTCTCAATCAAAGTTGAAATTTAAAAGTTGTATCATCAATAGTTGTCATATAGATTTTTAGACGGCATTTTAAACCGGTCCATGACTTCTGGATAGGAGATTGGGTTTGATGGGTATTGTTGCAATCAGTGTCTATTTTTTTCCATAATATCTTCAATAGACTATCGTAAATTTCCTCTCATGGTGGAAGTTTTTCAATTGGTAAAAATTAAATAACAGTACAAATTTTTTTTAAAAAAATGCGTATAAGTTTTTATTATTATCTATAGATTGAATGTTTAATTTTTTCAAACTAAATCCTAGGGCAAGGATATAAATAGTATTGGTTTGATTTAGGACTTTTAACGTCACACAAGAGAGCAACACGAGAGTTATTGGTGACGAATTTTGTACTCAAAAATATAATAAAATGATGAGTACGATACATTAATTGACACATCATTCTCTTAACCTTTTATCTACCGCATTATGATTTACTGCAATTTTTTTCTTACAATATTTTTTTTTGAATTACTAAATTGAAAATTAAGGGATATGCATAAACAAAATACTTAACTTTGGGAAATTTAATCCGTCAGAGCTAATTAATTCATTAAAGATATTCAACTGTAAAATTAATTATGTACACTGTTCACTTAAAATAAATAGTCAAATCGTTTTCTAAGGTCTTCATTAACATACAAAAAAAATAACATACTTAAATTTTGACATTAGCTATTTTTTCGGGATAAAAATGATAATGTTCGCAATCCGCTGAAAACGCCGTCAGTTGAAAAGGCAATTGCTGCTATAAAATTATTCAACTTCCCCGCTAAAATACTTATCATAGAACCCGTGCTGCCATATATCTTGGAAGAGTGAATTTCAAAGAATATTCCTGCTAAGTATCGTCAAAATATTCGTAAAAATGATTATTCTATGGAACTTTAAAGTGAATGGTACTTATAAGTACCGTCGGTAGATAAAGGGTTAATTTTCATATCACATCTCTAAGGGTTATTTCTATTTAATGTGCAGCATATTCCATAACTCCACGCGATAGATCTTTGTTGGAATAAGGATTTGTACATGCTACCTAACATTTCTACATCGTCAAACATCAACTTGTAACCCTAACCATTGGAATACAGGTATAAAATAGGTATATCGGTTAAAAAATAAAATGAATTTATTATTTGCTAATTCTGCTGTTTTGTAAGACATAACAGATTTTATCTATAAGAAATATTGAAAAACAAGAATTCAAGTGATTCATTCACAATGTTTGTCTAAAATAGTAATGAGCATTTAGGATTATTCAGAAATAATATAAGAATTAGTAGTTTAGATATCTAAAATATAGTTTCTTTGGTATAGAAAAAGTATAGCAGATACATATACAAATAAAATTCGACGCAAGATGAATCTACTGCCAGGATATGTATTCCGAATATATATGATAATGCCTTAGAAGAAACAGAAAACTGTCCATTTATAGCATCTTTCATAGATATATTACTTCCTTTGGACTTTTTTTTAGCATATGAGAAACATAATTACATAAATATAACAGGAAGTTACAAGGAGAAAGTTCTATTATCTGAAGTAGTGAAACACTTGAATTCCTTTCGTAATAATAGTTTTATTATTGAATTACTTTGAAAGAGTTATGGGGTATGTGTTTGAGAATATTTATTTATAAAACTAAGTTCAAGAAGAACTATTTACAAAACATTTTAATTAAATAATAATTTATAAGCAGACATACGAGTTTTCCTCACAGTTTTTCTCTTAGTGTTTTTCAGCTCTTAACATTGTGAAGAGTAAATTAACTATTTTAACTCTCTTCAAAAGCAAATGATCTACTTTCTCTTTTCCTTTAAATAATATAATGATAAATAATTTTAATTCGCATAAAAGATTTTAAACTGTTTCGGTTAAAACTAGAAACATTTATTGAAGTGCCTCCAGTTTAAGGTATAGTTATTAATTTTCTTTTCTTCCTTCAAATCAGTTTAAAAATCTACTTTTTCGCTGCTTTATAAGCATTATTCAACTTTTAATACAGAAGAGGGTTGGTTTTATGTAGTATCGATGTGATTGTGAAAATTAAAAACTTATCAAAAAGGATGTAGTTGTTAATAAAGGATATTAATATTTGTAAAATATGTCTTGACAACTGGAATTTTTATTATTTAAATACGTATTATCATTCTTAACGGGATTGAAAGTATTATAAAATCTGACTTTTTGTGTTCCATTCTTTCTCAAAAAAGGAATTTTCATGAAGAACATCATTAATTCTTTAAAAATAAGAATATTTGCCGAAGTTGACATATCTGTCGCCATTAAGACTACACGGTACCCTTTTTCAAAAAAAAAAAAAAAAAATTGGAGACAGTTACAGTAAAAATAACTGATGTTTTATATTTAGATTATATTATTAAGCTGATTCTGTAAGCAAAAAGTCAGTTTGACCAGCCATTATTTTACAATTTTAAAAATATAGGAATTTTTGAAGTTTTTTCAAACTTATAAAAAACTCAATTTTTAAAATTTTTTAGTAATTTTAAGTTATTTATGATTCTTAGAATATTACAAACAATATTTAATATGGATTTGAAAATTTATTCCCTTGTTGATTTTAATAATTATTTTTCTAGAAAAACCTGGAAAAAACACGAAAAATTTTAAAATATCAACTTTGGCAATTTTTAGAAACATAACTAGAGTTATCTCAGCCCTAAATCCATACTAACTTTTATAGAACATACATTTGGGAGTATATACAAAAAAAATTCAAGGCTCTATATTGAACAGGAAAAAGCCTTAGGGATTAGAAAACACTTATACCTTCAAAATTAAAAGTCTGAGAAAAACGCATTTAAAGTTTGTAAGGTCATAAAACAAAAACTTATAATGCCCGTAAAACTCTAATTTTTTAATATGTTATTTTCCAATGTATGTTCTGCATTAAAACACTATTTTTATTAAATATGACTGAAAATTATATTTTTCATTCAAAAAATATTTTTGCATAATATTGATAGCATTTGTTAAGACGTCAGTTTATTCAGCTTTATCTTAACCTAATATTTCACAAAAGTTTTGAAACACGAAGCGTTTATGTACAACATAATAATGATACTAACTTAAGCTAAAAATAGGTTAGCTCATGAAATTTAATTTTTTCAGTTTTAAATTGGGGCAGTTTAGGAAGTTTAGCTCTTGTCGTACGACTTTAAAATACTAAAATATAGTACTACAATATGTTTAGTATAATGTAGTTTGGTACATCAAGGAAATATTCAGTTATATCTGCAGCATTTGAATTCCGAATACTTGTATTCGGAAGTCTAATTGCAGAATCAGCTGAGGACTGATTTTCAGATACATCATTTTCAGTAGTATTCCATCTTTTCGAAATATTGCTTCTCACAGAAACCCAGAACGCATTTGCCATGGCATTTTCTCTACAGGAAAAAATTAATGATAAAGCTTTTAAGTTGTATAAACTATTTTTAATGCAAAAATTGGCCATGAAATTAATTTTTATTAATTAATTATGAGAACTCAAAAACTCAAAACATAATCAAGCAGAAATGATTTTAGTAATGAAAATTGGAATTAATAACCATTTCAAACTAAAAGCTCAAAAATATTTTTAATTAATTCAACTTAAGTGTGAAAAAATGCTTTAAAAGGAAACCGAAACCAAAACCATAGCTCTTAAAACTTCAAATATCTTAAAAACTAATTTGCTAACAGATCTGAAATTTCGTGGCAAGCATCTCAATGATATGGGCCACCAAAACATGCAAAAAAATTTTTTCGGTAAAAATGAAATTTTTAGGGTACTGTGTAGCTTTAAGTAGATTGATTAAATAAAATGTAACATTTATTTCACAATGTAAAAGTAATAAACATTTTAAAATTCTTTTGGACTCTTACATACAAACAATTGCATTAGTTTGATTTTAAAATTTACATTAGTAAATGAAAATCAAACATCAGTTTTCTTAATTTTCTTTTTGTGCACCTAAGCGTAATTTAACTTCATTTTATATAAAAATGGATAAAAATAAATAGTGTGATAACGTCTACGTTAACTCAAAAGAAAAAAAGAAAAGAATGAAGAGCATTTGTTCGAAATGTCGATCAGTTACGAAAGCAGAAAACGCAGAAATTCGTTTCAGAAAGTACATAGCCAGGAAAAGATTCTTTTCCTTCTAAAACTGAAGTGTTAAAAATAAAACTTTATGATTTTATCGTGTAAATAAAAGCTTTCATTAGGTTACGAAAGGATTTTAATGTAAATGGTGGGCATAAAAATAATGCCCATTCCGGAAAACAGTGGATTAAAACAATAATGATCTCTCTTGAAACGCACTCGTTCTTCATTATCTCTAAATGTTTATTCAAACAATTCTCATTCAGGAAAGACGTTTTCTTTTTCGCCTTTGGTTTCAAATTGAGGATTCAGTATAATTGCGAGAATTCTCACTGCAGCGAAATGGATTGCTTACCTTTTAATTGTAACTTCACAAATAAACTAAATCAGTCTTTTGTTATTAGATTGCCTTGATCATGACGTGGTTTGCATTCTAAATAAAAGCAGATTTTAAGTGCTTTTTATAATGCATACTATTTTCTAAAGAAATTGAATTAAGTTGTTATTTGATATAAAATATTTAAATCAGCTTTCATGTAATTTGAAATGTACGTGTACGTATCTGATATGAAAATTTATAATTCTTTGTTTTAGTTGTGAAGATATATGCGCATAAATTAACCATTAATGGGAAATATATATTGAACGATAACAGAATAATTAGTTTAAAATAAAAAGCTACTTTTAATATAAAGGCAATTAACAAAGTTAAATTAAAAACAGCTGCTTTGAAGCAAATAGAAGCCATAAAGTCTCTCGTCCTCTAAGTAGCAAAAATGAATATGATTTAAAAGAAAGATGATTATTTATTTTACAAGTTTAAATATAAGGTAGTGAATGAAAATATTTATATTTTTTATTGCTATATATATATTATTATATTTCATAGATAATCGATAAACTTATTCAAAGGATATTATATATTAAATTATGTTAATATGTATATGTATATGTATATATATATATATATATATATATATATTTCTTTGTAATTTACGTATAACTATCGAAATCTTAAGCTAATGATTTATAATTATTTTAAAACCTAATGTACAACTCCTATACTTTTTATAGATAAATATATAACTCATTGATTACACATACAGGATTTTCAGTTAATAATAATATCCTTTTTTGTATTACGAACAGTCTTTATTCTTAAATTTGTTATTCGGAGTCTTGTGTATAGTTACATAAAATCATGTTAATAACATAGAAAAATCCAAATACAATACATGGGTTTACAAAGATTCGCTTGAATGGTCTTAATAATGTTTATTACAAACAAACCCCCCAATAATGCTTTTTATAAGTTAGTTCTTTGTAAAATGTTTGATGTAAAGTTAAACAAAAAAATCCTTCTTTTGTGTTTAATCTTATTATTCTTGATGATTCACAATAGATTGCTAATATATTAGTTTTCTAAATCTTGGAACTAACATTTCTTTTATGAGTTATCTAAATTCACATTCAGATTACGATCCATCAAATATACTGTTAACAATAATACAATCTAGAAAAATTATAAGGCATGCTTTCAATAACACTTGATAAGCTAATTTGGCATTATATACATAGAGAGAGAAATATTAAACCACCTTCACTTAAAAGCCTCTAACTTAGCATAATAAGAGGAGAGAGATAGAGAAACATCTTTCGTATACCTCTTTAATTTTAGCCTAGAGGTGAATAGTGAATGGTGTTTGTCTAAGCCGCAAACCAGGAGGTAATAGATTCCCTTTTGGTTTATGGAAGATATTGCTAATATCAAAATTGTGCCGAACCCTTTATAAACAATGTCTGTTTGCTAATGATGTAATTCAATTTATGGGAATAATTTGAGAAAACATAAAATATAAGTAGTTATAATAAAATAAATGGTATAGAAAAAAAATATTCTTTAGTTTCAAGAATAGCTTAGAAATGTGCAATATTATTTCTTCTTCCCGTATTAAATATATTAAGTGAAGCAAATTGTAATATTATAATGTAAATCAGATACACAGTGAAAAAGATATTTTTATCTCATATACTTAAACTGAAAATTACTAAGTGGATTTTCATTTATTAGCCCAGGACCCCCTTTCTTTTTATTTCTTTAAAAAACCTATCAAAATCTGCATTAAAAATTTTTAAAAAACCAACAGTAAAATAATTATTCATTTTTTCTCCTTTTAATTAGTCAAAGAATTTTAAATAGACTAATTTACAGTAAGCAATTTTTAAGAAATGTATTTATTGAACACTAATTACTATTATTATTATAAAGATGCTGTCTGATAACTTAATTTTTATTTGAACATTCAACATGTTAAATACAATACTAAAATTATTTTATCTTACTATTTTATGAAATTAAGAAAGAAAAATTGACTGAGTACTTTGATGCTTCTTAAAGGTTCAGATTTTTAATTGCATAACTGTAGACTTGAATAATATTTATTTGTAAAATTCACTGTCCGAAGAATTATTAAATAAATAAACTTTTATTTCCTAAAATTTTTCTGCCCCTATAATTAGTCATTAATGTAATAATAAATTCAAATATGGTAAGAATTATCAAGTCTCTCTCTCTCTCTCTCTCTATATATATATATATAAATATATATACTTTAAATTTAAACTATCAATCTTATATTTAAACTGCTCGATTGATTTAAATTCAGTGTTACGGTAAACAGTGAAAAGCCTTACAGTGAATGTTACGACAAAGGTTTTAAAAAGGAATTTAAACGTACATTAATTAATAAATTAATTGATTTGATTTATTTAAAACTTCACTCAATTAAAATCGGACTAGGAAATTGTTACAAAGAAAAACAATTAAGTTTATATTAATATAAATGTGTTTCTTTTTTAATGAAAGCAACTATAACATAAACGTTTAATAAATGTATATCAGCTCATCTCAAAACTTTCAATGTAGTGCAGGTAATTTAATGATGCCAGTCATAGTTATATTTAATTGAAATATATAACTTTTGAAATAAATACATAGTTTTCACAAAATATTCTTGTTAAAATACAACTTCACCAATACATATTTCGAATTCGATAGCAAAAAAGATTAATTATACAAAAGTTTAGAAATGCTACAAATTGTTTGCTCCTCATTCAATGACTTCACTAAGCTATAAAATATTTTCCACAGGTCTTCAAACCGATAAAACATCTCAACAATCTTTTTCACTCTTCCACAGAAGCCAAATAAAGATACAAAGCGCAACTAATAACCCCATATCGTGTTTTACGAGGTGTTTACAGTACATAATTGTGTATTTACAAATAATTAATGGTACACATCCGGCAGCAAAATTGTCCGAGTGAAACTCTCTACCCTCTAACATCTAGGAGAGAAGCAAAGTTTTATTTTCATTTTATTTGATTTTTTTCCCCTTCATAAAAGCTTTGTTAGAGGAGGGAAGTAAGTAATTGTTGTGGAGCGCTGAATCGATCCAATACAGAAGTGACGCAGGTCCTCCGTAGTGCTTAGTCATTCTCTTCAAAGTAATACGCACTTCCTAGTTCCCAATTAAAGAGGCCAGTACGAAAGTAATAATCGACTTTGGCGCCTGACATACAACAGGCCTCTATTTTGGGCTATTCCTCTAATTCATTTTTCTCCTTTTCTCCGTTACTCCTTATCATTCTGTTCGAGTCGCTACTGCATTGCATCAGAATTAGAAGGTAGAATTTGAGAGATTGAGATTAAAGAGAATCTAAGGCTTCTTCTTTTTTCAACGCTCCGGATAGGGTTCTAAAATGAACATTCTTTCCAGACGCGAAAAATAAAAGAAACCAAGTAAGAAAAACTTTCCCCCTTCAGAGCTACCTTAGGAAGTTAGTAAAGAGGTCTAATGAATGAGAATGAACAGCTTCTAGCACACTGAATGAAAATAATGGTAAAAAAAATAAAAGATTTTAGAGGAGTCAGGATAGATTTATTTTGTTTTAAAGAAATAAATGTTTTATCTATGTATTTACTTTTATATATACTGTAAGTAAATTTACCGAAACATGTCTAGTTCATTTCTTATATTTGTTGGTAATAAGTGCTCTGTGCTATTAGAAAATGTGAGTTTAAATTTTAAATTGATGGAAACAATTTCCCTCTTTTTAAAGAGGAAATTAGAAATTGAATGTAAATAATATTGTATTCAGGAAAATGCAATGTTATTTGTATGTTGTTTGGTACTTTCGTTTATGTGTGTTTGAAATAGTTTTTCTGTTTCTTTTTAACATCATTTTAAAATTCATTGCACAAACTCTGTTTTCGTATTTATTATTTTATGTTTATTTAATTGTTTTTGTTTTGTGTTTCATTTATTTTAACAGAAAAGTATTTGTTTGGTTGAAAACTTGTTTTACAACCCATTTTTAAAATTTCGGCACTAGCTTTACTTTTTTTTAATGTGTTGATAATGAATTCAAATATAATTTTAAATCTTTATCTCATTTTGGGAAGAGTTTCAAAACAATCTTTTTATACAATTCAAATTTTAAAAATGAAAAAAAAATAAAGGAATAAAAGTTTTTTTTCTTGTTAAATATTATACCTTACAAAACGAATTAAACAACTCATTTTTTACTTTGAATTTTTCATAAGAGAAACATTTTTGATTCAAAAAATATTTCTTTCAAGAGTGTTTTATATTTATTTTTAAGAATGAAAAATAGTCACAGAATAATTTAACATTGTACATAAAATATATTTTGATACACTTATTTTTACTTCACATATTTATCACCTATACACTTTTATTATTAAATATTTCTAATCGATTCCTAAACAAATATCAAAAGAATACTTGACCGGGAATTTTTCTTTCCGAAATGTTTAAAAAAAGGTACTTTTTTACAGTGTATAACTAACGAAGAATTTTATTTTAAATTTTAAAGTTTTTAAACCGTTTTTTTATTTTATAATTGTGAAAAGCAAAAACTCTTAAACGTTCCTTTTTTGAAAAGTTCACTCAGTATTTTTGCAAGAACTTTGCATATATCTTAGAAAATTTTTTATGTTAGTACTTTTTCAAATGGTTGAGGGCATTTTATATTTGTGTGAAGAAGTTTGTGTTCCTCTGAAGAATAATCCAAATAATCAGCAGACAGTTCTGTATCTGTATCCGAATTGAATTCAACCTTTCACAAAAAAGTGTTTTTGCTGTTTGAGTTATCCATTATTTAAAAAGTGACAGGCCTGAATGCAAAAGCATTGCAAACAGTAGAACATAGATTTTAAGGATTCAAATTCCTGCCTTCGTAAATAATAATAATAATAAAACTTGCTACAAAAAAATTCCAGAGAAAAAGCATTTCGGTACCAAAAGCAAACCGCACCACCTTTTCAAAACACAAACACTAAATATTATCACCATAAGAATCATAAATACACTCAAATCAAAGAAAGAAAGAGAGAAAACAACATTAGAGCCCGTATAGCGTCCAGGCAAACCACTTAAGGGATTAAAAATGATCGAAAAATAGTTTTCGGATACATGGTTGAGAATATTATACTTTAATTGAGTTTGATTAATGATTTTTTGTTTCTACTGAAATTTTGATTTTTTGTTACTGTGTAGAAATAGTCTGATTCCACATCTTAAGAAAGCTTTATGAGTCAGAATATTTTTAACTACGTCAATAAATACTAAAAGGAGCTATTATTATACTTTTCGTACACCTTTACTGTGAAAGACTGAATATTTTTCTTAGTAACATAAAAAGACCACTGGACCAGAAATCTCAGTAATGTATAAAATCTTTTTTTTAAAAAAAAACTCTTTTCGAATGATTTCCTTAAGAGCCTTTCAAATAAATCATAGCTTAAAGGATTTTTTTATGAAAGCAAACTATAAAGGCGTTTGAGTAATACAGAGATTTTCTGGATTATGGAGCCGTTCTAAGACTTCCTTTAACAGAGTCATATTTGCGTTAGAAAAGAGATCATAATGGGATTTCACTTTATCATTAGACATTGACATTTGATTCTTTTCAAGTTACTACAATTAATATATTTCCAGCTTTTCATATCAGAGATATATTATAGGAATATATACAGACAATAAGTCATGGTAAAATAATAGATCATTAGTTCTGAAATGTTTTATTGCTATGAAGAAATACTTCAGCTAAAAGATATAGAGATAAGAAATAACTGTATGATATAAAGCAAGCTGTTTCAAGAAATTGCGATTGAGAATGTTTCTGACAGTAGATAACTAACAAAACACCATACATTTAGAAATAAAGTGGTGTGAGATAAAACACACTCTTTTAGACAATCATAAAAATTCCAAATTCAAGAAGAATAGGGAGATACGTGCTGTTGTAATATTTTTAAAAGCATACGTTAGAAGATGGTAGTTCCCAATACCAAGCGAATGTTTTTTAGAAGCGAAATTTAACAAATTTAGCATTAACGTGTTACCGAATTTTTACAGAAATTATTTTTTTATAAGGCGATCAAAATAACTAGGAATTTGATTTGGAATTAGATAGAAGAAAATATTTATAAGTAGAAAATTATGTTTTTGATTATAATAGCAATTTAACACTTGTAATATATTTAATGTAATATATTTCAATTGAATTAAAATATTTTAAGGGGAATTAAATATTAACACTACACACATAATCTGAATTTAAAATAAATTAGTACATTCACATGTTTTATAGATATACCGAAAATAGCTCAATTCCTTAAAACCAAATTCAAAAGTATTTTCTCACATGCACGGTTACAGCACACAGATTTAACATACGATTTATTGCTTGGCTTAAATCCCCGGATAATGCTTTGAGGGAGTTTTTATGTCATAGGCGTTCACTAAAAGGTCGAATTTTAAATGTCTTTCTATGGGAGATATGCAAAACGTTTTAGATCTGAATACTTTCAACAAAAAACCTATTACGATGAAAACTTATGTCCTCGGCAATAGTTCATTTTAAAAGCTTTTATGTAGAGTACAACAAGTGGTAGAAACGTGATTTCACACTCTTGGGGAGGATTTCAAAACCGTTTTCGTAAACTCTAAACGACCATCTACAGCAATTTAAAGTTCGAGACTGGGAAATAGAAGTGTTAGTTTTCATTCTGAGCAATAGTTTTTTCCTTCTGTTTTTTCAATGCGGAATAAAATTGATTTAAAAATATAGTCTTAAACATTAATGAATGAGATTTTACGAACACAATTATTGTGTATGTAACTGAATTCAAACTACTTATTCTATAAATTAAATTAGGTCGCCAGTTAAAAATATTCAGAATTCAAATTTTAAAAGGATCAACTTTAGTTAGATCTTCATAACATTTAGAGAGAAGAATGTTAATTTTTTTTATTATTATACATACAAAATAAGTTTTAAAAGTTACTACTAATTTTTTAAATAACTAAAAGTTTTGCTGTTTTTCATATGTATTCAAATTTTTATCGAGATTTCATATTTAAAGTATTATTTCCGTAAAATTTATGTTCATATTTAATCATAAAGTAAAGAATTTGACGTACAAGCTTTCAGCTGTACATTTAGCAAAGAACAACAACAACAAAAATATTAGTTTTGTTTAATATGATTTGCTTTTCAAGGAAAAGAAATGTTTACACCAAATATTTTTATATTGCGAAATTATAAAATAAATGACATCAAGATAATCAAAACTCCCCTGTGATGCTTTGTTTCTTAGTAAAGCATGCAGTTTTAAATTTTATAGCCTTAAAATAAATTTTGAGTCACATTGAACATTATGAAAAAAACATTTTTGTTACATTTTGAGTACAAGCATAGGTTTACAAATTTTCATTTTGAGAAAAAATGGATTTAAGTCAAAAAGAGAGTGTCTCTTTAGAAATACTCCTATAATCTCTTCTACGATTAAAAATTTTTCTGATTTGAGTAACATATCTTATTAATTGTAGAAATTGCTAATTGTGGGTTTTTGTTTAGTGAATACAACATATCTTAGTGTACATTATTATGTTGAAAGAAATAAAAACAAGCAAAATATTGCAGGGTATCAGCAGTTTATTTCAAAGATTTTGTTCTAATTTGTTTTGAAAGTATATTCTATTTAACACAGAGAAATATTTGTTTAAATATTTTATATTTTACAGAAAATTATTACTGATTAATAGTATCATTGACCTATTTAAAATGCATCAAAGTATAATATTTGACTTATAAAAAAATTATCAATCAAATGTTACCGCACTTAAGTTGATTCAAAAAGTTTCTCTTGGCATTATCATTAGAGCTCTTTTGTTTTTTTCAATAAAGCAGTTTTAAAATAAGGGAAAAAATATACAACATGAAAAAAAAAGTTTTATAGAAAAGCTACACCTCATAATTTCATTTTAAGGATTTTCTGAAAGAAATCTAAATAAAATATTAAAAAAGAAATGAAATAATAAGAAAAGAAACCATAATTTCAAATGAATTGTTTTTATATGGCTTTGATAATTATATTTTCAGAAGGTAACACTTACTATCACTATAAATTGAAAGAAAATTTGGAAACATATTTAATTTTAAACCAAATTATTTTTAAATCAAATGTTTATTTTACTTATACAAAGAAACAACAGTTGTTATCAAACTGTAGTTATTGTTTATAAGAAGTTTAATCCTTTCTACGCAATTTTCTTGATGAAAAACTGAATTGATCCTTATTATTTTCATAAATATCTCATGACTTTCATTTTGCCCCTAAAATTTTTGAGAATATTTTTTACAAAAAGATATATTTAGAAGAATAACAATTTTTATTAACGTGTAATCAATAATTCTATTTATGGAAACTAAAATATTTTATCAAGAAACATCATCACCCACGCTTTTAGAAAACTCACACTTCTTGTGAAAACATTCATTACTTTTCTCCTGTTGTTTGATGTAGTTTCTCCTCTTTTAAGAGCTTAGAAAAAATCTCAAGAGAATTTATATTTATGTAAAGTTTTTATTCTCGTTTATAAAGTAATTTAATCCCGTGTATGCTACTCTCAAGAGAAAGTACAGCGCTAGAAGAATCAAATCCTTTGCTTACCCTTGGATCAGCTTTCGTAAAAGAGATTAATCTTTCTATGTACTGTGAATAAAAATAACTAATATTGTTATTACTTTAGGGGAAATCCAAAAGAATATTCACAATCTTTAAGATTTATTCTATATTGCTAGTTTGTTAATAGCGAAACAAAATCTTATCATTTTCACTTTAAAGGGATGTGAATATATTCTAATCTTTTCTTTAAATAAATACTTAAAATTCATCTCTTTTTAATGTGTAAAAAGCAAATAACCATCTAAAAATTGTTCCTATAACGATCATTTTCTCTTTAAAGGCATGAATATATTCTAATCTTTTTCTTTAAATAAATACTTAAAATTCATTTTTTAATGTGTATAAAAAGCAAATAACCATTTAAAAATTGTTTCTATAACGATAAAAATTTTTTCTTGATGTAAAAAAGATAATTTTTACTAGTTTTTCCTGCCTGAAATCAGTTAGTACTTAAATCTATAAGTATTCTTCTTCTTAAATAATTGGAATAAATTTTTCAAAATAAGTTAGGATATGGTCAAATAATACATTTGAAGCAATTTTTTCATTGAAATATAGATTTTTCTTTTATTAATTAATAGATGTATCAGCTCAACAACTCATATAATCCACAGTTTCATTAAACTTTTATTTTGTAATTTGGTTCGAGCTTTTTTAAGTATGATATAAATTCGAAGTATTTATTTTCAAAACCTTTAAGTTATAACTTAAGGGTCATTTATTCCTTTTTAAGATTTAACTTTTTTTTGGACATCATTTCTTTTCATGAGAGTTCAGAACAGTGTTTCCCAACGTGGGGCCCACGCCCCACAGGGGGGGGCACGGGCGATCCAAAGGGGGGCAATTCGAAAATGGATACGACACAGCACTAACCCTTCCGCTCCGGGCCATTTAAATGAAATGCTAGATATCGGAGCCAAATTTATCAAAAAAAGTAAATTCTTAAATAATAATTAGGCATAATTTCGTTTGACGAGACCTAAATATCAACTGGGTGATTGGCTTCGTCCGGGGCTCACCGCGGAGTGTGCCGTCTGCCGGGAGGGGGACATAGACCCGGCCAGTCAAGAAAATTGCTAAACAGAGCAGTTGTTTGCACCTAATTGGCCTATCGCAACCCCTGTAGTGTTTTACATCGTTCTGTTGGTCTTAATCTGAAATAAGTGTTCGTCAAAACAGTAGTAGAAGCTCGTTGTTTTTATAAATACATATTTATACATATTTATTATACATATTTATACATATGTATACATATTTATTGTATAGATATAATTGGTAAGTATTTTTATTTATTTTAATTTTAGAAGTGTATAACTTTCCAGATAATTTTTTTAAATAGAAAAAATATAAGTACCTTTTGATTTGCGGTGGCAGTGTAGTAAATGTGTTATATACATTTAAATAAATATGCATTTTTAGTATACTTTCGCTCTATGTCACAGTGAATTAAATTGAGCACATATTTTAATATTTTAATTTTTTATTGATTCTATTTTTATTTCTTATAGCGTATAGTAAAATGAGTAGTGCAAGCAAGAAAAAAACTCGTCAATATTCGGAGGAATATTTGAAATTTGGGTTCATACCTGCTGTTCAAGATGAGCGGATTCCTTTTTGTCTTTTATGCCAGCAATTCTTGAGTAACGAATCAATGAAACGAGGTCGTCTTGAGGCGCATTTGAAGGCGAAACATAGCGCTCGTATTAATTCAGATTTGAGTTACTTTAAAAACATTGAATGAAAACTTTGAAAAAAGAACAACAATAAAGTCGCTATTTACTGCCCATGCTTCAACTAATAATCGTGTTCTTGAAGCTAGTTATCAAATTTCTTTATTCATCGCTAAAACTGGAAAAAATCACACTATAGGAGAGAATTTAATAAAACCGTCAATATCAACATTCCTCAAAACGGTTCTTGAAAAAGATGACAAAGATGTAAAAGCTATGCCACTCAGTAAAAATACTGTTAGCAGAAGAATCGATGAAATGGGCGAAGATATTGAAAAACAACTTATTGAAAAGCTGAAAACAAGAAAATTCTCAGTGCAAATGGATGAATCAACTTTGAGAGATAGTGAGGCTGTATTGATAACTTACGTAAGATATATTGATAAAGGGCATTTTGCAGAAGAAATGTTGTTCTGTAAAAGATTAGAAAGCACCACTATACCTCCAAAGATATATTTAATAAGCTAAAAACTACTTAGATGTCAATGATATACCAATGAAAAATATAACATCTTGTGCTGCAGATGGTGCTCTTAATATGATGGGCAAGAAAAATGGCTGCTTAAAATTGATGAAAGATGCGAATCCAGAAATGATTCTTGTGCATTGTGTTATTCATAGGCAAAACTTGATAGCTAAAAACATCTGCCTGTTCTGAACGAAATACTACATACTGTAATAAAATGTGTTAATGTTATTAAAGCTAGTGCCAAATGTGAGTGTCTTTTCAAGCTATTTTGTGAAGAACAAAATGAAGATCATGTGATACTTTTACTTCATACTGAAGTAAGGTGGCTATCTAAAGGAAACTGCTTGAAAAGATTTATGGAACTGTTTGATACTCTTAGTGATTTTTTGAACGACAAACCAGAAATGAAGCACATATTAACAATCGATGGTAAAGCATTTGTGAGTTACTTAGCCGATATCTTTGAAAGATATTAAGTAAGCAACTTCAAGGAACAAATAAAACTCTCATCGATGCAAAAGCGAAGCTATTTGGTTTTATTACCAATATCGAGTTATGGCAGAAACATATATTAACAACAAAAACTTTGAACAGTTCCACTGGCTCCAAAAATGTGAAGCAACTGATACCGCTTTACTTGTTATTGTAAATCATTTGAATAATTTATCGGCCAATTTTAAAGAAAGATTTTTAGATTTAAAACAAATTGATTTCCCAACATGGATGATGTAGCCAATGTTAGTGGATTTGTCCGATATATCAAATATGCAGTATCAAGCAGAACTCACCGAATTGCAAAATGATGACTCAGTTAAAACTTGATTTAGTATAAAAGGTGCGATGGCATGGTTTGTGAGGAAACGGAAATCAAATACCCAAACTCAACCAAATGCGTAAGAAAGCTATTACTACCGTTTCCATCTTCATTTTTCGCTGAATGTGGATTTAGTGCTGCAAATGATTTACTGATAAAAAAAGAAATCGGCTGGATATAACACAACGTGGGAATTTGAGACTTAAGCTAACCAAATTGGGGAACCCAATATAAAATCTCTCTGCAGCAAGCAGCAAGCGCAAGGATCTCACTAAATTTAAATGACAAATTAATATGGAAAAATCATTATTAAAACTATTTTGAATTTTAATTTCTGTTTTTCATTATATATTTTGAAATTTTACTTACGGTGTTTTGTTAACAATTTGATAGTGATTTATTCCTAGAATCCATCATTTACGTTTCTTAAGTGAACAAATTAAGTTTTTAATATTAAATATTATGTATGTTACATGGGGGCATAAAAACTTTAGAAAGGTTAAAGTGGGGCATTGCACAAAAAAGGTTCGGAAATACTGGTTTAGAAGCTTTGAACAAACTTAGAGCCCCTGTATGCATTGAAAATTGTTTCAAAAATCATAAACTTATATTTCTGATACAAGTCTTTTAATTTTCTTTGAAAATGTATGAACTTTAAACAGTTTTTTGAAGAGCCTCGAAAATATTTTGATTAGAACTGAAGTTTAATGCTTAAAGAAAACTCAAAAATCTCGTTAAAAATTACTACCAGCGAAATAAAAAATACCTGGAAACAAATACAACATTTTCTTTGGAGAAAAATCCCATTATGTGCGAGAATTCAACAGCTATTATTCATAAGTTACTAATCTTGGAAAAGGGAAGGAACGAATTTATAAAATTTTCATTTATTAATCCATTAACTTTTTCTTTAAGAAAATTAAATGAAATATGCATACATACATATCTATCTATCTATATATATACTTAAATTTTGCGTACAATTTTTTACATCACAAATGAAGGATTACTTCAGTCTGTGTATAATTGACTGGGAAACTCAAGTATATGCTTAAAATGAATTAGAATTCTGCACGCATTCAAAATCTTTGAGACTCTTCTGATGCTACTACTAATGTTAAGCATTAATTTTAATAACGACCAAGCAGATAAGATTTAAAGAGAATACGAGAGAAGGCTTAACATATTTAGGAGAGTAATTATCTTTTAAAGTTAAGGTATGTTACCTCCTTCCTAGCATCACGTGACACTTATATTAATCTATAGTGAAAAAAAAAAAAAAAAAAGACTCAGAAATGCCTCCTGAAATGAAATCACATTCTTTTAAAATTTGATAATTTAGATTCATCGTACTATGTTTTGGTTTCGTTCGTATTTTTCTTCTGTTCAAAAATTAGCTGTGTATAAATGGGTCGGAGTTATTAAAGAAACTTTGTTTCTAAAAGAACGTGTTCAGATATTCATACTTTGCGCAAGGATCTTTAATTATTTGTTGTTAAAGATAACGAAAGAAAAAGAAGTAATTTTAAAACTGCAAGGTTTAATTTGAGTTAGGTCTAAGCTTTTTCAGCAGTCATTCGCACAAAATATGACTGATGAATGCTATTAATTTATCGGGAAACCAAACAAAAAATCTTATGAGTTTGTCGATTTTTCTATTTTTTTTCTTTCAAAAATAGTAAAATACAGATGGCGTTATAAAAATTGAAAATTTTGACCTATTAATGTTTCCATTGACGTATTTTAAATGAAGGCATAGTTTAAATATAATAACTAACTATTTCATCCACGTCTTGAATAATGATCTTGCTCAAATACTGTAGAAATTTATATTTTATACTAGCATTAAAATCATGTTTTCAAGTTTTTATCAGTGTTCAGTGTTATTTCATACAGTAATGTTTATAAAAATGAATTGAGAAAAAAAAAATTACAAGGTATAAAATACTATTTGATTTATTTATTTTTACTGGATATAGATTAATATCATTCGATATATCCATTCGTTTTCCAAATTTCCGCATATTTTCAACTCAATGAAATATATTAACTGTTATCTTTTCTGAATGAGAAAAGAATTTTTTTCAAATGTAATTTTTATTTTTATTCTATATCGAAGTAATTATTATTATTTTGTAGATAGCATTTTGTATCATATGAATATTTTTCTAGAAATTTTAAAATGCTAGAAAAATAAACTTTTTATATTATTGCTAAAATATATTTACGATGGCATCAAAAATTTGGCAGGGTAATAAAAAGTCACAAGGTAAAGTACTTAAAAATAAAGTTAAATCTTACTAACTTAAACTCTCAAAATTTGAAATAATATTTAAGAGTTTCTACAACATATATGTACATATATTTAGGAATTGCATGGGCTCAACGTTTTTGAAGAGCATGTCAATTAATTTGATTTTCCTTGATATTCACTTATGAATGAAATGGGTTTTTTTCTATTCTTGAAATGATGAAGTTTTTGTACGTATTCTTCACTCTGAATTTTGTCCAAATTTATGTAAAATTTAGGTTAAGTGAAAAACAAACAAAATTTGAGATTTATTAAGCAAATTTAAATTCTGAACGAATTTTAAGGCGGTAGTTTTTAACATTGTAATTAAAATGAGACTTAAAAGTAATGCAATATCGTAACCATAAAATCAATGACTTTCAGAAATCGCATGAATTATAAAATACGATACAAGAAATGCATGTAAAATTCTTGTATATAACAGCTAAAAAGAATAAAAAATAATAAATCTCGGATTTTGTAATTACTTAGACCACGATACCCAATGTTTAAGGTTTCTATTTATACAGTTCGCGATGCTTACGTCATATCCTGTGTTTTCGTTTCCTTTCCTGTCAAACTGCTATGCTGATGAATGGGATTACTGCCCATATAAATAACAACTGAATTTCAAAGGTTTCGCCGGAATTGATTTGCAAGTTAGGAGAGTAAGATCCTGACTCAAGTACGTCCTACTTGACTGTGATTCCCAGACGTAAGGTCAAACGAAACAGTTATCATGTAGTTCTAAAATGACTTTAACACAAATCTGAAAACAGAAATATCTTAATATTATTACATTTAAATAAGATTGAGATAGAAAGAAAAAGAAAGTTAATGCAGTATAGGACCCTAATTCATCGGCACCGAATATTTTATTCGACAATTCGGGGTTATTCTTAATATATCGTGGTCGAAAAAATTAAAAAAAAAAATTGTATTTATCTTAAAGAAATTCTATAATGGTATCCATAGTTAAAAATAACACACTTTTTATTCATCAACTAAAAATATTTATTAATAAATTATTCCACATCAGTTAATTGAAAAGTTTAAAAATTCTGACTTATAGATGGCTAGTAATCTTTTTGTTTCCCCATTCGAAAGAGTTCTTTTTCGACTTTATACAGAAAAGAAAATACAATATTGCGTCCTTGACGTCCGGCTGCATAAAGCGTATTTTCACAGTTTCCAAACAATGTAATGCAGTTTCATAATTAATTTTTCATCAGAATTGCTATTAATTGGCTCTGGCAAATCAACTATTTCCTCAATTTCAGTATCACTAATAGGAAGTCCATCATCAAATGTAACATAATATTTCAAATCATGAATAAATGCCTTATTTAAAAAGAAATCCAATTTTTTTCTATTACAAACTAATAAAAAATATTCTTTTTGGCTAATCAAATAATCCCTTAATTCGGGGTTTATTATTCGCTAAATAGGGTTTTCCCCTTCATTTTAATCGGGAAGAAAGAAAAATTAATTAAAGCACGAAATTTGTTAAATAGGGGTTTGATAAATCAGGGTTCAACTGGGTATATCCTCATTCTACTTTTATTTTCTACGACAGAGAATTTACTTGTATGTTTCATTTAAATATCAAAAACAACGTGAAATACTTACCATTGAAAACATGTAAAGTGTAGTTATTCTATGAGTTCAATATTTTAGAAATAAAATTACTTATGTATATGAATACATTTATGCAATACATCAACGATCCCCACACCCTTTTCCTCTTCTAAAACGGAGGAAAAGAAAGAGCAAAAGTTATCCAGATTTATCAGGCAGGTAAAAAATGAACCGTAATAAGGAGCATTATTGAAATGTCATAAATCCTTTTTATGTGTAGGAGCTTTTTATTTGCTATAAATATCAACATTCAATAAACGTACGGGGAGAAATTTTCGGTTGTACAATAATACGATCAGCTTTTTATCCAATCATCCAAATACAGGACTGATATTCGTTTCTATTTTCTTTAATAGTAACTCTTTTTGTGAATTTTTGACATGATATAGAAACTTACATTATAAAGATGATTCAATGATTGAATGGATTTTTGAGTTGGTTGAGCTCATACAAAAATTCTGCCCAAATTCTGCTGTGTTTCTTTCATGAAGTTTTATATAATAGTAATGGATTTCATGCTACATTATCGAATAATTTAGAAGAGTCCAATCGAAAATGATCTTAACAGGAAAAATTTAAAACATTTTCTTAAAAATTTTAAACTAAAAACTACTTTTCTCCGGGTGAATCATTTTGAGTGTAACAATTAAATTATTGAGTTAATAGCTTATAATTTTACTAAAGGAAATAATAGATATTGCTCTAAACTTGATATGCTCTTTTTATCGTTACATTATTTCATGACGATAAAATGTTAGAGTCCAACCTGAGGATGAATCTTCCATCAAATCTTTTACTAAGTACTTATCAAACTCTACTGTTTTTTTACAGAAATAAGATATAAGCAATATATAAAAGTGCAAATAATATAAACTACTATAACAAGTGTTAAAATACATAAAACACTTAAAAATAAAAAAATATATAGATGACTTTAAAGTTTTATAAGGAGTAAATTCACACAAAAATAAAAAATTACAATCTGTATCACAATTTTTCACAGAAAATATTGCTCAAATGAAAATAAATACTTTAAAAAATTAAGCGCAAGTAGGATTATTTTTTATAAATTTTATTTTCTGATATATTTTTTAATCATTAAGGTATGAAGTATGGTAATATTAAAAATAGAGCTCTAAAGACTTAAATATCTAACGGAAGATATCTGAACTCCTGGAGAATCCCTTTGACACGTTTAATGTTTATTCAAAGAGAACAGGGATTCCGCCAGTGAATCCTTTTCACATCTTTGCTAGTGAGAGATCCCTAAGGCTGTGTGGAGAGTAAACTTTGCGTGTGTGTTGGAATTAAATGGATATTACTCAGCTCTCTGAGATACTATCGCATTCCTATCATCCCTAGGTGCTATTAGGTTGACTGCGCACTTTCGAATCTTTTAAATTATTGTAATTGCTTGCCGTCGATTCGAGGTTCTACTCTTTTATTCGAGTATTTTTTCCTTCTCTATTTTCTTTGTACAAAGAATTATCTAGATATTTGTAGTTCAAATTCTTCTCATTTTGAATTTTGTCCCCATTTTTCTTTATAAAAGCCTTTTTTTTTCTTTAGAAGGAATTTAGAGATAGAGATAGAAAATAACACCGCAAATGTAATAAACCATGCTTTGTATAATGAAAGCTTAAAATTTAAATCAGAGGCTAAAAGTTTTAAGTCAGTCTTTTTCAAACTTTCAATGCTTGCGACTCAATTTTCGATCATATAATTTCATTGCGCCCCCCCTTCCATACAATAAAAATATATAGAATGTAACAATAATGTACAACAACATTATGAATGTAACAATATATAGAATGTAACAATAATGTACAACAACATTATGAATGTAACAATATATAGAATGTAACTATAATGTTCAGCAATATTACGACTGTAACCATATGTAGAATGTAACAATAATGTACAACACTATTATCTATGTAACAACAATAATATAAAATATCATATTATAACAATAATGTACTAGAGATTGTAACAATAATGCACTATGTTTAATAATGCTACAATACGACTCTAATTATAAATGGCAAAAATTAACAAGATAGTATTAAAATGTGTATATAATTTTGTGTATGACAAGACCATGGCAGTCTCTAGTAAGTTTTAAATCTGTTCTTAACTCAGTATTGATAAATTAGTTATCAAATACGTTGTGCAGTACGGATGCATTTATGAGTATATTATATCAATAGAAATGTGTCAGAATGTATTTTGTTTTAATACTTTTAAATAAATTGATAATTTTTAAATAATCTTCTAATTTTGACTGTTCGAAATGCTCGCGCCCCCCTTGTAATGTTGTCACCCCCTCTAGGGGGGCGCACCCCACAGTTTGAGAAACGCTGTTTTAAGTGAAGAATATTGGAAAAATGAACTAAAAAAAAGTAATTTTAGCTGCATTTTTAAACAATCACTTTTTTCTCTGTTAAATTTCTAAATTCAATAGTTATTTTTTTATTTGAATTGGTTTTATAATTTAAATATATCCTTACATTGTGTTTTTTGTTAGATCATTGTGATTCTATAATTTATTCAAATATTTTAGATAAATAAGGTATAAATGTAGTTAACAGTCATTTGCATATTATAATTTGCCATATTAAAATTAGCTACTGTATATTTTACAAAAAAAAAATAATAAACATTTATTAAAAAATTCCCAGTTTTATTATGATAAATTAATTATACTATTATTATTTAAATTATTCAGCATGAAAAAAATTTCCCATTGCCAAATCATTTTATTTAAAATCATCATTTATAAGAACAAACACATCTACATATATTTTAGGAAATTTATGAGATAGAATTTGAATTTTTAAGAAAATTATTTGATACTTTGTTCATTCAAACTAACTAACTAAACATTGCATTGCTTTAAAAAATTCAGGTGAAATGTATAATACTATTGTTTAATCTAATAATATTGATATTTCCATTAATAGTCTTTGCCTTTGAATAAAATAAAATTTGCAAACCATATAACATAAATAATTATTTTTGTAATAATAACTGCATAATTGAAACTTATGCTCTAATACCTATTTTATTATATTCTGTGTATGTAACAAGTTATTTCTGAGAATAAACGATTGTAGAAATATTTCTCTTTCCTGATAATTTAAGCACGAATAAAGAAAAAACCTTTTTGAATTGTTGACTGCCATTTTTCAAGTTAGGGAAAAAAGTTTTAAACTGTTTTCAGAATTTGTATCTTAAAAAAAACTCAGATTAAAATGAAACAAAGTTTTACATATCATGTATGAAAAATAGCAATTACGTGCTCGACACTCATGCCTCAGTATTATCTTGGAAATATGTAGGAATTACACTATATATAAACGTTCATGGAAAAACTCAAAGTACCTTTGTGAATGATTGAATAAATTACTGATTGAAATTTTACTTATAAACTTAGACTTATTTACAAATTGTGAGCAACGCGCGTGAATTTAATACAGGATCACATAACATTTGATTTTTTTAACGAAGTTATAAATTTCTTAAAATAACTATGACTGAATACCTTACAATAATGCCTCACGACAATTTAGAAGAAAAAGGACTCTTGGGTATTTTTAACTTAAGCTGATAACTTTTTCAGTTAAAATGAAACCAAACGTCAAAAAATGAGCATTCATTTCAGGTTTTCAAGTAGCAAAAATCGGATTCTAGAAATTGAGAATTTTTATTTTTCATAACATTATACCCTTTCCCATTTTTTATTCTAATCAAAAACCTCGAAAAACAAGAAAATAAAAATAAAAAAAGATCAAAACTGAGAGAAATAATACTATTAATCAGTAATATTAAATTATTTCAATGCTCTAATAACTGTGATACGTACAGTGAAAAAATTATTTCATGATTTCAGTATTGCAACTTCCCGCTGATTAAAAATCAGTCAACAGATTTATCACGTGATGCTGTCGTAATCAAATACCAGTTTCCATCCTCTGCGCTTTGTATATTCGCTTTTAATTTCCGTTTTGTTACTGTTTCTTATCTTATCTTTAATCTTATATGTAAGACAAAGGCTTTACCTGAACTTATGAATAATCCAACGTTTCTTTGTTATTCTTCATCAATTTATAAAAATACAGTATTACAAAGTGGAAACCAAACAATAAAAGTTATTTTACTTGCTTACTTTTTTTACATGCTTAAATGCAGCAATAAAATTCTAGAAAAGAAAAATAGTACTTAGAAAATAGTTCAGTAAGGATAATTCACATTTCTTTTTTTGTTTAGCTAGAATACACGTTACATTTTTTTTTTTAAAAAATCAGCTCATTCTGTAGCTAAGCGGAAAACATGCAAAAATGTCAAAAATGAAAGAAAATACCCATTTGCAACAAATGTTTTGGTAAACATCTATTTTAAATTACCTTAGAGATGCAACTAGTAATGTTTTCATAAAGATACTGTCCGGTGCTTCTGCTATACAAAAATATATTAACATTCTTTTTAAACGATGTAGATAGCATACTGTAACCCAGAGGGGTGTTAATACAGACCAAGAATAGAGTTTTGGGAAAATAAAACTAAACTCCTTAAAGTATCCGAACACGTTTATTAAAAAATAGCATACTAAAACATTATAAATATTTTTTAGGAATCAATACCAATAAATATTAGCATTTAACTGTAACAATATATAAAAAAATTATCCAAATTTTACAAAAATCACAATGATAAGTGAAATTTAAGCAATATTCATGAAAAACTTCAAAGCAATTAGAAAAAAAATAATAAACTTATAATAGTAAAAGTATTATTAAAACAAATTAGATGCATTTATCTAGAGAATGTACTAAAATTTTAATGTTTAATTAAAATTTAAAAATTTAGGGTTGATCGAGTTAATATTTTGCGACCCTCTTTATGAGACCGTTTTTTTTAAATAAAAGGCTATAACTCAAAAAATATTCATACAATAAGAAATTTAAAAGAACATTCTTTAGAAAATAAAATAAATAACAGGTTCAAAAAGTGTTATAGATATATTTATATAACATTTTGAGTTATTAGACTCCCTGTTGTAGATTTTGAACAATTTAACAGCCCACTTCTGGTAGATTAAAGATCAAATTCCAGTTTTTTTTCTAATTTTATAAAATTGATTGTAATTTTGCATCTAGCGTAGAGACAAAACAAAGTATGTTGTTTTGTAAAACCAAAAAATGACTCTATTCAATAAAACAATAACAAAAAAAAATGTGACTTTACCGAATTTGTTTATTTCAACGTGTTCGAATACCTTAAGAAAAGTTTGCAAAAAGTTTTTTTTCTTACAATTATAACTCTTCAACATTTTCTTTTTCATATTATACTAAAATAAATTTAACTTTCTAAAAACAATGTTACTCATGTCATACATTAACACAAAGATAATAATGAAAACGTTTAAAAAATAGAGCAAGTTCCATTTAAAATAAACCAAATATATCAGAAATATATAACTAATACAAAAATATAACTATTTAATCCTACGAAACGGTTATTTAATAAACAACTTTTCCTTAACTATAACTAATCGAGACAAGCTAAATAAAGGTAGTATCCTTCAATATGTATACCGTAAATGTATTCCAAGTTTTCGATAGTAAATACGATAAACAAAAAGTTTTTTTCCGGCGAAACAGGCAGAATGAAAAAAAAAAAAACTCGCATGAAGAGGATGTGATTTTGCGAGGTAGACTGGGAAATAAGATAAAATAAAAAAAAACTTTTTCTGATCGATAAATACACTGAGTAGCGTTCGGACTACTTCTATCTTACATATAAACAACAAAAAACTACTATTCCAGTAATGAACATATCAATTTTACCACCAAGATCTTTAATACTATAATAATAAGTACGTGCTATTAACTAAATTATGGTATTAATATTTAAGTGCATTTTCATGAGGTCAAATAAAAATACTGCATAACATAACATACTCTATGATAATTATGTTGCGATACTATAACCAGTGTAAACACACCAATCCTGTAAAATATAAACGAATAACACTTTAGTTGATGAATTTTTTTTCTGCTATCATAGAGAAGTTTATTTGCATCTTTTAGCGATAAAATTTCATGCTAATAAGTATTTAAATTTGCATATGTTTATGGTCTTTTGAATACACACTTGGCTTAAAATGTAACTCGATGTTAAAATGTCTTTTGGGATCTGTGTTTTTTTTAACTGTTTTAAATTTATCATTGCGCATTTTTTATGTTTATTCATTGCCGTAGAATGAGCAAACTAAAAACCTCCTTACTTAAAACTCTGAAACTTTTCTAAAATAAAATAATTTATCTGTTAACAGTGTTCTGAAAATAAGCGGTTTAGTGTATGACTATTCTTTATGTATTATATCATATATGTGTACTACTTTCATAGTATAACATATACTTTACAAATCACACATGTTATATTGTTTATATTACATTGTTAAATATTTTCTAAAATTAACCATGGATGGTTGGTTTGAATTGACTTAGTTTTAGAACTTCTGGACAATGGACTTCTCAATTTCGAATCTGTTTTAGGTTGCGAGAATGACCTCTTTCTTATGACGAAAACAAAACTTAAACCCATAAATGAATTTAAATGTCATCTTCCGGGAAGCTCACATAATATATGCAAAATCTAATCAATTAATTCAACAAAATAATCAAAATTTTTATTCATAAAGCGAAAAATCTAGAAATATATTTATTAAATTGTATTTTCTTCTTATAGGCTTAATTATTTATTTGAGATTACTGTAGCAATAAAAATGATTTGTCTCAAACGGGAGTACTTTTGAATTTTTTTTTTAATTTTTCACACACTTATTATTGAGAATATAATATTTAAAGCGGTATTAAGTTCAGATTCAATTAAGAAATGAGTGGGCAAGGAAATTTATTTTATTGTAGGGTGAATATGTTTTATCGGAGCTTGTGTAAACTTACTTTTGCACTGATGGTGTTCTTTGTGCTTAAAGTATGTCATTACTGCATCAAAGGTCCACTCTTTATTTGGAGAGATTATTATACTCCTTTTATGTCCACAATAAAAATTATTCTCCAGATTTCCATTAATATCAACGAGAACATCCATTGTATATACTCAGTTAATTAGTTTCTTTTGTTACACATGAGGAGGAATGAGTCCTGAGCTTAGAGAATAATAAGAATTAAAGTAAAAGTATTGAAATATGTATTGGTGCACTGAATTTATATTCAAGATAAAAACAACATTATATTTTTTTAGATAAGCTCTAAATAATCACGATATGTTTAAACGTTTTGAAATGTGTATTGTAATGCAAAAGGAAAAAGCAAATGCTTCAGATAATATAAAACGCAATAAAAATGGGTAACTAGTACGAATATAGAGATGTATTTTATTTCATTTGTGAATTAACAATTTAAATTCATTTATATATCAATAAAAAATGAAAAAAGCTAATTATGCTGCTATTTTTCACTTCATAAACATTCAGCTTTAAAACCATGGTAATTTTCTCTCAATGAATTTAAATATCCCAAGCAATAAGCTTCAGTGGAGAAAATACAGACACAAAAAACACCGTTTTGAATAAATCTCCTCCTCCCTTTTTTAATCTCATTTTAAATGAAATTTGTAAGCTGCCTTTGTCTTCTGTATCCATTATCTCAATGTGATTCCCCTCTAATACTTGCATAGAATAAAAATATTTTAATGATGTATTATTACAATACTCTTCGTGCGTTATTTATGATTGTTTGAAATGAAATGATTTTTGAACTGATTCAACCATTATGCATTCAAATTATGTGAGGGAGTTACGGAGTCATTAAAATACAGTTCATTCGTTTTTTATGGAGTACAATTAATTGGACGATTCATTAGTAGAACTTTCATTGTTGAGATTAAAAGCCTTAATAAGTAATAGCTTTTAAAATAAGAATAAAGACTTATTAGTTCCACTAATTTAACGATACATTTTAAAGACATTTAGACGCGCTTTTTCCCTTTACTGTGCTACTACTTATTATACATTTTACGAAGAATGATAATCTATACAATCTTGCAGATGTGGATCAGTATTTGGGGAAATAGATAAATTAGATGCATTAATCATAATATAAAGGCTATAACAGAAACTGAATTGTTACAATCCAAAAAGATTAGATATAATTTTATTTCTTTTCAACCTAGAAAGAAATATGATATCGTTTTTAAAAAAAATATAGAGGAACAGTGTATTATTTATATTATGTTAAATTTTTCATGTTTGATTGAAAAATTAATAAATCTCAGCATATTAATTTTAAGTATTATATTGAATGAAGAATTTATCAATAAGCAACTTCTAATGTTTCAAAAATACAAAAAAGTAATATTAAGTTATTTACAGAACCATTATTTCAAATATATGTCTCACAGGCTGCTTTAATTAACGTAACTCACGTATTATCAAATAAATAAATAGTAAGTTTGAAGGCTAATTAAATAATTACAATTATTTTAATCAAAATGTAAGGCAAACCTGGTGTACACAGTCAGATTTATTGATAATAATAATAAAAAGAAGAAAACTACAAAAGAGGAACATTGAAAAATGAATACTACTAATAAATTTAAATGAAGCATTTAGTAAAGTAGGAAAATAAACTTGATTAACCTTAAGGAAAAGAAAATAATAATTGAAACTATGTTCATTTTTGAACATAATTGTTTTACATAGAAAATTTCAGGAATATTTTTAATATGATATGAATTTTAAATACCTCGACGGTGCTTTAATGAAAAATTTAAACATCTAATGAAATTAATAATTCATATTTTAGACGCATGTGTCCGGGAAGGGAAGAGAAGAATGTAATGAAGTAAAATATTACGAAAAAAGGAAATTAAATGGTAAGGATTATTTTCAAACTTAAGATACGGTATTTCCTAGTCGAGTTGATTTAATTGAAACTGTACTATTTTAAGCAAAAGAAATACAACTTTATTCATTAAAAATAAAAACTTCATTCATTGGATTCAGTATTTTAATTATATGTTTACATTTAATAAAAACATATATCTGATAAAGAGCGGCCTACAAAAATATAGCTGATGGAGTAGAGAGCATTTAGTTCAGGTAAAATATACCATAAATCAAAAAAATACTTTTATGTATTCTTTTATTAAAAATTTATATAGTATAGTAATAAATAAAATAAATTAAAAAATTCCTTAAGAGGAATTTACTTATTTGAATATATGTGGGTGTAATTACTTTCTTATATAATAAATAAATTTGAATGTTTTAATTTTTTCAGTTTATCTTTACTTACTTACTATTAATTATCTTTCACAATGAAGTCTCAACGCAGCTATCTTGAAGACTCTTTACTATCTTCAAGTAGGTTTACTTAGGAACTTTTCCTAATTCAATCTCTCTAGGAGATTACTGACAACTTCACAACCTCCACTTATCGCTCTATTAACATCTAGTAGTGTACTGAAGTGTAACCCCTTTTATTTTCTCTCCAGATTTATTTAAATGGTAATGACTAATTTCATGTATCATGGTTTCTTCACAATGCAAGGTTCTCAAATCAAACAGTGTCATAAAGAAAAAAGAAAACACACTTGAGAATCCACAACAGGACAAAGTATATAAAGATATTTTCCTGAAGATACTTTGCCCATTCATGACACTTTACATAAATGCGTACCTCTTGCCTAGTATTGTTAGGATTTTAATTATTATTTAGAATGATTTGACTGCATGGTATGGTGTTTCTTTTAGGAATAAATTTTAACGTTCAAACATGCGCTATATAAAATCATATGTAGCAATATTTTTTTATGCGTGATATATTTTTCTTCAATGTTTTCATGCTTCAAGTAAAATGAAGATGTTACTATAAACTTTTATTAAAAATTCTAAGAGATTTATTAGTTTAAAGTACCTGACTACGTTCGGAACCGTGATTTTGCAAAAACGTATAAATGGATGATATTTATGATATTTAGAGTAACTTAGATTAGAAAATGTATATAAAATTGTTTTAAGAATAGTTTTACAATAAAAAAATTATTTAAGTACAATATTTTGACAAAAAATGAACATAGAATGACCCATTTTCAAAATATTCTCTTTTTGAGAAAAATGCTTCTATCATAATAATATTTCGCCTCTATGTAGCTCAGACCTCTGTACATAGGGCTCAACTAAATATTTGAAATACATGGCTTAGAAGTGGATTTATCCATGTTTTACGACAACAGAGGGGAGAAATTTTAAGAAAAAAAAACGCCGATAACTATTTCAAATGGTTTTAATTCTGAAAATAATGTGGATTTTTCAAAAATCATAGTTGAGCCTCTGTACATGGGTCTGAGCTATATACAGGCAAAATATTATTATAGTAGAAGCATTTTTCTCAAAAGGAAATTTTGAAAAAGGTTATTCTAAGTTAATTTTGTGACGAAATATTGTATTAAAATAATTTGTTTTGTCAAAATGTCCTTAAAACAATTTTATACATGTATTTCTAATCTAAGTGACACTAAATATCATGAAAATTATCCATTTATGTGCTTTTTTAAAATCACGGTTCCAAACGTAGTCGCATACCTTAAAACAAACGAACTATCTAGTTTCATTAGTGACCCCTGTTGCATGCTTGAATTCTACTCACAGTCTGAAGTTATCCAAAACAGTGACGTCATCGTGCATATTTTATTTATTTTTTATAATAATGATATTTAAAAATTATTATGTCTTGTTGTGAGTGGTAACAGTTTTGTTTGTGCACAAAAGAATAATAAAGGAAAAGAACGAGAAAAGACTGTTGTTTTAAATGTTTACTTAATTTCTGTTTAATATGTTTACTTTTTTAATAATCCCTAATCAATATTTTCTGCCAAAATAAGTTGTTACAGTTAAGAGAGCCTTTTTAAATGTGAGTGGGATGTTTTACAAAAAAAAGATTTTGATGAAGAAAACATCAAAAGTTCTCCTGTAAGAGAGATAAAATAACTAAATACATGAGAAATGAAAAATAAAAAGAATTTAGAAAATTAAAAAGTTTGACTGTGTAACAGGTACAAAAAACTATTCAATTTTCGACGGAAATAAGAATAATTGAAGAAAACGATACATATAAAATGTATCTAAATTGAGAGAAAAAAAACTTCTTTCGTTTATCCGACTAACTCATCTTTTAAGAAGAAAATACCTTTAAACAACAAACGTATCAGTTCCAGTAAAGTATACATTCAGCTATGAGATCTGGCAACTATATCAGTTAGAAAACAAAATCTCTAAAATTCTCTGTAAAGATAAAATTTCGAAATAAACCAGAAACAACTGTTCCATTTAATTCTAAATATAATAAAAACATATTTTATCCTTATTTCTCGTAGTAGAGAATCTTTCAGAACAATTTAATTCTCGATAATAAGCAGAAAGCAAGCCAAAATTACTTAAGTGAAAAATATAAAATTATAAAAAATACTTAAAAATAATATTTTTTAGGGGAAGAATTTGCGATGCCATTTTTGATTAAGCTAAAACGCTTAGCTCATTAATATCTTCAAAGAACAAAACGTAGTCAACCTACGATATTCAATTCCTAATTTAATTAGGTAAGTAAATTTAATTTGAATGAAAGGCTCTTGATGTCTTAGAGAAATGTTTTATTAATGATTCTTAGGTAATCCTGTATAAATTGTCGCTGCATTCAAAAGATCCGATGTTGTTAAAATTAAAATTTTAGAATGATAATTTAACTAATTTTGTAAAACTTATAGCATATCAATTAATGAATTCTCATTATTTTTACATTCATGTAATTGAAACACGCAAAAACTTATTTTATTTAATGCTTATATATTTCTAAAATGAGAATGTTAATGTGTAATTTTTTTTACTACAGGATTATGAATTAAGTTAAAGTAATTTCTGACAATTCTGAGCTTAAAAATTGACTGGGATTAACTAGCTACCTCTATGTATTAATCAAAATAAAGGAAAAGGAATTTATTCAAGAAATAAGTGCATTAAGTGTAAAAAAAAATTAATGTATTATATAGCACATAATTTTTGAAAAATTACCTTATTGCTTTTACTAATGAAGATGCCATGACGTGGAAGTTTAAGTATAATTTCAACGCAGATAACATCATTTTCTGATCGCAGTTCAGAACAACATCCTGATATATATTTAAACCATTCTTTTTATACGTCAGTAAATATTAAGCTAAATTTTCTCACTTTTGAATTTGTTTGCTGTCCTATTTATCACAATTTTAATAAAACACTTAAGATTTTAACATACTTACAAAATGAGTAGCTACATAAACTTTTGAAAAGTAAATTTGTAATTAATTCATTTTGAAATTAAATTTATGGCTAAACAGGTAATTAGATCTTTGAGTATTGTAACACATATTTGCTGTGAATAATTGTCACCCTCCCCCGATTCGGAAAGGTTATAATAGGTTACTTTACGGCAATATTTAATGCAAAGTTATTACAATAAACTGTGTGGAATGAGTTTAGATTGGAAATTTGTATTAATTAGATGCTTATTATTCAGATGCTCAGGAATATCTCTTGGGGGGAAACACAAGCTTTTCTCGCTTTGCTGGTAAAGATGGCTCAGGTTTCACTTGATTGAGGATTATATATTTAACGTAACAGGAAACGACAGACCAATTTAAAGTTTCCTGCTTACACTTAGCACCTTTATCTGACTGAAAGCTCTTAGAATTTATATATAATATATATATATATATATATATATATATATATATATATATATATAATTTCACTGTTTAATATTAAAAATATAACTCTCTCTCACACACATACACGGGTTTTGTTTTGGAGGATTTTGTCCCAGGTAGAAAAATAAAGTATTACTATCTTGATCATAATATAGATTCTGTTCATTCTATTGAGGGATTTAATTAGCAGATGGTTTTGCGTAAGTTATTATTTTGATCCATATTGAATACTTGTTAAATATGATTCTGATATCTAAGAGTTGTAATCTCTATTTGGGTAAAAGATGCTTTTACTTAAAAGAAACATAAGCTGCGTTATAATTTAAATTTAAACTTTACGAAAAAACACATTTTAATCATAGAAAATATTTTCCGTCCATGAAAAAAAAACTAAAATTTTTTGCAAAATTATTGTGCATGAGAGTAATATTGTACAATATTTGTATATATATATATATATTTATATTATATATATATATATATATATATATATATATATTATATTATATTATATATTATATTATATTTATATATATATACATATATATATTTATATTATATTTATATTTATATTATATTATATATATATACATATATATATACATATACATATATTTCTCAAGAAACCTCAAAACATTTTAGAATGTTCTTAGATTTTTTTCCCCTCACAACCAAATAATGTATTTTGAAATGGTGTAACTTCACGGTTAGCTCACGAAAAAAAAATCTTCCTTTCTTTTGAAATTAAAATTTTTTTTCAAACTTTATGCGTATTTTTATGAGTTTTTCCTATTTTCAGGCCGTGTAACTGAAAATGATACAATATTGCAGTTGCTATGTTAAAAAAAATCCTCTGCTTTTTTGCTCTCAGAGATATTGATCATTTTATGGAGTTTTCTGCATTTTAAAAATGAAAAATAAATGAAGCCAATTTCACTTCAGTATAGTGGTTTGGGTGACTCATCCAACTGATTTTTCGATGAGGAGAAAAAGAGAGAGAAGGAAATGATATAAAACCTTTCCGATTCCACCGACGGACAGAGGGCGCTGCTGTCAGTTGGGATCACGTGGGGATGTGCGAGAGCATCTCTTTGCTCTTCTTCATCTTTGCGCATCTGTTCACTAACTCTCTCCGGCATCTGAGGAAGCAGCACCATTTCTCTTCTAGCTCTTCCTGCATCTCACACTTTGCAATGAGAAGGCAATGCTAGTGGCCCGGGCCTCCGTGTCTATCTTTGATTCGTTAATGATAAACTCTTTCATCATCGTGTTGATTGCTTATACACCAATAATGAAGCAGACTGCTGAATAACAACTTTCGGAAGCTATCGTAAAAACTTTTTGCTTCGTAAATTTAAAAGGAGAAAGGACTCCTCTGAAGAACTTGAAAAAGTTCTTCAAAAGTTTAAAACTTTTAGAAACCTTTGTAAATCAAGGGAAATAGCCTACTGAAGAGACATATAAAAGGACATTCATCTCAATAACTGTATTTAAAATGTTGAATTGAGAACATTTAAAGGAAAAGAAAGAATTCTAAAGAAAAGGTAAGATGAATTTTTAACTATATAGAAATTGTATTTTTGATTTTAAAGAGTTTAAACAATGCTATGTTGTTTGTAAAAGTCAATGCTAGAAATTTAATTACATCCTTACTTAATTATCTAGTTGTCATAGACTTTATTTTATGGGATATTATATATTTTTTTTATTTATAATCTAATTGAATTATAAGCATCCTTATTTATAGATGTATGAATTTAGTAAAATTTCTTTTCTCAGATTTTTTATATGTATCTGAAATAGATAAATTATGTGACTTGTAGTTTTTTCTGCCATATTATTATATGTTATTTTACATAAAACCAGTATAGTATTAAAATGACGCGTGGTCATACTATTAAGTAAAGTTTATAGCATGAATTGTAAATTGCTTAAGAGATTATCTTGATTTTATTCGTTTTAAAAATTAGCTAATTGTGTTGTTCAATGAAGAAAGAGAAATAAAAAATCTTGAGAAAAGGAATAAGAACACAGTCATGAAAAATAAAACATAAAGCTACATAAAGTTTTATGCTTTTTAAATACGTCAATATCTATATCTTAGAAATAAATTAAATGATAATATACACTTAAAAATTAAAAGAAATATTTAATAGAATTACACTTTTAAGGAGTATTTGTGTGAAATAAATGGAAATAATGAATTACATAAAAATATGAAGCCAGAGGCTTCGTTACGAAGACAAACATAATTAGACAAAAATAAGTTGAAAATGCGTTTATATCAAGTATATTTACGATACATATGTTCCATGAGTGGGCGTATATCATATATATCAGGACTTTTCTCTAAAAATAACTCAGAATATTTTCTTCGTTTTTATGAAAAGTAATCACTTACAGAACATTAAAAAAATATTGAAACAGAAAAATGAAAAAGTATTAAATATAAATAATTACTTAATTGATAAAAGGAAATGCGTATTTTTTATTTCAACACGCTTATTTTACTTTAAGATTAACTGACTTTTGTCTTTCGTGGTATTTGTATAACAGAATAATTTCATTTTCAGTAAGAATTTTATAAAAATAAAAGAAGTTTTTCATTGGTGTCACAATTTTTACCAAATATTTTATTTTATGAATCGTTTATAGAAATATATATGTTTATGGAAATATTGAATCACATAAATTAAAAAAAATTAATATGATTTTTGAATAAAAATAAGATATAACATCAAACAACAAAATAATCAACTGAACATTTTTCATGCTTCCCCGCAGTGGTAATTGTAATTGAGGAATTTCCATTAATATAGAAACAGTTTTTCAAATACTATTGCTTTGAAAATGAATTTCATGTAACATAAAATTAAACAACTTGCTTGAACCTTTTAAACAAGCAATTGAATAAGTTTTTCTAGTAATGACAGTTTTCGTAATAGTTGTTCAGTTTCGTACTGCAACGAAAGTTTAAAAATCAACTATTGAGATTTTAATAATTTATATGATGATAATTCTTTTCCTTTAAATGAAACAGTTAACTGTTTTTATTAATATAAAAAGAAACCTAAATTTATGATACAAATTCAACGAAATAATAAAAATTAAAGTTAGGTTTTGTTTTGCTGTATAAAATGATAAAATTAATAACAATAAAATACGAAAAAAGCTCATGAGAGAAAGAATAAGTCAGAATTTGGCAAATGAAACAAAACTGTTCGTATTAAAATGTATATGTAAAACTATTTGATGGAAAGTGAAAATTGGTATTTTTGAAAAAGCATAGTGAAAAATATTTCTTAGATTTCTAAAGTAATGAAAAAGGTTATTTAGGTTATTTCTTGGTTCAAAAGTTTTTTGAGAAATGTTTCATGACTTAAAGAAATTCAGAAATTTTTTTTTTTCGTTAAACTTAGGTTTCAGCAGTAACTTATTTCAATAAATATCAGGGCTTTCTTCATGGTGTCACAATTTTAGGAAGTTAAAAACCAATTTAAAATTAAAAGCATTTCTTGAAAATTCAAGTATTTATGTACACCTTCCTTCATCAGAAATAGGAAAAATAGTATGTCTCGAATAAAAGTACGAAAATTAATTACAAGTTTTTGTTATTAAAATCTCAATGCATCCTTATTGATATAATATCTTAGAATATAATTTTGATAAAGAAAATACTATAATTGTATCATGCTTTCATTTAAATATCATTGTGAGAAATCTAGAAAATAATATATATATTGGAAGTTTTGAATACATTTATATATGTATATATGAACGGATGAATGTGTATATAGCTCTGCATAATCGTTGGTGCCCCTGAAATATGTTTTTTATAAAATTTATTTCATTCTCCAAAGCTATATTAACATAAATTACAATTACAATTTTGAAATTATTCAAAATTTTCAAAAGCTATTATTTTATAAGCTATATTTATATAAGCTATATTTTTAATAAAATAATTAGCATTTGTTCTTAAATTTTTCAATTTAGCAACATTAGAGTTATATGTTTATAATAAACAAAACTATATATTTATTCAGTCTCAATATCTTAAAACAAGTTAAAATTTTTTAAGATTTCTAAATCTTATTTAAACTACAATTTAATGAAATTTAATTTATTTTTCTGTCTAATTTCAAAGAAGCTCTGAATAAATTCATGCATATCGCTTTGCTATTTTTTTGTACCAGTAATTTTCACACAGCGTTTTCTTATTTAATCCGTAGTATCCCTTAGATGCGATGCGTATATTTTACTTCAAATTTTTAATATTTAGAAATATTTTATTATTTATTTAAAAACTTTTCAAAACCCCTCTTAAGTAATAACTTTTTGATGTAATTTCAGTAAGGGAACGACAATGACGGAAAAAAATAACAAATAAATAATAAACACATATAAACACAAACAATAAATAAATAAACTGAAAATCTAATTTTTATGAAAAAAATAACTCAACTCCATTTTTTGAATTCTACTCAACCTATTCTTCATTTCAAACATACTGATTTTGATCTCCATTTTAAACTCAATTCTCTGAATGTGATTAGCCTCTAGCAGAAAAGCGCACTTTATCGAATAATAAGTATCATAGTTTTAAAACAAATAAATAACAACTACTTAAAAGCCTTCATTTCCTAGAATCCTGGTATTAGGAATGTTAATATCTCCTATTCTAGGATTATTTGAACTGCCATGATCTCCAATCGAAATTGCTCATTATTTTCAGAGAACGTTTATGGGAGCATTAATGTCGAGTACGTATCATCCCCCCCTTAACGGATGATATGATTTAACATTTGAGATTAATAATTTGGACGTTCAACGAACGAAACCAGTATTTAGCCACACTTCACCGATCAATAGCGGTGCTGCATGTAACATTAGTTACCAAAGTCGTAGGTGTTGAACGGTAAGCAAATTACGTCATGATACGTGTGTAGTCAAATCCCACTAATTTGTTATCTCGAGGGGATTCAAATGCTAATGTTTCGCAAAATTTTAATCAAAAGCTACTCCCCTTCGTAAATTATTTATCACTAAGCGTTATTTATTATGATGTATTACTTTAGACTCGGATGCTATCCCTTGACGTTTTCCCCAAGAAAGGGAAATGATCATTTGAAAAATCGAGGAGTTAAATTTATGAGTAATTTAAAATTTTTCATACCTGCATATTGATTGCTTTTAAGGTATTATTCAGTTGAATCTTTATTATTGCCAGTAATAACTCTAAAGTATTTTAACGAAGAATGGGAAGATATGAAAAGTACATATAGGAAATGATATATATTGTCCGATTATTTTCTATGTACTAAATCTTCTCATTATTACATTGCATAATGAAGAAGGGAAGATTCCTTGTGATAATTTGTTATTTTATAGGAAATATAATTATATTCATACTTAGCTCACAAATAAAGAAATTAAACTTTAATCATAAATAATTAGATAAATATTTTTAAAAAAAAGTTTAAGAGAAATAAGATTAAAAATTTTTAAAACTTAATCGCGTGAAAGAAAACGAGTATTTTTTTAAAAATTGAATGACGTATAATAAGTTTAAATATTTTTCTAAGTTTAATCACCATTAAAAAGTCGGACACATGTTTCCTTTAAATTTATCATGTTAATTTTCCTTTTAAGTTTAAGCATAAAGCATAGAATTTCGAGTAATTTTTTTCCATCTTCTCAATCATAATGATATATTAGCTTAAATATACTCAAACAGTAATTTGTGGAGATTAGCATAAGTTTACATTTTAGTAAGGATTTATTTGATTACTTAATGAAAAGACAAGATGTATTAAGTTACAGACCAAGCGAAGTTTTGAAAGTTTGATCATGATGTATTTCTTCAGTAAGCAAACATGTCGGATTTAATCTTGATTTCGTTTGATGTCAAAATGAAGAGCTCGTAATCAGTTTGCCGTATGTTACTTGCTTAGTTTGTTACATATTACTGACAATCTGGTGTCAAAAATTACAAATGATCTTATACATATATTTGACTCGAAATTCTTAGTTGATTCATGTAAAATTTGAAAAAATATGATTATAATGATGCTTTGTATAAAAAAAATTTATAAAACCTTATTTCATACAATTATGTTTTATAAAATGTTTATATTTTTGCTAAATTTTTAATACAATAATTTTTATGGTAATTTGTAATGAAGCATGATATTTTTAATTCTTATCATGAAGAAATTTATAGAATTAATAGTATTTTATTTATATTCCTAGCTTCAATTTAATTATGTTCTTACTAAAAAAATATGTTAATGTCAGATATGTTTAAACTATACGATAAGCAAAAGATTTATCACAAATATTTTTAGGATTTACAATAATTTCTTATTAGTTACCTCCAATACTTTTAGTAGATTAAAAGGATATATTGCGTGTGTGTACAGTTATATATTCTCTAAAACATATTTTTGTAATTTTACTTCTCTTTGTGTACTTTTAAATTAATGTAGTTTGGTACGTTAGCAAAACATATTTAATAATTTTGACTGTCCATTTACAATTAGATCAACGTACAAACCTATAAAACCGCTAATGAACATTGCAAAAACTTTGAAAAGAAATTCCGTTTTTTAGCTCTAATTATTTTTAAAACTAATTAATGAAGTTTATCATAAAAATAATGATTGAAATTTAGAAATTGTTGAGAAAGAAGAAAAATTCTTAAAAAGATAAAATATATATAGCTAAATAAATAAATTATCAATTTGTTCAATATAAATAATTCTAAATATATAGTCTTAATTGTTGAAAATAAATTACGAATACACTTACCTTTACTCATTTAACAAACAGCTGATTTTGTTCAATGAATTGCAGAAATTACTACATGGTTCAGATAAAAGATATTTCTATCATATTTTCGAAATCCAAATACATATATAAAAATGAAATACTATTCTAAGCTCTTATCAGCTAAAACAAATGAAAATCCTCTAAGATCTTTATGCTGGAGACCGGATATTACGCCCAGGAGTAAGCTCAAGGTAAGACAAGTCGAAGGGAATGAGGAAGTGAAAGCAGCTTCATCTGGGAAGACGAAATGGACGTTAATGACTAAGGTATTCCTCTTCTGCACAGAGCAAATTCCTCTAAGATCGAGACCCTCCATCGATAAGTCGTCTAGTCACTTTGCCAAATTATCGTTGAAGTATTACGACAGGAATGCAGCTGAGACCGGGATCAAGATGATTCTATTTACCCTGGGCTCAGTCAAGTTGCCGGACAATTCACCTATGCATTATAAATTTGTGTGATTCGATTTGTTGAAGGGACGTCTATCAACTATCTCCAACTGTCCAAAAGTTTTTAATGTACATACTTTGGAAAGTATGTCTAGAATTGTTCTGTGTTAAATTTCTCTTTAGTAATTGTGTCTTCAGATAATGGGAAAATTAACCAAATTAAGCATTCGCGCGAAAGGGTGAATATATTATATGAATTATGATTGAAGTGAGAGTTTTAATTTTTATTGAAATAAAATATCAACTGTGCTTATTTTCTGTATAATTTCATATTTTGCTGTAGAAAGCTTATGTAGCTCATTCACATGAGTATATTATAATTAGAAAATTCACTATATAAAGAGTTTAATAAGGTGTTAATATACTAAATGTTGACAAAATTAACCATATTTAGTAAAAAAAATTATATTCTTATTCAGAATAACGTACATTTATAAATGTATTGCTTAGGAATGTATAGTAAAAGCAATCAGTTTTTAAATTTTTAATTTGACAGATTATGTAATAAAAGAATGCTGATTTTATATGTGATATCTTCAGGAATTCCGATTAATAGGCGTTACACGGAAGTGAGATTAATTTTGTAGTTATATAAGGTCATAATGATTTTTCTAAAAGAAAAAATGTTAAAATGATGAAGTTAAACAAATTCTAATGAAACTGAAATAAATAAAACTAAAATTAAATTTTTTTTGAATTTTTGTAGCTATATTATAATTCGTTTTAAATTAATGCAATATAATTTTTTATTAAGATATTAAGCTGTATTTTTGTTTTCCTTTTGTTACAGCAAATAGAAGAAAATAAATATCTTTACGCATTACAATAGGTCAGAAAAACTGTTTAATGTAAAGTTTCAATATAAGTTATTTTGTGCATGAATAATTCTGTCTATTAAACAGTTCTGAAAAATGAAGTAGCCTATATAAAATGCCTGACACACATTGAATGGTTGAGAATTGAATTGACAAGACATTGAAATGTTTCGAAACCTTAGAACATATAAATGTTCTCCAAAATATTCTATAGAAGTAGTAAACTGAACCTATAGGATTTTAATGCTTCAATTACGTAATTAAAATGCATTTGCGAGAATGTGTTCCTTCCAAAATTAGATTTGTTTCCTTATAAAAGTATTTCTTCTGTTAATTTCCTTTATGTGTCAAAGAAAGATAAAACTTATTCTCTTGCAAAGAAAATAACCAACCGAAAAGAAACAAATGATCTTATAACCTTTGCCTCACTTGTATCAACTTGCTTAAATCAGGCAGGGAGCAATCTAATGTAAGAAAACTAAGAGAACGAAAGAAAGTGCATTTGAAAGAGCCTCTTTGTAAACGAAGGAGATTTTTATTTATTCCTTCCGCTATATAGATATTTTTTCCCTTTAGACAGAGTATTCATTGGATTGAAAAGATTTTTCTCTAATCGCAGTATGCTGATTTTTGTGTGGTGAGGAGTATTGCTTCTTGGAAATATTTGACAGTGAAAGAGAAAGGATATTTCTTTTAACAAATGCTGAATGGATTCGTTTATTTTTTAAGGAATGATTTACCAGTTCTTAAAAGTAGGGGGAAAGAGGGGAATCTTCCTCAGGTGTTGCTAGATTTTGATAGTATTTAGTAAATGGGAATTAAGCAAATTATTGTTTTATATGATAGAGAAGAATAAGAAAAAAAAGGACTTCAAAATAAGTAAAGTCATTTAATATTCTTGATATTTTTTGCGAAACTTTAATAATTGGTGTTCACTTCAAAATGTTATATGAATTCGTAACAGTTAATAAGGAATTAAAGTTGTAGTTAATAATTTAAGAGTCAAGTATAAAAACTCACTTATATTTACGCCAGTGTTTCTCAAACCCTGGGGGGGCGCGATAACTTTACAAGGGGGGCGCGAGCATATCGAAAATAAAAGATTTAAAAATAATTAATTTACTGGAATGAATTAAAACAAAATACTTTCAAACATAATAAAAAATGGACTTTTACTTTGATATAATTTATAGGCGCGCGCGATATTAAGTCAACAAAAATTTAAAATTTCTTAAATACTTAATTAGCTATCTTTGATCCTATAACCTAATAAAAACTTTTATTTGATTTGCTGTAATCCCATGATGAGATATTTTTTATTACGCTTTCTTTATAAACATAACATACAACTCTTTCAGAGAAAAAACAGATCCCAGACGCAGAATCGAAAAAATTTAGGAACATAAAATATTCCTCACTGTCATTATTTTTGAAATACTGCACGTTATAGCTGTAATCTGTTTAACCTTCTAAGTTATTGGTACAGTTAGTTATGACCCCTCTTTTATGTGTTTGTTTCTCATTTAGGGAAGTTGTAAGTAATGTTTTTCTCTGTTAGGCTTTTTTGCATGCAAAAGAGTTTTATGATGTTTGGAAAACCACGGAGAGCTTTTTGAAGGATTACTTGGCCTAGAATTATTTTTACGAGTTTTCTATACATATGAAGCATAACGCGAAAAACGCAAGAGCAAAGAGCGGGCATTTCAGCCGGTATACTTTTAATGTATCAGTGCTGCACAGAGTATTTTATAACTAATTAATTAATACTAAATTAAGAACAAGTTTAATAAGTATTAACGACTTCCATGGGCTTGTCTTGCAAAGCAAAGTTTTTATAAGGAATGCTTATGATTAGAAATTCACCCTCTGAGTTCTTTTTCTATATTTAGCTGATATCTATATTTTGTCTTCTAAGTAGCCACCGCATTTTGCAATATGTTCAATTTAAAAATTAGAGGAAGGAAAAATAACATATAATTATCCTATTATTTTATTTATTTATTTATTTTTTGCTTAAAAGTAGTATACAAAATTTTAATGCTTATGTTACTAATTTGTATGGTTTATAATTAAGATCGCCTATTATAGCTTTAGCGTCAAAGTGCATTATTATTGCATTTAGTGGATTATTAATGTATAAGGGGGCGCGATAAAAATTGTGATCAAAAGGGGGGACCAGTATTGAAAGTTTGAGAAGCACTGATTTACGCTCTTAAGGAAAGTATGACGAACACTCAATTTAATTTTAGTGTAAGATTTGTAGTGGGTCTACATACATAAGTTTAATTATTTAACCTTTTTTTGGAAATTGTTTAAGGTATCTGAAAACGTCCGGAGAACTTTTTTTAAAAAAAAAACCAGCATACTAAAACATTATAAATGCTTTTTTTAAGAATAAATACTAATATTTAGCAACCAATATTTAAAAAGAAATTACCGAAATTTTATAAAAATTCGAATTATAAGTGAAATTTTAGCAATATTTTTGAAAAACTTTAAAGCAATTAGAGAAAAAGTAATAAACTTATATCAGTAAAAGTATTACCAAAACAAATTAGATACATTTATCTAGCGAATGTAATAAAATTTTAATCTTTTATTAAAATTAAAATTTTTTAGAGCTGATTGAGTAAATATTTTGTAAGAGTCTCTCTCTTTATGAGGCCATTATTTAAATAACAAGCCATAACACAAAAAATATTCATGCAATAAGAAATATTTTAGTGTGCGTTATCTAACAAATAATATAAATATCATCTTTAAAAGTTTTATAGAAATATATTCGTAATATTTTGAGTTATCAGACTCAACAGGATAGATTTTGAGCAATTTAAATGCCCACTCCTGATAGATTAAAGACCCACTTTCAGTTTTTCTAACTTTATAAAATTGTTTGTAACCGGGCCTCTAGGCAACAGAGAAACAAAACAAATTACGTTTTGTAAAGCGACAATTCAATAAAATAAAAAGCAAAAAATAAGTGTTCTGACCGAATTTGGTCCATTCGGATAAGCGTGTATACAGTTATATGCTGCATTCAATAACGTTATTTTTTATTCTTACTTTTTCCCACCCGAAACTTTCCCTTTTTAGTTATATTGCTAAAATACACAAAAATGTTTTGAATTAGTACGCGTTTTTTCTAAAATAAACACAGATTTTAGATTAATTCTAATTCTGATGCAAATTACTTCTAATTCTTGATGAATTTCTAATACTATTTTTATAAAACGTTATTATAGGTCTATAACATTAAGATTTCATACATTTTCATATATTTTTCATGTTCATATATTTTTCAGTTTCTTTGTAAAATGTTTGGAATCCCACTGTCTTGATTTTTCAAGGAAAGACAATGTATAACATCTGCAGTTTGAAATTTATATATTTTCAGATAAAACAATTTCATTGTTTAAATCCATATCCTCTTAAGAATAAACATTAATTTTAATGCATTTACTATTTAATGCATTTTTCTAGAAGTCTCAACAAAATTTTAGGATATACCTTTTCCCGTTACATTTATTAGAAATACATAAAACTCAAATTTCCTAAATGAAACAGTGAAGATTATAACACTTGAAATTTATATCTCACTCGAGGCATTACGTGCATATAGTTAACTTATCAGTGAAGTTGATATCAATTTTAGGCTTATGATCTCGAGATAATATCGAGTTATCGGTGATAGAGTATAAGAGTACTTGAACGTTTGTGCAGCGTATCATTGAAACATTTGTAGGGTGCTAATTAGGGAAGGGAAACAACACGATTTTCGAGAATGTTAGGTTGTGAGATTAAGCGTGTCAAGACGCTCTTTGTTTAAATCTTAATGAAGTATGGGAGAATCTTCTCGAAATGCAATAAGCACTAATTTAGAGACGTTATCTCCATCTTCGACAATCCTATTGTCATTAATTTGATTTGAATGCAGCTTCGTTGTCACCCTACGTTGGGCTTTGAAAATATTTGTATTGGACTACCAGAGAGTTAGGTACGCATTTCTAATTAAGAGATCAAAGGAACTCGCAGATCTCAAGCTTTGAAATTATATTGGACGGTAAAATGTTATCTGTGACTAGAATAGAAATCTTTCGCTTCAGATTCATTAGAAGCAAGGGTAGTCAATGCAAACTTTCGACTACTGTTAGCTGATAAACAATACTGAGTTCGTGAATGTTTATTAGAAGTCTTTTGTGTCAAACTTCAAAATTAAATTGAGATATTGCTTTGGAGATTTGTTTGAGATGTGAACAAGCATCGAACGCCTGGAGCAGAATCAAAAATTGGTGACAAGTAAATAAGCTTCAAGCTTTATTGATGAACTTAAATAAGACAGAAGCAAATGAGGACTGTTCTATGAAGGATTAAACAAGATGTTAAGAGTTAAATATTTTTTTTCAAAATGAAATAAATTAAGTATGGAAGAAGATTAAAGATAATATTAAACTATTTGATATACATACACATAGAAATCATAATCTCATTTTAGTCTTCTTCGTTGGAATTATTTGAATCCTTTATTATTATATAGCTTTCATATTTAAGGGCAATAAGAGAAAATTCATGAAACTCTACCATAGTTAACCTCTCTCTTTTTCTCTTTATATATATATGAGGGAATTTTATTCCATCCGTAAGAAAAAATAAAATATTTGAACCAATATGAATCCCTACAAATAAAACAATTATTAAATAAAAGTATCATTTTAATGTATCAGAGTAAAATACTATGAGAAAACACACCTGTGAATGAATGACACGTCTACATGCACAATTTGAAGGGAATATGAAAATTGATCAACAAAGGAAATTAAAAAAAATAAAAAAAGTGTCAATATTTGTGGTAAAATAGGATCCCCTTTTACAGATAGCACCCAGTCTGTTCAAACATCAATTCAGTCTAAAGCGAGGAACAGTGAAATTGCTAACTATATGGTTAAGGTATCCAAACACGTTGAAATGATCAAATTCGTTCAAAACACGCTTTTGTTTTTTATTTTATTGAATAGAGCTATCTTTTGGCTCTACAAAATATGCTTTGTTTTATTTCTATGCTACCTAAATTACCTAGAGGCCAAGTTATAATTAGTTTGATAAAATTAGAAAAAAACTACTGGAAGTGGGTCTTTAATCTACCCGAAATGGGCATTTAAGTTGTGCAAAATCTATAAGGGAGAGCCTGATAACTCAAAATATTATGAATGTATTTCTATGAAACATTTTGCACCTGATATTTACACTATTTTCTAGAGAATGTGCTAAACTATTTCTTATTGTATAAATATTTTTTGAGTTATATGGCCTATTGTTTAATAATAGTCTCATGAAGAATGTCACATTTCTTATAATATTTACTTGATCAGCTCTAAAATTTTAAATTTTTAATAAAGCCTTAAAATATTATTACGTTATCTAGATAAATGTATCTAATTTGTTTTAATAATACTTTTACTGATATAAGTTTATTACTTTTTCCTCTAATTGCTTTGAAGTTTTTCAAAAATATTGCTGAAATTTCACTTATAATTGTGATTTTTGTAAAGATAAGATACTTTTTTAAAAATATTGTTCTCGTTAAATATTAATTAGTATTTATTGGTATTGATTCCTAAAAAAGAATTATAATGTATTAGTATGTTATTTTTTTTAAAAGAAAAAGTACTCCGAGCGTGTTTGAATACCTTAAACTGTTTTTGTGTTCTTATATATATTGTATTTAAAAATAACTATAGAAATTTATTGAAAATTTATATTTAAGTCTAGATTCTTGTAAAACCTATTTCTATGAATTATAGGGGCTGTTGAAGTTAATATTCAACCAGTTCTTATATGGTGTGATGTAGAAGCTAGAAGAGATAGTATAATTATAGGTTTTGTTGTTTTTTGAATGCGACTTAAAATTACGAAATTTGTCTTAAGCAGCCTTTCTAGATTATTAAAGTTACATTCATTCCCAATTGACAGAATTGTTAGAAAAATAACTATGGAATAAATTCCTTCTTTAACTATAACGGAATAAAAAATTGCAATGAAAGACCAAGTGAAAATCTTTTCAGCCATTTTTTCCCTATGAAGCCATTTTTAGATTAAATAACAGGATAAATATAACGTATTATAAGCAATAACCGCTATGTAAGATAAGATATTGATATACAAATTTAAGTCGCTTACTCTATGATCCTCGGATAAATCTTATAGAATATCATTTTTTTAATCTTATGTTCGTCTCCGACCTTTCGGTCATAAGTCAACGTGCAGTTCAATGTAATGTAGAACGATAAAAAAACTTCAAAGACACAGTTAATAATGTCTAGAATATCAAGTTGAAGATATATTCTATTTCTTGCATTATTTTTTAATTTATAATTCAGTTTTTAATATGAATCTCCCATTTTCGGAGCTTATATTTTTTTGGCAATTGAACTTTATCTTTATTTTATCTTTCTCTGCAAAACTAACATTGATAGTTTTCTTACATGTTGTCATATAGCAAGTTATTTGTACGGTTTTTCGTATCACCATCACTCAGTGTTGAATAATATCTGAAAAGTAACTTTAAATGCATTACAATGATATTAAAAACATTGTTTGAATTCCTTCAAACATTGTTTCTAACAGTTGGAATAAAGGTATGAATAATTGAATCAGGCGCTTATTCAAAAGTAAACGAAACGAGTCTTTGATGCTTCCTGATTCATTACTTATTCTGCGATATCTGAAAATTAGTAGTATCTTCTGAATGATTCCATCTGGGTGTTATCTCAAAAATCGAATCCATCCCACGTCAAACCACCATCCCCAAGTTTTCCCATTTAACTGATGGTTAGCAGTGATTTAATTTTCGGGATATAGAACAAGTTCCTCCACTGACTGTAATTTAGCATTCAATCAATGGGATTGGGGCGATTGGTAGGGTAATAGATTGTGTGTGTATGTGTGTGTGTGAAATCAAGCAATCCGGAAGACCAAAGAAAGAAATGGACTTAATTGGATATTTTCGGGAAAGGAGTCTCAACTCTTTATTCCGAAAATACTATTGATCATGTGGTCGAGGCTACTACTGACGCATATAAGGAAACTGTTTTGCGTTACTTGAGGAATGAACTTTATTTCCCAAAGGGCAGCTACGCTTTTTTCCCTTTCATGGCAATTTATCTGACATGCAAATGTGATATGTTGTGGAACCGTTTATCTTCTATGAGATCTAAGCAAGTGATGTTTCATTCTATATGTGAAGGATTTTTTTCCTTCTTTCCTTTTATGGCTTTAAGAAGTACATTTATCTAGTTCCGTAAAGTATCTTTTTCTAAGGAAAAAGTTCATTTACTTTTTTTTCAGGGTTGTAAAGTTTTCGAATAAATGATGTGAAATTGACTTCTTGACCTTTCGATTTTTGGAAAAATATAAAGTATTCGATTGATTCGGCGCATCGTCTTTAACCAATTAAATGGTCCGTTTTCTTAAACACAAAATGTTTAAAAAAAGGCTCCATTTTTATGGCATACAATTAAGAATAATACTTAACAGAATGCGAAATTGGAAGAATTTTATTTTAATTTTCAATTTTAAAGTTTTCACACAATTTTTTATTTTATAATTGTGGAACACAAAAAAATCCTAAATGTTTGCTTTTTATAAGTGCATTCTGCTTGCTATGAAGAAGGTTTCATAAATACAAAAGAATTTCTCTCTTACATACCAAAAAAAAAAAGAATCATGTTCATACCTTTCTTTCAAACGATTGAAGATTTTGTGCGTGTGTGCATATATATATGCACACACAATTTGAAGCATGGTGTAATAAATACTAAGTCTTACATTGTAATGGGGACAGACTTAATATAAACTGTTTTAGATTATCTTTCCATTTTCATTTTCTTCTCAAGAAATAAATTGTACATTTCCTTTCTTATCTCTGCTCTTTATCGAATGTTTTCAAGAATCTAAATTCCTACTTTCAGTGAAAAATTCCTGCCTTCACCCCAATGAAAATCCCGGAAGCGAAGTATTTCAGAACCGTGGACAAACTGCATCTCTTAAATATATTATCGCTAATAATCTCACTATAAGAATTAAATTTGTGTGCAAATCAAATATAGAAAGAAGAAAATATCAATGCCCCTACATCAAATGGGAAAACCTTTTGTGGCCAGCTTTGTGTAGCACACACGGTGTACGGGCGAACCAGTTAAGAGGTTAAAATTTCTGCACAGTCAAAAACCAACTTATTACATAAAAATGTGTGGAGTGTTTAAAATAATGATAATTCAACTCACTGGAGTTGAAAAAGTAAGCTGCTTTATTGTCGAATAAATTTGCTTCATGATATTTTTATTTCCAATATCCTTCTTTGAAATATTTCCATTGATTCTGGAACTTTTCCAACCATTTTAACTCGATTCTATCCCTTAAATTTCACGTTAAGTATGCAATCTAAAAATGATTCTTCAGATGTTATTGATGCATTTGAAAATATATTTTCGTTAAAGATTCAATTGATTAAAAAGCACCTAAATCAAAGCCTATCTGTTTATATCTGTTAATTTTTTTACATTGATATCAAAAGTATGCAGAGAATAAATTATCATAAATCTTTGTACAACATTAAGCTATAAGATTCATTCGGTAGTTTGATTCTTGTACATAATTATTGTCTTTTGATTTCAGAGTTCAATTAATTTTAAAAGGACAATAATTTTGAGCCAATAATTAAGTAGAGAAATTTTATTTTTTTCCCAAAGAAGATTTATCATTTCTTAAAGATAAATGAGTTGCTAAAGTGACAATTTTAAACGAAATAAAAACGATGTTAATCTTTTACAAGAACAAATATTCTTAGCCAAAAAAGGTTTTTTTTTAATTATCAATCTTTTTAAAGCATATAAAGTCGCTTTTAGGAGCAATTTATTTATTTGCCCTTTTTTGTACTGTAAACTTAATTCACAGACAAGGATATAAAATCATTATTCAATTCTATGTGATTAGTAAATTCATTAAAATGTATTCATTATGCAGTTTTTGATGCCGAAGGGCGCGAATTCGTGTGATCGGAGTAAGTGAATATTAAGGTTGCAGTGCTTAGCTACTCCACTGCCCTTGGCGATGAACCGAGAAATTTGAACCATAGTCAAGCGAATAGGACGACACCTGAGCTGGTGCACCCTCTCCTAACTACCACACTAACGGGAGGACATCTGAGCTCTCGAATAATTTAACGTGCATCGCTCCCTTACTCGGCGGGTCTTCAGCAGTACGAGGCTTGAACTCAAGACACGTCTTCCACGAGTCCAATACCTTGACCACTAGCCTACCGAGGCCTGCGTGATTCTTGTTGAATAGTAGAGAGGTTCCAAGTTCTGATACCAATTAAAGACCCGCTATGTAAAGTGGCTGATATACATTAAATCTGTCCAAGTTCTAAGTCCTTACGTTGGTGAGGAATAAAAGCTTAGAGAATTGGTTGCCAACTCAGTTGTTATAGTTACTTTTAAGGGGACTTGGCACCCTTTGAGCAAACTTCTTTATTTACGTATTTAAAAATTATATTTTAACATTTTATACAATGTTTCTATTCCAGAAAATGTTACCAGATGAAAATTTTCATATATTATTCACACAATTTTAAAAATTTAAGTTTTTTGAAGAAAATTGGGAAAATTTTAAAATCCTACTCCTTTTGTAAAAATTAATTTTTTGACCTGAAATTTTTTTATAATATTCTTATGGATGTTCTAAACAACTTTAGGGATCTATTTTAGAATAACTTCATTCGTTTTCGAGAGAAAAAATAAAATGTTGATATACAGGCTAAAAATCAACGAAAAGCCAACATGTCTTACATTTTATTTTTTTTAAAAAAATGTATCCTGTTTATAGCAAAACGGATCCCTAATTTTATTACATGCTTTATTTTTAACACGCAGGAAAAAAATGGAAGTGATTGGTAAATAATTGTCGAAGGAGTAGCATTTGAATGCACTAAGGTTTCGAAAAACACAAACTGAGAAAAACCACTTTAAAGTTTATAATTCTGAAAAAATAATTATTATAAGCTTAATTAAACTTAAAATACCACTTTAAGATATTACTTATACGTTTTTCTTTAAAATAATTGCATTTTCATATGTTTTCAACCCACACATTTTTATAAATGATCAACTTTTAGAGAGTACTAATTGCACAAGAAAACTCAAGAAAACTTAAAAAGTTTTTTTCTGTCACGACAGAAATTTTAGCTGTTTTTCTTCTTATAATATTAAAGTATTACATTTGTATGAAAATATATCAGGAATAAGAACTGAAATTATAAAATTATTAATATAAAATGCCTTAATTTAAAAATTTTACATGCACACATTTCACAAGGAAGAAAAATTACATTATTGTATTGCCTCGGAAATATTCTGCTTTTAATACTACACATTCTTTTTTATAGTTATTATTTCTATTTATAAAATATATTTTTTTTTATCATAACGCATTTTTTAGCTTTTTTTCCCTAAAAAGGGGTGTAGCTGAATTGCCTAATTTGTTTTCAAATGAAGTTTTATTCAACTTCTAACTTTCCGACATGCACAAGTGATATATCAATCGAAAGATAATAATGCAAAGAATAAGATTAAATGAAAATAAAAAAAACGATTGGTTTGTGATTTTTAGGGTACCAAGTCTTCTTAAGCATTCTTTTTAAAATTACTCTGCCCGTTACCTGCTGTATATCCCTAGCGTAACTTAAAAACAAGACATTACTAAATAATCAGGCAATCAATCAGGCGGTATCTTTCTGGGCTGAGAACATATTACAAGCATAAAGCTTAAGCCATTCACACAGATTAAAGAAATATAATCATTTTTTACTGTGTAGTCAAAAATTATTTATATATATTATTCAAATATATACAAATCATTCTGATTTTAGTAAGATCTATTTCATGAAAATCGTCTACACCTTATGTCTGAGAATAAGACCGAAACTTGAGACACCCTTTCGATGCTCATACAAATATCTATTTTTCATAGTTCATCCTTAAAATTTTGCAGTATTTCGTGAATTCGTCATTATTTGTTTTTTTATTGTTTAACCTTTTATTTACCAACGCTACTTATAAGTAACACTCACTTAAAAGTTACATAGAGTAACCATTTTTACGGATATTTTGACGATACTAAGCAGGAATATTCTTTGAAATCCACTCTTCCAAGATATATGGCAGCACGGGTTCTACGATGAGTATATTAGCGGGGAAGGTGAATGGTTTTATAGCAGAAATTGCGTTTTCAGCGGATTGCGCTCATCATTTTTGTCCCGAAAAAATAGTTAATGTCAAAATTTAAGTATCTTATTATTTTGTATGTTAATGAAGACCTTAGAAAACCATTTGACAATTTATTTTAAGTGAACAGTGCATATAATTAATTTTACAGTTGGATATCTTTAATTTAGCTCTAACGGATTAAATTTCCCAAAGTGGAGTATTTTGCTTATGTACATCCCTTAATTTTCAATGTAATAATTCAAGAAAAATATTGCATGAAAAAAGCTGCAGTAAATCATAATGAAATAAATAAAGCTTTAAGTAAAATATAAATATGAGTTGAACACAAACAGTGCAGAAGTGATATGAAACACATTTTATGTAGAAAAAAAAAGATTAATTTTTTCCCAACAGAAAATAAGTAATATGAAAAAAGGCACTATTTGAAAAAATCTGGAGTCAAAATGTAATATTAATTTTGAAGAATATTTCAATCTGAACAATGCGCAACTTTGTCTTACTCGAACAATAGGCGAAAACAGCCTTAAGATATTTGAATTTACAGGTTCAAACATTCTTTTTTTATTGTTGATCAAATGTAAAATAGTAGAAGTACATTCTCTGTGGTGAAATGGTGAATTTATGTTTGATATTTTAATGAGAAAAGATAAATAAATCTCTTCCGAACGAAGATTGATTCTTGCTTTCAAAAATTTTGCATATAATATTTCATTTCGTTTTATGTGTTATTGTTATGTTTTTCTATTTACATGAATTTCGGAGTTATATTTTAGCACATATACTATAATTTTTAAATAACAATGCACTTTCGAGAGCTTCATCAATAATTCGAATTCTTCATCAAATGTAAAAATGCTGCTACAACCATCGCAAAATTCGATAATATGGATTAGAAAAAATTTAAATCTTCAAAGAATTTTACGACAGAGTTTTACTCGAAAACTCACATTTAATACAGTAGTGAAAAATATTTGCCAAGGGTTGGCTTTGTTCATTTTCTCTTTTTTAATGCCAGTATCACTTTTGTGTGAGCAAACCAACAACTCCGGAATAAAAGTTAAGCTGGTGCATCACAAAGTACTTCTGCCCAACAATACCTACATTTATCTAGTTCTAGAAATTTACTTTAGCCCATTTGGGTGTACAAATATTTCCTATTCATATGGAAATCAGATGAAATTTTTCTTTAAAAGAGTGTTCAACTTAGAATGCGACTCTCTGGAATCGGGAGTGAAAAAAATCCCCCACCTTTTGACTTGCAAGGTTGAACTTCGTTTGGATTGATCAAATGTTGAATATGAAACAGAAAATAATCGTAAGAGGTACAGAAAGAGAGAAAGAGGTATTAAACTTACGCACACTCGGTAAAGAGGATAAAGAATTCAAACAAAGCAGGGTCAGGTAAAGAAAAAAGTTTCATAAAGTTAAACCCGATACAATCCTCCTCAACTCTCATAAATGAATGCAAAATATTCCTTAGGGAGTACAGAAGAACTGCAGTGTTCAGCAGAGCACAGAAGAACAGTCACGAATGAAATGAAGGTTTAGAAAGATAGGTCTAACTGCAAAAAGAGAACTAGGATGCCTTAGCAGACATCATTGAAGGATCTCTTAAGCTCTTCTTCTAATAAAAGAATAAAAGAAGACTCAAAAGCGTTTGGAAATGCTTTGCATATATTACAGAAAAGACCTTAAGTTGAATAAGGAACTTTCAGACTTTTATTACAAATCTCAATGAAAAGAAAAAAGAAATATAGGTGTTATTGAATTTCTTATTATTTTCGATATTTTGAAACATGCTTATAAACCACCACCATGCTTATAAAAACACCAAGTTCATAAAAATAAACAATAAACTTCTCCCCATTTTATTAGGTGTAATACATTTTAGCACTGTTTGTTAAGCTAATATTTTATAGGATTTTCTTCCCATTTTATGAAAATTTAATACATTTTATAACGTAAAAAGAGACTCCAAAAGAAGGAGTTATCCAAACTGGTAGAAATTTCGCGAACGCATATACCATACAGAATATCCAAATAATTAACTTTTGTCAGCTGCGTACCTTGCAACAAGGGTGTCAAACTCAAAGGGTAACTTGTTCCATATAAACAAGGTTTAACTTGAAGTGGTCTGCTAAAAAAATCAATATTCATAGAAACGTAAGTTTATTTCAAATAATGCATTATAATAAACATAAATAAAAGAACAAGAAAAATTTAATGTTTACGTCCTGATGCTTGACATCTTTTCTCTGCTACCATCTTTCCTATTTCGGAAGAAATTTTGATATTTTATGGTATGTTATTGTGTGCCAGTATACTGGCCGGGCCACAAAGATGTTCGTCGTGGGCCACGAGTTTGACACCCTTGCCTTACAACATAATATACAAACGATCAGATTTTGAAGACCAGTGATTAACTAGCTGGAACTCTAGCTTATTACAATGGAGCATCTAGATGGTGAATAAAATAGAGAACATTCCAATACTCTCTCTATGGCATAACTTCCATACAAATGCTGTTTCGACGACTCACATGAACTGAACCGATGTTTCACAGCCGCATTAGTAAACAGTATGAGCAGATATCATCGTTTGAGAGTAGATGTGTAATTGGATTAAAGGAAACTGGGTGGCCAAATCGCAGGATTATTTGACATTTGCATGGGAGTGATACTTCCATTCGATGATGTTGGCACGAATAAGTGAATCATGGAGGCTTAGGGCGTCAAGAAAGTAGCGACAGACCAAGAATGACAAACATGACCTGATGCATCCTTATCAACGATCCGATGTATAATGAGGGACGGCAATGACCATTAATAGGCGACTCAACTAACGACTCGGCTATTGTGCCTTTTTTCCCCACCAATGTGCATTGGGTTTGCTGTCTTAAGACATCCAGGAGAGCTGTGGAATACTCATCTGACTGTCGTCCACTACACAGTTCAACAAATAATACTTAAAGTTTAAAATATCATTTTATTTAATAGCTGGACTCCTTTGGTTGTCATCCGTGATGTAATTACAGCATAACGGCACTTCGTTGGAGCTCCACATTCCGCAGTAATGTATTTTTTCACGAACCCTTGGTCTTATATTACAAGATAATACACATTCTCTTATGGTACGTCATTGTACTGCGTGCTTCTCAAACTCTGCCTAGGCCCATACAATCGCCTGATCTCAAACCAATAGATTCTGTTTGAGCTCTGATGAGTAGGACCTCCAATCGCCTCTTGCACTCGCCAGTAAAGTATATGTTAAGCAAACTCTCTGGAGGACATCCGTCAACTCTACAAGTCAATTCCCTACAGGATAACAGTCTGTATCAGGGCTATAAGGGGACCATTTTTGTTCTTGTATTTCCTAATGATTGTAACGTATTATTTGTAATGCATTTCACAAGCAAAACATTACATTTCTGTGATATTTTCAGTATTTCATTTTCCATACATGAACAATAAATATACTTACCAATTTTCATCGCGTTGAGATAACTCTTTCAAGGTGCGTCGTTTTTTATATCGTAGAGTGTACATCATGCAATTATTTTCTTATTCTAGCAAAAAAAAGTATTTTACTTTAAAAAAAATGTCATTTAAGTTTATGAATATAGTGTGTACTAAGATCTTTTGGAATGAAGTCCGAATTATATTCATTCTAAATGGTAAAAGATTTAAATTAAAATTTTTAATTATTCTTTACTACTCCTAACCAACTCAGCAATTTTTAATCAAGTCTTTAGAAGCATGGAATTTCAAAAAATTACACAGCATAAAGAGCCTCAGAATATCCCCAAAAATACAGAAAAAGAAATTTAACAAAAAAGACCACGAAATTTAGATTTAAAGAAGTGTACACAATAGTTATATGGAAATCAATGCTGCATGAAGTTAAACATAAGTGAATGAGAATTTAATTTTAATAATTTCGTTCGTTTACCACTAGGCAATGTGAACGAAGAATAACGACAAAAATAATCTTAAAGTAACGCGTAAATGCGAGATTTATTAAAAAGGGCAAATTTTATAATTTATTTACAGTGCACAAAGAACTTTTTAATTATAAGTTAAAATGAATCACCTACATAGATTTAATCATTAATAATTTAAACTATGTTTAAAAAAGAAGTTACTTCAAGCAGTAATAAAGGGTGTTTCTTTTAGAGGTACAGAACTTTAAATTGCAATAAAACAACGATGTATTATTCGATTGACATGAATTTTTTTTATTCGAAAGATAATCTTGTGGCATTACAATTTAAATATGATCAAGCAAGGCGTAGATTCGTCGAATGGGCCCAAAACGAGATTGCCGTTATTCCCGATTTTCATAAGCGAATTTTGTTTAGCGATGAAGCGCACTTCTGGTTGAATGGCTACGTCAACAAACAAAACTGTCGCATTTGGAGTGAAGCTAATCCACAAGTGTATGTCGAAACACCGTTACATCCAGAAAAACTGACTGTTTGGTGCCCTTTATGGGCTGGTGGAATCATTGGTCCGTACTTCTTCAAAAACAATGAAGGCCACAACGTTACAGTTAATGGTGATCGGTATAGAGCCATGATTACTCACTTTTTCATTCCTGAATTGAACAATCATGATGTCCAGGAGCTGTGGTTCCAACAAGACGGCGCGACATGTCACACAGCTCGTGCCACAATCGATTTATTGAAAGACACGTTTGGTGACCGCCTAATTTCACGTTTTGGACCTGTGAATTGGCCTCCAAGATCTTGTGATTTAACACCGCTAGACTATTTTCTGTGGGGCTATGTTAAGTCATTGGTCTATGCGGATAAGCCACAAACGCTTGACCATTTGGAAGACAACATTCGCCGTGTTATTGCCGATATATTTAAGCCACAAATGTTGGAAAAAAAGTCATCGAAAATTGGATTTTGTCCAGATTGACTACACCCGAGCCAGCCGTGGCAGTCCTATGCCAGAAATCATATTTAAAATGTAATGCCACAAGATTATCTTTCGAATAAAAAAAATTCATGTCAATCGAATAATACATCGTTGCTTTATTGCAATTTAAAGTTCTATACCTCTAAAAACACCCCTTATATATATATATATATATATATATATATATATATATATATATATATATATAAATGTAAGGTTTAACACACAGGTTTTCTGGCCAGCCAACCTTCCCCTTTCTGTTAAAAGTACTGAGCAAGATCCTATGGAATATAATGGATAGAATATCTAAATATATATATATACATCCATATTTTTATATTTTATAAACTCTGTTATATTTTTAATTTCTCATATACCCTTCCTAAATTCTTTTGTTAAGTTATCTTGCAATTTCAATTTTTAATTTTTTCCAGTTTTGATTATTTAATAAAATCATCTCTCTTTAGTAGAGAATTTTGACCACACACACACACACACACACACATATATATGCATACATACACGAACACTTCCTTCCTTTATTTGTTACTAAAACTCAATACAAATTGTCGTTTAACTCATATTTTTCTTGGTATAAATTATTCTCTTATGTATAGTTAGAATCTAGGAATAATAGAAAATAATTTATTCCTATTTAGACTTTGAATAAATCTTTGTGTATAATACTGAAATTAATAAAGTCGTTTAATAATTTGCAATATCTACATATTAGTGCGAAACAATTTATCAGGAATTTAGTGATCCAAAAGATATCCTTAATTTACAAAATCCTATTACAACATTTCTGAATGTAATTTGTTTGAGCATATTTGTATTTTAAAATATTTTTAACAAGAGGAGGGTAATAGGATCTCTCATTAAATCCAATTAATTCCGAAAGGAAATCTTTAAATATAATTCATAGGAATTAATTTTCCATTAATTAATGGGAATAATCCCAAATAAAATAGGAATTAAAATTGACGTCTTAATGCGTTTAAAATCGAATAAAATCCTTCAGATAAATCTAGAACAAATAATGTATTTTAATAAGCTTATCATTAAAAAGATTTTAGAATCACTAATACTTAACAAACAAAATAAATATAACAATACGTATTTATTGAAGCTTATATTAATAACTTTAAATGCATTAAATAATATTGGTTTCTATTCAGGTCAGTATGTTACTTAGCGAACGCAACAATTCAATATACAGAAATGCTAAAAAAAATTGGGGTTTTTTTTTACAAGAAAGGGAAAATTACCCTAAAGAGCTAGGAAAAGAATTTTTGCTTTTGAATTCTTGAGAAGAGCTCTTTTTTTCAGTGACGATGTGGACGAAAAGAAATGAAGCTTTAGGAGGAAAAGATATATATACGAGATGAAGTTGAAAAAAATAGGGAATCTGAAGTTCCCTTTTTCATTTTTTAAAAAAAGTCTTGAAAAGTGTTGTTCAACTACGCAAAGAACTTTTAAATCGTAGAGAGATCTAGGATGGTGCGAACTAGAGAGAGTTTTTTTGTGTGGATGAATGTAGTTAAAAATTGTAGCTACTGGCATTTTGGTGTTTCTTTCGTTTTTCTTGATTATGGAAGAAGCCGAAAAAATCCAAATCGCTCAATTTTTGCATCTGAATGCTAGTTTAAAAACTCAGAGCAGAGTACAGACATTATATATATTCACTTTACGATTCTATGCCAAAAGATATTTAAAGAAAAAAATCCAAGTTTATAAAGAAGCGGAAGAATATGCTGTTTTTTAAATATTAACCATCCTGTTACATGACCTCAATGTCCTTTGGTAACCTTTTTTGGCATTTATTCATACATTTTTCTTCACATGCAGAGTGCATTTTTTCATACGTTTCTCCTCTTTTTTTAAAAACATATTTTTTTCTTACTACTGGGTTTCACCCTTTCTATATTTAAACGTGCTGTTTTTTATGACACAAATCCATAAAAGATATAATTTATTTTTTTAGTTTTAGATTCTCTCATCAGCCCTATGTATACAACTGGATAAATATTTAATTCTTGGAAGTTTATCAAGAATTTTTTAGCACTGTCTGTGCTACAACATATTAAACAGGCGAATTCTTTTCATTAACAAATGGAACAACTTTTAAAACACCACAAGGGGTTTCAAACGTATTATTTTAAAATTTAAAGCCCCCATAGAAATGTTTTCATTGACAAAAAGAATAAAGCGAATCTTTTCACTAAACATTTGAAATAAATAAATAAAAAATAATTAATACAGCAGAAGTGAAAAAAATGGGCACCTAACTTACGAAAGTTAGTTAGCGGTATAAGAATAAACTTACTCACGTATTTAATAAAATAAATATTTTCTTCTCACAAACAATTTAAAAAATTTATGCCGAATTTCTCAGTCTACAAAAGAGGCACTTTTTTTACTACACTTTAATTGTTTTCAATTTCAATGCCTAAAAATATGACTAATAAATATATATATAAACCAGGTTATTTAATTTTTTAAAAAAAATTACCATGTATTAAACGAAACTAAAATATTAACAAATGGACATTTTTAAAGTTCCTTCAAACGGTAATAAAACCGGTTTTTTTCTTTGCTTAATACAGCATTGAAATGGACATGAAACAAACCTGATTGATTTATATTGCTTTAAAAAATAAGTTTTTTTTTGCCAAACTAGAATAAATCGTTCGCATATTTTTTTATTCAATTCAAGTCTAAACTTGAGAAATGTTGCCAAGTAGGTCACTAAGAAGCTCTGCAATTGTAGAAGCCAAAAAACTTATGGGAGTTTAAGTAAACACTATTGTAGCCATGCCTCTAGGAAGATAAATTTTCGCAATAAAGCTCAATTGCTACTTGAAAGTTTGTCATTATTGATAAAACTGCAATCTCTTAAGTAGACAGAAACAATAATTCTTAAGTATAATGGGGTGCTAGAGCAAGAATAACTTTCTATTCTTTGTTAAATTGCCCTTACACACATAGTTCTTAACTGCGACTCTTACACAGTGATTTGTTCACATAAATATATGAATATAGAAAGAAAGGTCAAGAAATTTCCAGAAAAAAAGTTCTTTAAGGTATCCGACTACGTTCGGAACCGTGATTTAAAAAAAAAAAGCGCATAAATGGATAATTTTCATGTTATTTTGTGCCAATTAGATTAGAATACATGTATAAAATTGTTTTAAGGACATTTTGGCAAAAAATTATTTAAATAGTATATTTTGGCAAAAAATTAACCTTTTCAAAATGTTCTTTTAAAAAAAAATGATTCTAAAATAATAATATTTCGCTTATATAAAGTTAAGACTTCTCTAGAGAGTCTGAACTAGGACTTTTGGAAAATTCACATTATTTTCAGAGTTACCACCAGTTGAAATAATTATCGGCGTTTTTTTCTTAAAATTGCTCTCCTCTGTTGTCGTAAAATATAGATAAACCCACTTCTAAGTTATATATTTCAAAAATTCTAGTTGAGCCTCTGTACTGAGGTCTGAGCTATATACAGGCAGAATATTATTACAATAGAAGTATTTTTCACAAAAGGAGATTATTTTGAAAATTGGTCATTCTATGTTCATTTTTTGTCAAAATATTGTACTTAAATAATTTTTTATTGTAATACTATTCTTAAAACAATTTTATATACATTTTCTAATCTAAGCGACACTAAATATCATACATATTATCCATTTATGCGCTTTTGCAAAATCACGGTTGCGAACGTAGTCGTATACCTTAAGCTTTAAAAATCAGACTACTAATTTGAACTGGAAGGATAGATTTAATTTATTCAGTCACAATAGCACATGGAAAGTAAATTAATTAATTTAATTCAAAAATCATTTGCATCAAATTGAGAATTAAAAGAAATATTTTTCAACAAATGCTATAAAATAGCTAAATTTTTTTAACAATGCGAAGAAAATGGTCTCTCAAAGTACCTTTATATTCTTTGCGAAGTGTTTGAAAATTAATTCTAAATTGTTATACTCTATAGAGCACTAGGGCTGCAATTGCCAAGTGATCATTGTTGAAAAATCGTAGCTGGCATTGTCGAGTCGAGGATTCGAATCCTGGTGCTCCAAAATCAATCGAGAATCAAAATACTTAAGCTGGCGTGGTGTGACAGTTTAAAGAGTGGATTCCCTTGCCGTACTCGTCACTTGATCACGGTTCAAATTGGGGCGAGGTCCACCCCCAATAGTCTGAGTATAGCTTCAAAGCAAGTCAATTTGGTAACAGTAAATATTTGTCGTAATTAGTAATAATCTGTTGTTTGTCTTCATTTTTTTCAAGTTCTTACGAAAGATATAATTTTTATGTTTCAGAAATGTTTTATATTCCTAACAGAGATTTAAAATAAATATTTGATAGACAATTAATTTCGTTATGATTTTTCAGTGTTAAAGTAGTTACTTTAGTGTTTCTCAAACTGTGGGGCATGCTCCCCTAGGGGGCGCGAGCATATCGAAAATAAAAGGTTTAAAAAAATTAATTTACTGGAATTAAGCATAACAAAATAATTTCTGACATAATAAAAATACAGATTTGCACTAATACGATTTATATATATCATCTGGCAAAATTACGTCATCAAAAATTAAAGATTCTACTTCAAACACTCATTAGCTATCTTTGATCCTATAACCAAATTAAAAAAATATTTTCTTTGCTTTGCTGTAATCCCACGATGAGAGATTTTTTTATTACGTTTCTTTTAACCTAAAATATTACTTTAGCTGACCTTCGATCTTACTGGTATGGTCATCTACGTCCCTTTTAGGGAAGTTGTATATATATATATATATATATATATATATATATATATATATATATATATATATATATATATATATATACACACATATATATATATATATTTATATATATATATACACTCACACACACATATATATATATATATACATATATTAATATATAATATATTTCAGTTTCGCCTTTTTTCCATGTGAAAGGAGTTTTATGTTACTTGGATAAGCATTTTGAAGAATTATTTGGCCAAGATTTTAATTTTATGAGCATTCTAAAGCACATATTGCAGAATGAAAAACGTTGAACACAATTCTTTTTTAGAACTAATATCCATATTTTTATATTGAATACACTGAATTGATTGTTAGCGAAAAGTGTCTGTGATCTGTGTCCTTTATTGAAGTCACACACATTTGAAACACTTTAGTTTAGTTTTATTGGATTTCTTCTCAAATTTTCGAAGACAAATTGAAAAATCCTTGAAATAGGTAAGTATATTTTCTCTTAGTTAAATTATTCACTGAAATTATGATTTTTATAGTATATAGTAAAAATAATTATATTAAAAAAGGATTGGGGTGAGTCACTCCGCGTGAACATTAACGTTAGTATCGAGTGCACACTTGATTCCGGGCTAAAACATTTTGAAGTTTTTTCACTTTAAATATTAAAAATAATACAATTATTCTTAATTGGAATTTCACATTCTTTTTCATTATTTAACATTAATTCTAAATGTTAATTCTGGGAGGCTTAAAATTACAGTTCGTTCAAAACTATTTATAATATGAGCATTCATTTCAAAAAATCATTTTACATTTTTGTATACATTGTCATGCCCTTGGTTTTATTCTTCTTACAGTTAAGCTATTATATCCAGAATAATGCATTACTTTTTTTTAAAAAAAATAAACTCGTGTGAAGAGAGGCTACTTCAGCCAGAACAAGAACAGTATAAGAACAAGTTTAATAATTATTAGTGACTTCCATGGGCGTGTCTTGCAGAGCAAAGTTTTTCAAAGGAAAGCTTAATATTAGAAATTGACACTCTGAGTTCTTTTTCTATATTTAGCTGAGATCGATATTTTGTCTTCAAAACAGCCATAGCAGAAAATCCAGTTTCACAAAGGTATCATGTTGAAAATGGTAATAGTATACGAAATGCTTTTGTTTTCATTGCAGAAAATTCAAAAGGCTATTTATTTCAAAATTGCCTTTTAACTATGCCTCTGGATGTGAAATCTATGGAGATTTCTTCTTCAGCAGTTGAGAGCCCTTCTGAAGTATTGTGAAAGGAATCCTTAACCCACTCGTAACTTGCAATCAAGTTGTCCTCAGCAAGAAAATACTTTTTAAAATTCCATACCAACATGACTATATGATTTTCTATGGTTTTAAAAACAACTTCCGCATGTTGTTCTTCAGATTTGTAAGTTTTAACACATAGTAAGTACACATGTAAGTTTTACCCAGGGTTTTTCAGTAATAGTAATAGTAAATCCAAAATTTAGGTATTCTTTAGAATATATCCTTGATTTAATTTTCGGAACCATGCTCTTCTGTGTACTTGTTGATACTTTATTATCATTGAATGTTCTCTACGACTTAAAAATATATCTATAATTTTGTTTTAATCTACTGCCGTAAATACTTAAAACCGTGATTTACAACTAAGGCGTAAATTATAAAATGTACATTCAAGACAGATTCCGTAGCTACAGAAGTATCGACTCGACCAAAACTGAATGGAATTGTACCAGGTACAGCTTTTTTTACATGTTTTGCGCAGACGTCCGATAGTTTGCCCAGACTCACGCAAGCGTTCGCCAGAATTTTTGCCAGATGTGATGAATATGATAGAGAGCAACATAGACTAGACTATTTTTCTAATGATATTTGTACCTTTAGAAATGGATATGATGAAGGGAACAAATCTTTAATTAAATACCATTTTGCAATCTGTTTTAATTTAAAAATTAGAGAACGAAAAATAGCATAATAATTATCATTAAAAGCAATTTACTTAAAATATATATTACTTAAAAGTAACATATACAAAATTTTACACTTATCTTGTGAATATGTACGGTTTATAATTAAGATCATATTGTAGTTTTAGAGTTTTAAAGTGCATTAGTATGGCATTCAATGCATTATTATTGTAAAAGGGGGGCGCGATAAAAATTATGATTGAAAATTGGATCACCAGTACTGAAAGTTTGAGAAGCACTGAGTTACTTAGATATTTTATAGAAGGGCAAATTCATTCTGAATTTAAAGAGAAAAAACATGTAAGTTTTTATCTTTCGAACATAAATGTTTTGCAAAGACAAAAACTCTGAATTATAGCTCGAAAACAGTTCTTAGTTAAAATTACTTTAAAATACAGGAGTTATTTTAATAATTTATTTCATCATTTTCTAATTCTTATTGTTTACTATTTAACTGATATTTAATCACAGTAACCATTTTCTTTTAAAACTTTATGGATGATTTCCATCAGTTAAAAATTAATAGATAACGTAGAAATAATCTTCAAAAAATTTGATGGGAAGAAAATTATGTATAAAACATGTGATACATATTTATTCAATTAAATTTGGGGAATTCACTATCAACGCATTTCATTTCCCATAAAAAAAGAAAGCAACTTGTATGTATATATATAAACTATGAAAAATATTCTTATGACATTTTAACAAGATAATAATCCCCCTGGAAGCAGACCATAAACAGGATAATATATTTCACACCCCACAAAGTAGTTAACTGAATGTAGTGCTCCACATAGCAAGCCATAAATCTTCTCGACTGCACCTTGATACCATGACTTTATATATTTTGAAAACCACCGTATAACATAAAAGGACTGTTATTTAAACATTAATTTCAACTTGTAGGCTACGGTTGCTGTAGTTCTCTATTGGGATTCCATTAAATCAACATGTTAATAATTTAGAATTTTGAAGTACAATATTTATTATTATTGTTTTTATACAGAGTGTTTTTTTCCCAGGTATAGAAGTTTAAGTTGGCATTACTTTCCAAGTTGGTGACCGATTTAACAGCTGTCAAGTGATTTATTCTCAGTTTGGTTTGGCAATTCATCATGAATAGACTCACGCCTGAACAACACTTTCAAATTGTGCAATTTTATTTCGAAAATTATGGTCGATTTTCATAAGCGAATTTTGTTTAGCGATGAAGCGCACTTCTGGTTGAATGGCTACGTCAACAAACAAAACTGCCGCATTTGGAGTGAAGCTAATCCACAAGTGTATGTCGAAACACCGTTACATCCAGAAAAACTGACTGTTTGGTGCGCTTTTATGGGCTGGTGGAATCCTTCCGTACTTCTTCAAAAACAATGAAGGCCACAACGTTACAGTTAATGGTGATCGGTATAGAGCCATGATTACTAACTTTTTCATTCCTGAATTGAACAATCATGATGTCCAGGAGCTGTGGTTCCAACAAGACGGCGCAACATGTCACACAGCTCGTGCCACAATCAATTTATTGAAAGACACGTTTGGTGACCGCCTAATTTCACGTTTTGGACCTGTGAATTGGCCTCCAAGATCTTGTGATTTAACACCGCTAGACTATTTTCTGTGGGGCTATGTTAAGTCATTGGTCTATGCGGATAAGCCACAAACACTTGACCATTTGGAAGACAACATTCGCCGTGTTATTGCCGATATACGGCCACAAATGTTGGAAAAAGTCATCGAAAATTGGACGTCCAGATTGGACTACACCCGAGCCAGCCGTGGCAGTCCTATGCCAGAAATCATATTTAAAATGTAATGCCACAAGATTATCTTTCGAATAAAAAAAATTCATGTCAATCGAATAATACATCGTTGTTTTATTGCACAATTTAAGGTTCTATACCTCTAAAAAAAACACCCTTTATCACACACACACGTCAGACAAAAAGGATTTTAATCAAAATAAAAACATAACATAAATGTATTATTACAATATTATTAGACATAATACTTAGACATACTGATATATTATTGCCTAAGTTGACCAACTAATACATTATATATCCTTGCGGTTTTAGCCGAGATATTAATGCGTGGGTATAATGTCGGTTGCCATGGTAACCAGACAGGGAGATTTACGATATATATATATATATATAAATATTAAACCTATTTAATTCTTCTCAGATAAATAATTGTCTGCATATTCATTTGCATGTTTCTCGTAACTAATAGGTTACTCAAAAATGCATTAAATTCCCTGGGTTAAATTATTACTGATAGGTTTTGAAATTTTGCCGAGAAAAACGAGTCTAGCAATAATTTAGAACAGAATTTCTTACAAATCACTTTTAGTTTTATTTGATACTGATTATAGACAAAGAGAGAGTAGTTAATTTTTAAAAAAATAAAATTCGCACCAGTTTGAAATTTTATTTTTATTCTAATACAACATTACCACGCAAAAAATATTTAGTTATTAGATTTTGAAAATTTATAAAAATAAATATTGACTATATATATAAAGCATTTTTTTATCTAAATGAATTATAAACAGCTAGACACGGTATTTTTAAATTTAAGGACATATTATACTCTTAATAGGAAAAAGCTTGACATTAAAGGGATAAAACGCTTTTCCGACAGAATGATTCTTGCGAATACTTTAGCTAAAAGTATAATTCAAAAAATTTCTCTTTTTCTTCCTAAAATTAATACTTATAATTACCGTATTTTTAATTCTCAAAAAGGTTTTGTGAAAAATAAAAAAAAATAGTGTATAAAGGTTTATCGAGATATCCGATATTGAAGAAGCCGAAAAAAATTTAAATGAGAACTAATATAATAAGCAAATAATTAATTTATTTTACCAGTATTTAAAACTTTTAAATACATACATGAACCTATAAATGTTTCAACCGTCGGTATCATGTTCAATTTCCCATATTCAATGAAATTTTCCACCTTCGATTCTAAGCCGCACCCAACTTTCAATAGCATTGAGGAAAAGGTGCGGCTTAGATTCGAATAAATATGGTATATACTTTTATTTATTTATCTTATTAAAATTTTATTTATCTATAAAAGCTTTTAAACAACATTTCTTAACATTGAGGGGAGTTTCGATTTTCTTAACAAATTACACTTCTATCAAATATTTTTTTTTATCGCTATGGGGTCAAAAGTGCCGAGTGATCATATCTGGTATTGTCAAGTCACTGGTTTGAAACCTAGTGCCCGCCGTGTTGAGTGACCGATGCAAGTTTATCTGTCCATATCAAGGTCCTCCTGTTACAGAGGTGTGGAAAATTGAAGAGATGAGGGTTACGAGGTCCGTCACCAATAGCTCTCATGTCAGGGTTTTCTAAAGGCATGGACCAACTGGGTCCGGACCCAGGGCCTCGTCTCGTTCTCGACTCAGCTTTAATAAAATCATGATTCGAGTAATTCCAACGATCAAATGATTTTTCCGGTTGTATGCTCCGAAAAACTGAGAATTTCGGACAATATGACAGCTGGCTACATGTGATGACCGTCATCCATGTATAACCCTAGGTCTACCACGATACAACATCATTACTCCTTCAGTCAAAAGACTGCAGTTGGTCGAGCTGGTCTGTGAGATTGTAAGTCATGCACATATATTTGTTTCGGGTCATTGTTTGTATGAGTATTTGAAAACGTATGCTCTATGTACTCTCAATTCTTTTAAGGGTCATAGGTGGGGCCTACTTTTGTGTAAGGGCACAGGGCCAACTTTTGCATCGGGGCCCAGAGCCCCAAGAAGTTTTAAGATGTTCCTATATTATGTTGCTTCATAGGGCAACGTAAATCAAATAAAATACACTTGTTATATTTTATATGCAGCATACATATATTTTACTAAAAATGAAATAAACAAAACTTAGCTTATTTATGTGCTTCAGTTTATAATAAAAAATAAAAACGAAAATTCTTCAAAATTTCACTTTCATAGTGATGCTGTATCCCATTTAAAAGCCTTGGAAAATATAGTTATATATTTAATGCATATGAATCCAATAAAACTCCAAAAGTTTTCAACGCAATGTGAAATAAAAAAAATCAGATACTCGCACAATAGACATCAAAATTGAAAAATTATATCATGATCCAAAAAGAAGAGATTTCGAATCGTAGATTTCCGATGTTCGTACTCAGGAATGAGTTTTCGATTTTTTTCCGATGCGTCTTAACAGAGGTGAGCAAAAAGGATTTATTTCCAAGGGTCGATACATGAGAGGATGCCTTTTACGAGAGGGGACTGTCGTAACTTCGATCCCTTGCTCAGGGAATGGATAAGAATTGGGTCACGGTCACGACCTCGTATTCATCCACAATGATCCGCTGTGTCACCGAAGAAGTCGTGTCTCCTAAATGCATTACATTTTTCTTACTTAATGGCTATCTATTGCCAGCTTCACTTTCATTACTCTTCCCGAAATTCTTCACGCAAAAAAAGTTATTAATGTTGTCTGGTATTCAGTTTTCTAGAAAAAGAATATTTTCTGCCTAAAATTAAGTAATTTCTTGAATATTTTTAAGAGAGTAGCATAGTAAAATAGTTTGGAAATAAAATTGTTATGCATTTACATTCTCAGCCAGTTTAATTGCATTCTTCTTATTTAAGGGCCGATCTTTTGCTAACTTTACTTTCCCTATTTTTATGGGCATTCTTCACAATTCCTACTATTAGTTCACTTCTCTCTCTCTATATATATACATATATTTTGTTCAAATTTTCAATCGTTAATAAAATAGTTTCTATTCCTCCATTCAAGTTCAAATACATTTTTAAAATTTGTTGTGGATGACTTTTGTTGTTAATATAGTTTTTCCAAATATTAACTCTCGTTAATTACATTTAATTTTTTAATTTTAAATTTATTTTGCGTTATTTCTTTCGAAGTTACAATTGGCTGCAACAGAGAGCGCCAGCACGTTTTTCTAACGAAGTAGGAATTAACTTTAGAAAATTATATTTATTGTTATGCAATAGTTATGTTATTATTAAATATTGTAGTATTTAGTTTTTTGATATTATGTGATTGAATGTTTTTTGCGCGAAGCGAAACTAATACAGCCGGACCCTGATTTAACGAATTCGTCGAGACCGAACATTTTGTTCGTTAAATCGGGGTCCAAAAAATACAAATTTTTGGCATTTACCTTTTGGAAATTCTATAATAAGCAACTACGCACAAAATATTCATAGTTAGAAATTACACTCATTTTATTCAACAGCTAAAAATACTTTTAGTCATACATTACGGATCAGTTAATTGGAAATTTTAAAATACTGTCTAATAAATGTTTGACAATCTTCTTGATTCCTGACTCGAAAGAGCTCTTTTTCCGACTCTATACAGAGAAAAAAAATACTGCGTCATTTGCATCCTGCTGCATAATGTATTTTTTTACAATTTTCAAACGATGTAAAACATTAAAAAATGCAACAGTTTAAAAAGAGTTTCAATATGAATTTTTGCATCAGAATCATTATTCAAGGTCTGCGACAAAAACAATTTCTTCAACTTCAGTTACATAGACAAACAGTCCATCATCAAATCTAGCATAATCTTTATAATCTTAAAATATCTCCCTTGTTGTGGAGTGGGATGAGATTAGAGAAAGGAATTTCCTGTTCTATTCGAAACTTACTCGATAGATTAAACTCATGACTCATCTGCACTTGTAAGATCTAATAATAGTCTTTACCCCTTCCATTTGAAAATTGCTGCTTGAAAGAAAATTAGTTTTCTGTTCTGGACAAAATGGATGTGTCATTTGAAAAAAAAGCAATTTTTACTAATACAAACTAATAAAAAATGTTTTCCAGCTGCTGAAATAATTCCTTAATCGGGGTTTATTATTCACTAAATATGTTTTTTTTTGCCTTCATTTTAATAGTGGAATTATAAAAAATTCGTTAAATCGTGAGATTCGTTGAATAGGGGTTCGTTAAATCAGGGTCCGAATGAACTTAATTTCTTAAAAGTAGTAAATGACAAAATATATTGTTATGCTAAAGCAAGACAACAATATCAATATTTTGTCAAGGCGTAATAATTTTATATCCTCAGAAGGAATTGAAATATTTTCTTGCTTCAGTTCAATTCCCCTATGTGCGGGAAAAACCAGCAAGAGTTTTAACCTGTTGTATTAAAAAAGTAGTTCTGAACGCTGTTAATTCATGAGTATGAAAAAAATGAAGTCTTCTACTTTAAAATATAGTATTGTATTTTTCATAACTATTTAAAAATTGTCAAGATGTATTAAAATTTCAAACTTTTGTATCTTTTTCGGTCATCGATATGATGATCAATGTCCCGGAAAAAAATAACTGTAGTGATGTTTTTCTCATATTGTTCTAATATTTACCAGTCTGTTTGAATATTTAAAAAAATTATAATACATCAGTGTGTGTGTGTGTTTCAAAAAGTACTGCTGTATTAGAAAATAAGTTATATTTCTATTCAATGACAAAAATAATAGTTAAAATTATTTTTTGTGTGTGAATAATGGCGATTTTTCTTGTTAGAAATTTTGTTGTTATATCTTGACCATAATCTATTTACTTTTTCTAAAAAAGAGTTAAAAAAGAAATAAAATATGTTTTTATTCATTCACAATTAGCGTTTCGTCTATCCAACAAATATATATATTCCGTATTCATCTCAATATCAATATATTATAACACAATAATAATATTAATAATATTAACGATTTACAATCAAATCTCAAAAATGAAACTCATATAAAGTGCATTCCAGTATGAAAAGGATAATGCAATAAAATATCTTTGATACTAAAATTAGATACCTTTATTTTCTCCTCAGTATCTTTACAAATGTTCATACTTGTCAATTTACAACTTTATGTTATGTTGACAAAAAAAATTTCGAACGTTGATCTGATATTCACTAAACCTTTTGGAATACATCATCACTGATCACTTCGTGCATCATAGCTTGGTGAAGATAATGCAACTTCTGAAATTAACATAAATGCAAAATTTCTAAACTGGAAATTTTGTTCAAAATTTTTTTTCCTGAATATAAATTTGATTGATAGTTTCTTTATATATGTCAACATTTCACTAATAGTTTAACTAAGAATAATCATAAAAAGGAATCTATTAAAAACACTCCTCTCAACTGTCCAATTTTTCAAAATTGTGAAATATTTTTTTAAAAAGAAAGTCAAAAATTTTGTGTGTGTGTGCTTTATCTCCCCCAAAATAATAAAAATGCGTTACTACAATTAATAAAAATAGGAGTTGAAAATTCTTGAAATTTACTTATAAAAATAAGTACCATACAACAGGATAATAGATAAAAAAATGTTCATATTTCAAGTACTAGAGATATACTACTTCATAACTCTCCTGTAAATATTTTTTCTGCTCTAAATTCATTTGCACAAGTGAATAATGATAAAAATCCTTTAAAATCTTTTAAGCCAATGACGTTGAACGCTCTTTTAGTTAAACCAAAGACGTTGAGAAAACTCTTTGATTTAACTCTACTTGTAAAGAAGACTTACATCAATGTTTTACAGATTCCACAGAAACGGTGGTAACATTTACGTTCTTTATGTCGCCGTTAGGTGTGTGTTCAAATACCCTCTTTGAGATTCCAAGTTTTCTAAGAGAGTGAGTTAAGCGATCGTTAAATGTAATACTTGAGGTTGCGAGCTTCAATAAGTATTTGGAAGGTGAAAAACGACGATTTCATTGGTCTTTTCCCTCCTGACACATAGAGGTGCTACCATAAAAAAAACTTGGACTTAAGTAGCCATAAAACTAAACGTTTTATACCCTTCGCGGTCTTTATGGTGGTGAACAGGAGTATTAAATACGGTATGGTGCAAATCATGTGAAATGTAACTCTCCAACCCCTGAGAGAAATTGGTATACGCTTAAGCAAAAAATGATTTGTTTATCTTAGATGTATAAAAATGTTAAGCATGATTTGTATTCTTAAAGCTAATGATTCTAAAATTATATTAAGAAGAAAACTATGAATTATAATAATGGTTGACACATTTATTTGACCCCTTAACTGGTTTTCCCGAATGCCGTACGGGCTTTTGAAAGCTGGTCAGAACCAATTTGCATCTTTGATTTAAACATATTTCTAATTCTTATAGTGAGATTATCAATGCTCGTGTTTTTATTAGATGCATTTTGTCCATGGTACTAAAATACTTCTTACCCGGGATTTTCTTAGTAGTGAAAGCGGAAATTTTTCATTGAAAGCAGGAATTTAGATTCTTGAAAATATCTGATAAAGAACAGGGATTGGCAAAAGACAATGTGCAATTTGTTGATTGAAAAGAAAGATAATCCAAAAAAACCGATAGTATCTCTATCCCCATTGCAAAACTTAGTATTACACCATGTTTCAAATTGTGTATGTATACATATGCGCACGCACACACACACACACACGCACACACACACACACACACACACACAACCGTTTGAAAAAGGAACATAAACATGAAATGTTTTTGAAAGTATGAGAGAATTTTTTAAAGGTATATATTAAACATTCTTCATACATGTAGAGTGTACTTATAAAAAGCAAACATTTAACTGATTTTGCGTTCTTCACTTATAAAATAAAAAAAACACGTGAAAACTTTAAAATTAAAAATTAAAGTAAAATTCTTCCATTTTAGCATTTTGTTAAGTATTAAACTTAGTTATATGCAATAAAAAATTAGCCTTTTTTTGGAACATTTTCAGCAAGAAAATTGTCCGCTTAAGGTATCCGACTACGTTCGGAACCGTGGTCTTAAAAAAAGCGCATAAATGGATAATTTTCATGATATTTAGTGTCACTCAGATTAGAATACATGTATGAAATTGTTTTAAGGACATTTTGACAAAAAAAATTATTTAAATATAATATTTTGGCAAAAAATTAACTTAGAATAGTATTTTTTCCAAATGTTCTCCTTTTGTGAAAAAGGGTTCTATTATAATAATATTTTGCCTGTATCAAATGTTGACAGTTTATTGAGAGTTTGACTTCTAGTAGATGGATGTTTCGATTTACTATTTTTATTTAGGTATATAGTCGATTTAACTATAGAAAACAGTTCGGTTTACTGTATTTAATTGCTTTTTATAAATTTTTCTTAAATATTGTTATAGTTTTAAAAATTCTTGTTAACAATGGGTTATATTTATAACCTGTTCCTAGACTATTGAATTATGTAAAAAAAAAGAAATATTTTTTTTAATAAGAAAGTACCACTAAAAATAATAATAATTTATTCTTAAGTAATAAGAAGTTTTTGTTATAGTATATAAAAATATTTTACCTTTTTGAATTCTTTGAATGATTTTTTTTTTGAATTACACAAATAAGTATAACATTATTTAGTTAATAAATAGCGTTGTATGTTTTTGATATAAAATATTAACAATTTCGAGAAAACCTTCATAAAAATTGTTATCCTTCTCTTAGCACATGGTAGTGACTAAATTGGATGTTTCCGTTTATATGATGTAAAAAAAACAAGCATGTAATAAATTTTAGAGACCATAATAAAAATACAAATAAACTATTTGGAACATAAATCGTATTTACTTGATTAACATTAATATGTCCTTTTAGCACAACTGTATATTTAATTTATACTTAACACTTATGTACTAGCATCATGTTTTTTTCCCAATGCAGCTGCATTTTAGCAATTTAGTATTTGCAGATACGGCAAGTTCCCTAATGTGAGAGCCATTTCATGGTGCCACCGTGAAATGACTTCGTTACCAAATTTTGGACGATTGAATTAGTTTTTAATTCAAGCTCTCATCTGATGCTAAATATTGCCGAAAGTACCAGAGCCAAATTGATACTCAAGGAACCTTTAACACGCCACATAATCATATGACATGCGAGTCTTTGATTTTCGCATCCAGAAAATCTATAAATCTGTCGAGGTTCAAACGTCCTCTCGTTGGTATGGAAGTTAGGAGATGGGGTGCCAACTCAGGTGACGTCCTTGTCACTTGGCCATGGTTCATGATCCTCCGCTAATAGCCCTTATTCAGCTGTGTAGTGCGACATTTATGTAACTCTCTTTCTCACTCTCCTTCACAGGACACTTTTTTTATGCAGGAATGTATTTCATACTAACTAATAATATAGCAATATTTTTCGAAGGAGAAACTCAGATTAACGTCTTTCTTCAAGTAATAAAATTATTTCTTTGCCTATTTTACCTTATTAAATTCAATATATTTAGTTTAATTTAATATTTTTCTTAATTTGTTCATTGCATGGCAAAAAAATGTCAAAGAATCTTCTTCAACTGTTGCGTAACAAAAATGAACAAGAATAAAACTAAAATGTTTCAATCCCCAGAAAAACAAATATCTCAAAAACAATTTTAACGAGGAAGTGACATTTGAGAAACGTCTGGAAGATTTAAGACAAAGTAAATACTCATTTAGTTCTTACACATAACGTTTTGAAGCACTTTCCGAAAAGCTTTCAAAACTAATAAAATCTCAAAACAAGCGCTGAAAAAAAGACTTAACAATCGAGTAATTAGGAGTCGCTCTGTTTTACACTCTAATTGGTGACGAGCAACATGTCGTTCATAAAAATATCTTAACTACAAATATTTTGAAGATAACCACCTCACATCGTTTTCGGAATTTTTTTTCCTCTTTCTTTTTCCCTGGTTGAATGGAAATTTCTCTGGGGTGTTTTCTGGTTGCCATAGTTACAAAGATAGAGAAAGGTGGCGGCAAAGGGAAGACGTTTATTGAAGAAGTATTGCTCTTTTTTTTCGACCACTAGCGAGATGGATTTACCCGCCTCCTCAACAAAGTTCTTTTCTCCCCTTTAGCCCAGTTCTGATGGATGGCTCAAATAGCAATTTTATTTCTACATTACTTATTTGTCCGCACCTCACGCTAGGGTTTACCCCTTTCTTTCCTTTCCTTTCAAAGCGAATTACGAACGCTAGTGTCGAAAGTCGCTCAACCTAACTGAAATGAAATTGCTTTTCGACAATTGATATGTTTGAATATCTCCATTTCCGAAGTCATTGTGGGTTCTATATGCGAGTACTATTGCCTCCCTGATGCATTTCCGTCAATAATTTTCACAAAGAAACTAACTTAATGATATTTTTAGAAATCTATTTACCGCAAAGTTAATTAAAGCTATGAATCATGTTAATTATGTAAAAAATCAAATTACTTGATTTGTTTGTATTTGTATTTTTCTATTTATACTATGTACAGTCTATAGTATGTACAGTCCATAGTATGAACATAATTTCAAAGTGAATAGCGAACGCTAGTGTCGGAAATCGCTCAACCTAACTGAAATGAAATTGCATTTCGGCAGTTGATATGTTTGGGTATCTCCATTTCCAAAGACATTGTGGGTTCTATATGCAAGTACTATTGCCTCACTGACGCATTTCAGTCAATAATTTTCACAAAAGAACTAACTTAAGGATATTTATAAAAATCTGCTTACTCAAAGTTAATTAAAGCTATGAATTATGTTTATTATGTAAAAAATGGATATTAAATTATCTGAATTACATGTGCAGAGTAATACCCCGAGCTTACGCAATACGTGAGATTAAGTAATAACCGCGTATGCCGAGGTATAATTTCGCTCATAAATAAAGGGTGTTTTTTTAGAGGTATAGAACTTTAAATTGCAATAAAACAACGATGTATTATTCGATTGACATGAATTTTTTTTATTCGAAAGATAATCTTGTGGCATTACATTTTGAATATGATTTCTGGCATAGGACTGCCACGGCTGGCTCGGATGTAGTCCAATCTGGACGTCCAATTTTCGATGACTTTTTCCAACATTTGTGGCCGTATATCGGCAATAACACGGCGAATGTTGTCTCCCAAATGGTCAAGCGTTTGTGGCTTATCCGCATAGACCAATGACTTTACATAGCCCCACAGAAAATAGTCTAGCGGTGTTAAATCACAAGATCTTGGAGGCCAATTCACAGGTCCAAAACGTGAAATTAGGCGGTCACCAAACGTGTCTTTCAAAAAATCGATTGTGGCACGAACTGTGTGACATGTTGCGCCGTCTTGTTGGAACCACAGCTCCTGGACATCATGATTGTTCAATTCAGGAATGAAAAAGTTAGTAATCATGGCTCTATACCGATCACCATTGACTGTAACTTTGTGGTCTTCATCGTTTTTGAAGGATTCCACCAGCCCATAAAAGCGCACCAAACAGTCAGTTTTTCTGGATGTAACGGTGTTTCGACATACACTTGTGGATTAGCTTCACTCCAAATGCGGAAGTTTTGTTTGTTGACGTAGCCATTCAACCAGAAGTGCGCTTCATCGCTAAACAAAATTCGCTTATGAAAATTCCGCACAGAACCATTATTTTCGAAATAAAATTGCACAATTTGAAAGCGTTGTTCAGGCGTGAGTCTATTCATGATGAATTGCCAAACCAAACTGACAATAAATCACTTGACATCTGTTAAATCGGTCACCATCTTGGAAAGTAATGCCAACTTAAACTTCTGTACCTGGAAAAAAACCACTCTGTACATGTAAATTATTTTTAGTTAGGATCGGAGACAAAAGAAAATAACAATTTAGAGCAAAAAAAATATTTAATAAAATATTACTAACACAAATACAAAATCGTAAGCTGAAGTTAGTTTGATGTAGAAGGTTTCATAAAATCTATCAAGTAGTCTGCAGGCTCAAAGATATATTTTCTGCCGCAAAATTTCCTCGTATTGCTCTTGCTCATGCATTTCTATGAGATCTTGAATTGTTAGCTCCTGATTGTGGAAATCCAGCTGTTCTTGAACGTCATCAATATCCACTTCTAATTTTTTTGCCTGGAAAAATCAACAACTTCTCCAATCAAATTGCCAAATTCCTCTGAGTTTCAGTGATTGATAAAAAAATCCGAATGGACGAGATTTGAAAATCGCGTGTTGGGGTAGCGCAAATCAAGGTATTACTGCATTTTATTTATCTTTCTACCTATAGTATGTACAGTCGGGCCGCGATTTACTGAACCCCTATTTAACGATTTTCGCCATTTAACGCGTTATCCTTTCCCTCCGATTAAAAGGAAGGCAAAAACCTTTATTTAAAGAATAATATATAAATTCCTAATAAACGAATTATTTCAACAGCCAAATAAACTCCTTTTTTTATGAGTTTGGATTAGAAAAAAAAATGGATTTCTTTTCAAATTACGTATTCTTTTTGTCAGGGACAGAAAAATACTCTTCTTTCAAGTAGCAAATTTCGGAGGAAAAGAGTGCAGCCGTAAAGACTTTACTGGTGCAGATGAGTCATGGGTGTAACTTATCGCATGAATTTTGAATAGAACAGAAAAATTCTGTAATAATTCTTTCTGAAACTTCTGACAAAACTGTTGCGTTTTCTAATGCTTTACATTGTTTGGAAACTGTGAAAAACATATCTCATGTAGCAGGATGTAAATGACTCAGAATAATTTCTCTTCTTCTCTACATAATTGTCGAAAAATATCTCTTTCGAGTTCAGAATCAAAGATGTTGTCAAATATCCGAAACTGAGTATTTTAAAATTTCTAATTAACTGGTGCATAATAGTTCGTTAATAGTATTTTCAGCTGCTGAATAAAAAACGTGTAATTTCTAACAATGGATTTTTTTTTTGCGAAGTTGCTAATTATAGAATTTGCAAAAGGTTAATGCTAAAAACTTATATTTTTCGGACCCCGATATTACAAATAACCCCAAAATAACGAATGAAATGTTCGACACCGATAAATTCGCTTAATTGTAGGTAAACTATATTTAAATACGGTCAATACTTAATTTGATTGTAAATGCAAGCCTATCAATCCAGTTTCTCTTTTTTAAATAGGTTTATTGAAAGTGAGAAAGGAAAGAAAGTTAAAGAGAGAGAGAGAGAGAGAGAGAGAACGAAAATCTTATGTGTTTGGGCTTACTTGAAAATATAGATAGTTTTTTTCATTATACTTATAGTATTGTTTCGAATGATGAGTTGGAGTTGTAAATAAATTTCTGAATTAAAAGGATGTGTCTAAAATTGGAATTCATAACTGAGTTACGGTTATCAAAACCTATTTAAATCTAATTTCCAAAACCAATAATTTCAGGGGATCTATGATCGGGGCACAGAGTCACCCCAGGCTCACGATATCCTTAATTCTGGGAAAACTGTTTATTTGTTACTAATGACCTTGTCAGTATCCTTCTGTATAATAGTCTCCATGGGAGCTAAAATGTATTTGTCAGATATCCCCCTTTTTTTTCTGAGTGGCAATCATTTTTTACGATCTTAAAGGTATTTGTTTTGACTATGTTCCCCATGTGTGATCACTTTTGTTCCAAAATATTTTCTATTTATAGCGCAGTGCTTCTCAAACTTTCAATATTGGCGCGCGCGCGCGTCATCGCGCCAATATTCAATCATAATTGTCATCGCGCCAATTAAAAGGATGTGTCTAAAATTGAATTCATAACTGAGTTACGGTTATCAAAACCTATTTAAATCTAATTTCCAAAACCAATAATTTCAGGTGATCTTTGATCGGGGCACAGAGTCACCCCAGGCTCACGATATCCTTAATTCTGGGAGAACTGTTTATTTGTTACTAATGACCTTGTCAGTATCCTTCTGTATAATAGTCTCCATGGGAGCTAAAATGTATTTGTCAGATATCCCCCTTTTTTTCTGAGTGGCAATCATTTTTTACGATCTTAAAGGTATTTGTTTTGACTATGTTCCCCATGTGTGATCACTTTTGTTCCAAAATATTTTCTATTTATAGCGCAGTGCTTCTCAAACTTTCAATATTGGCGCCAATTAAAAGGATGTGTCGCATAACTGCGCGGTGATCTTTGATCGGGGCACAGAGTCACCCCAGGCTCACGATATCCTTAATTCTGGGAGAACTGTTTATTTGTTACTAATGACCTTCAATCATAATTGTCATCGCGCCAATATTCAATCATAATTGTCATCGCGCCCTCCGTATTCAATCATAATTGTCATCAATATTCAATCATAATTGTCATCGCGCCCCCCTCCGTACAATACCAATGAATTGAATTCAATAATACTATACTTTGATACTACAACTACAATACGACTTAAACCTCTTAAGTCTCACCGGCATATATAAACATCTCGCTCAGTCAAAGCGTTAATTGACCCGGAAGTATATGTACGTATTTCCGAAGAACGATCTTTCCTGTGCACTGCTATCTATAAAATTATTCCGAAGGCTTTGGAATATAATAAAAGGAACTTGACAGTGTTGGTGAAGGTATTAGTCATTTCAGAGGATTTTCCTATTTATTTCTCCTTCCCCCCGTACATCACACACGTGGAAACGGCGGCATTGTGGAGCGAATTGCGTAACTTTTGATCGGCAGTTAAGGGATTAATTATCAAGATAAGTGTTAATTTTTGTATTTTTTATGTATGACAAGCCCATGGGGGCACTGGTCATTATTAAACTTGTTCTTAACTTAGTATTGTTAAATTAATCATAAAACATGTGTGCAGTACTTATACTTTTATAAGTGCATTATATCAGGGTAAATGCCTATTTTAATTTTTTTATTCTGTCAGGATGTGTTTTGTTTGTTTACACACTTTCAGTGAATTAGTAATTTTTTAAAATAATCTTTTGTTTTCGACTTTTCAACGTGCTCGCACCCCCTCATAGAGTTATCTCGCCCCACAGTTTGAGAAACGCTGATTTATAGGTACATTGCCCCCCCCTGCCCCTGTGAATGACTTAGTGGATTTGATTGCTGTGTTGTACGATTCATTATGGCTTATAAACGTAAATGAATAGAATATAAGGAAAGAAATGGGCCACCTCATGATCCCTATTGGATGACGTTGAAACTGATCAAGAACGGAAAGAACCTGATGAAAAAATGGACATTGATCACATAATAGCGAAAGTAAATTTGAGAAAAGCGATGAACATGAAATGTTTGAGTTGAAAGGAAATTTTTCAAATGTAGCATAAAAAACTTCACCAAGACAGATACGAAGCCAGAAGTGTACGACAAGACACACTTTACTCTGTCAGAAAGATATAAGCAAGATAAAATTCAACATACCATTTGTTGTTCCTCAAAGGACAATAAAATTAAAACATAACTTGAGGAAAGTATGATATAGTTTTGCTTTCAAATATAATTCCTGTAATGTTTGCGAAAAGTGTCTATGATTTGTGTTTTTTATTAAAGTCACGCACATTTCAAACATTTTAGTTCAGTTTGATTCGATTTTTTTTCAAATTATCAAAGAAAAATTAAAAATTCATTAAAGTTAGGTAAATATACTTGCCTTTAATTAAATTATCCACTGGAACTACGATTTTTATCGTGTACAATAAGTATAATTACAAAAAAGGGGGAACTCCGCGCAACTAGAATTAGTATTAAATGAGCAACTTTTCCCAGGCTAATTTGGAGAAATATTTTTCATTATATAGGTTCAATTGTTACAAGTACATAACCTTTATGCATAAGAAATTAAATAAATCACTGTGCTACTAACATACTCTTGATTTTCTAAGCATAAGTTAACGGATGATACATTGGAAATTTGGATCGTGAAAATGAACAGAATGAAATGAATGAGTGAGTTTTATTTCATCAGCATAATTCACTATAAATTAAGGGATGACTCTTATTGATTTACTTTTAATAATTTCTTTCTAGATAAAAATGGTACTTAATGTTTGATTTACTTCAATTAATAAAAAAAAGAAAGAAAATGAGCATTGATACATATAAATTAGAATCCCGAATTACCCAAGGAAATCATTTCCTTGCAATTTATATTCTTATATGACAAATTTAATGTCTAAAATATAATAAATATTTACCATTACTTCGATCAGTATGTGTCTTTTTTTGACAAATGGTATTTTTTAAGTTTTTAAAAATATTTAAGCAACAAATAAGTCTCTCTCTCTCTCTCTAATGTGTGAATTCTCTTTATATTGATTTTCATCTACTTATGCGAATTATTACATACAAAAATATACTTTCAATTCACTAACATAAATGCTCGAAAAAGTTTAAAAAATGCAAATCTATCGATCTTTAGCTGAAATTTACATATTACATTCACATTTATTCCATAGCTTTGTACTAGTTATAAGGTATCATTAAAAAGAAGTATATATAAATATATTTTCTTATTCTAAATCCTATTTTTAAATTTAGTTTAAATTATTCTCCAAAATGAACATTTTACGTTATGCTTAGTTTTCCACATACTTATTATCTCTTTCCAAGTAGCAGTTGTTTTATTATTTATAAAAACTTGTATTAATTACAGACCAAACTTATCATTCTCAAAGACATTGTTTATAGATAAAAAAAAGTGTTCACCATGGAAAATGCATAATGAAGGCATTAAATAATAATTATATCGAATAAATATCACATTAAAGTGTTGAAAAACGAAGATTAAATTGAAAAGCAGTAAAAAATAATCAAGTTAAATAAATTGTTTCATTCACTGATTTAATCTCACAAAGACATTTAACAATAGTAGATTGAAGAGCTTTGTCTCAGTATATGGCTTACACGATCAGTATGAGAGATATTAAAAGATAAGTTATACGGATAAAGATATTAAAAAAGTCAATTGATTCCTTCAGAGGTTTATGAAGAAACTTCTTTTGAGAAGGTCACGTAATAAGAGGTTTAGGTATCTGCCGGAACATGATTCATTTGCCATTCATCTCCACATTCATTTCTACGCATCGCAATACCTGAAAGGAAATTCTGATCAGAAATGAAAGAGGGAAGAAAAAGATAATGCTGAGTTTTTGATATTCAAAAGCTGTGGATTACTATTGTGTTCGTCTGCTTCCAATAAGGTTATTTCCAAGCATTCTATGGCTTCAGAAGTGTACGTGAGCATAGTTAATGGGGAGATAGTTTCTTCACGAGTGACATAATTTGTGACCTTCTTTATATTCATTTTTATCTTAGTAAGGAAAGAGATTGTGTGTTTGTATATTTTATGTTATCTATTTTTCTATATATATATATATATATATATATATATATATATATATATATGTGTATATATGAAATGTTTGTATATATGAAATCGCTTCACTCCAACACTGTTCAAACGATCACCATGAAAATTGGCATGTATATATTTTTTTGTGAAGAAGGGTTTTGTGTACTACGCTCTTTGTTGCTGCTTCCTACTAGGTGGCGCTACAGCATACTAACTTTTGTACCGTTCAATCAATCGTCAAGTTGCCAACATGGTTGCCAAAAACGATGCAAATTTGACTCTATCGCCAACATTTCTCTACGTTTCTATTGAATATCGCCATTATAATGTAAGAAATGGAGTTGCTTGCAAATGTTACGATTTTAACATGAAATAAATACAACAGAAAGTAATATTAACTTATTACACATCCAAATATAAATTATTTACACTATTATTTAAGCATTCATTACACAACATTTGTAACAATATGTTACTTTTGCCGAGCAGATATTAGCTTAGGAAGTACCTTGGAGGAGGGGGGCTTTTTTCAAAAATCGACCCACAAGGAAGTTACGGTGGCGTTATAAATAAAAAAAATCCTTTTTATCATATATTAGATCTACAGATTTAAAATTTAACAAGTATGATTTTTTTGTTCAGCTGAGATATGCAAAAATAGGTGTTTTTTTTCAAATTTATGATTCACGTAAAATTGAATCATTAAAAATTTCTTTCTCTTCAATCTGTATTGTTTAATTTCTCAATTCGCCCGTGAGAAGAACGGGTATACCAGCTTGTATATATATAATTATCATGAAGCAAAAGAATATGATGGTTTCATGGTTTGGTACTAAATGTATCATACAAATCAGAAGTAGCTTGTATTTGTAAAATTGGTAGGCGATATGTATTCTCATACATATACAATCGAACCCCGATTTAACGAATTCATCGGGACGGAACATTTTGTTTATTAATTCGAGGTTATTCGTTTTATTGGTGTCCAAATAAAATACAAACTTATTGCACTTACCTAAAGGAAGTTCTATAGTAAGCAATTGCACAAGAAATATGCATAGACAGAAATTAAGCACTTTTTATTCAACAGCTAAAAATACTATTTGTGAATTATCACGCACCAATTAATAGGAAATTTTAAAATACTGACAAATAGATATTTGACAATTTTTTTTTATTCCTGTTTCGAAAGAATTCTTTTTCGACATTATACAGAGAAGAATATATATTGTCATTTACATCCTGCTACATAGGGTATGTTTCCCCAGTTTCTACACAAACAAAATAAAGCATTGGGAAATAAATATGTTTTGATAAGAGTTTCATTATCGTTTTCTGCATCAGAAATCGTTATTCGTCAATTCTGTAAAATCAACAATTTCCTCAACTGTTGATGCACAGGTTGGCAATCCGTCATCAAAAGTACCATAATCGTCAAAATCTAAAAGTATCTCCTGCGTTGTGAAGTGGTATGAGATACGAAAAGAATTTTCTGTCCTATTCAAAACTCACAGGATAGGTTACATTCATGAATCTTCTGCTTCTGTAAAGTCAAATAATGGTTTGCACCCTTGCCCATCAAAATTTGCTTCTGACAAGAAAAGTCTTTTTCCTGATCTCGAACAAAAAATATGTCATTTGAAAAAAAAAATTCAATTTTTTCTAATACAAACTAATAAAAAAATTCAGCTGCTTAAATAATTCATTAATTCAAGGTTTATTACTTGTTAAATAGGGGGTTTATTTAATTTTAATCGGGAAAAGAGAAAAATTCGTTAAATAGCAGTTCGGTAAATCGGAGTCCGACTGTATTTGGTAGTTTTGCACTTATCGATCTGTGAATTCTTCGACTTTATGGAAATCTTTTTGAAATGAGTGTTATTTAAGAATACATATATGCATATGTTCTAACTTCTGCATATTTATTTTAAAAAGTTATGTAACAGGTTTTGCTTTCGACACCATCACTCACCATCTCCGCGTATCGCTCATTTGTCTGTAACTTTTCTATGCATCTTTTTTTACTTCCTTCATGAATGAAATAGCAGTTGTATGGAATCTTTTTTTACCTGAAGCAAACTACACGCTACAAAGAAAACACTTTTACAGAAATAAGAATTTTCTCCGGAAAAAATACCTGCTTTATAAAACATTCAAGAATGTGAATAATGATTTACCACACATACAATCAATAATCATTTACTAAATAACACACATCTAATAAAGATTAAGAATTATTAAAAATAGGACAAGATATTATATGTCACACACACATGCACGCACGCACGTGCACATGCACACACGCACGTGCACATGCACACACGCGCGCACACGCACACACGCGCGCACACGCACACACACAGTAAAGAACAATCGAATTAGGGACACCTGCTTAGTATTGCATAGCCCCATCTTTTCCTTAATGACGGCGGCTATCATCTGGCGAGAAATCGATAAGGCACGGGAAGCATTGGGAAGCCTTACACAGACATACAATCCCTTATTAGTCTCTTACAGCTCACTAAGATTTGATAGAGTGGGACCAGAGAGTCGAACACCTTTCTCAATGATACCAGGTTACCGAGATGGACAGTGAAGTAGTCATATCTGTAGAGTGTTCATGGAATTCCTAAGGTACTATTCGGAAGTGACGACTTACTGAATGTTGTCGAGGAACAAGAGCATTAATAGGATGCTGTAGGCCCGAATATCCGTCAATTATATTTCGAAAAGGTTGAATTAGGAGGAATGATGTCATACAAAACATTGGTTTCATTTCATTTTAGATAAACAGCCACCATACGAAAATGCCCCTTCCCCAACATGAGCGGCAATCTACAAACAAGAAAGATGCATCTCTTCATGCATTCTCGTAACCTGTTATCAATCTGTATCCAAATTAATCAATATAGTTCAATCCTTTCAGCATTTTAATGCACGTCTAGGGTCTAACAGCTACATTACCGTGCCCATGCTAATCTTTGTGCCCTCTAATGTGTGATCTCTCAGTACTGTTATACACACACGTGGGGCATTGTGATCTGTCTATTCGGTTTTATAATGAGAGCTAACCTACGATGACTCTGCTCATTAACACTCTGTTATCCACAGTAGTTGACCGTTGCGGGGATGGATTCTAGTATATCCGTGACATAGGAGTTTGTGAAAGCCCCAGTGCCTGTATCACTTCCAAGACACAGTGATCCGTTTGCCCAGCTCTGACAGTAAATAATGTTTATACGTACTTAGATCTTTTGTTTTGTTCTGTGTCTTATTTCCCCCCCCCCCATCGAATCACTCTTCATAAATCGGAAAATTTCTCGGATAAGTTGCTCTCCATTTATGCAGCCGTCCACGGGGCAACATTTGCTGGAAGCTAACTATCTCTACAATTCAATTGCTTTTCAGTATATATATATATAAACACCTAGTAATATATATATATATATATATATATATATATATATATATATATATATATATATATATATATATATATATATGAGTGTATGTATATAAGAAAATTTGTGAAAATATATGCATAAATCCCTTTTTTTACGATTTGATCTTTAACCAGAGGCATTTATTTGCATTTAATATTTTTCAATTCAGAAACTTTCATTCATATCATATAGAGTAAAACATTACTTAAACCAATTTGCCAGTTGATTGTTGATGAAAATTTGTCAAGCTTTAAAAATTTTTTGTGAATATATATTAATCATACTTCACACACTATTATATAAAATTCAATAACATTTAAAGCAGAGAAAATATTATTGTAATCTTAGACAATCAGAATACAAAAATATTTGCTCTTCTGAAATAAAAACAGAATAAAAAATCTTTCTGAAATCTCAAAAAAATTGTTCAAACATAGTATCTAAAACTCAAGATCGAAAGAATGCTTTTACAAACATTCAAATGAAAATCTTGAGCTTTCTTGATTAAAAAATTCAGAAGAACTTTTAGCTGAGATGTTACTAAAATGTTGTATTAAGATATGGAAATTTTTAAGGATAAATAATTGTCTTAGTACGATGAACAAAAAAAAAGATCGATTACATACATTTTAATAGTTTAATTTCTGATTCCTCTTATATAAAAGGTGAATAAGGCCTAATATTAAAAAAGCCCCACTCTTTGACAGTTAAAATATGTCCCTATAGCTCATTGCGACTTAACTGTTTTTAAAAGTTTCGAGTATTTTTAAAGATTTCAAAGGAACTCTTAAAAGTGCCCATTTAGTACAATTCTAGATGGAGTTTTCAAACTCAACTTATTTTAGATTGCTTTTCTGTTATGTACATTAAATGATTAATATTTTGATTTATGAAACGCAATTTAACTTTCATCTTGCAAATCTTTATTAAAATTTCGAAAGTATTTCCTTGACGCATATTAAAGATATATATTTTTACAGAATTAATTAAAAATTTTCAAACTTAGCTATGACTGAAAACATCAAAATAGATAAAAGTACGTAAACTTGCAATACATGGGAGATAAAATTCAAGGAAGATAAAATTTAAGAGACACACGCACACACACATACGATGAATAAGTAAAGATTGTTTATCTGTGTTTGCATCACGTCTTGGGTTTAAAGCATGGCAAATGACTGACAGTGAGGCTATTAAATGCTTTTCAGAGCAACTTATTTTATTTTTAATTTTTAAAGTGGATTTGATATGGCAATTTTATTACGTATTCAATTCAATCCCCGGGGGAGGCAGTGAAGCACCGAATCGGCGACTTCCCGCCTTTTATATCTGCGATATAACTCAGTATTTGAGAATAAATGATGTGAAGCATTGCCTCCTATTCGTAATTCAACATTCAACGGTACCCTATAGCGAAATACTGGAAGAGACGTACAGGAAATATAGGACGGCTGGGAAGACGGTTAGGGACAAGGAGGAAGAATACAAAATGACTCTTAGCGATGCATCACTAAACACCAAATTATTCAGCCATTTGACAGCTTGACAATCTGGATTTTTTAGACTTTTTTCGCCACATTTTTTGAATATATTTTCTATATTTGTTCATTTTTCTAAACTCGCTTCTGTTTTTTCTTGAATACTAAAGAAGGATTTCGGAAAGAGTTTTTCCTTTTTCATAAAAGTATAAAATAGGTAATTACTCATTTTTATTCAAGAATGTGCAAATTTTTCTGATGCACACACAGGTGCAAAAATCTGATTTTTTCCCCTTTAATGCTTTGTATTTTTCTACTTTTTTCCAACGCGTAGTAGAATTTAACCCTTAAAATTACTCTTCTTTATTAAAAATAAAATTACTCTCTTTTAGTAAACATTTGGTATCGCATAAACTTAAAAACACAGTTAATATGTTTCATAATTTAAATAGGCATCTTAAATTTCATTGTGTTTTGCAGTGATAGATGTGTGTGTGAGTTTGCACAAAGGAAATTTAATCTCGTTGTAAAAAAATCTATCCTTCTGCTTTTTCAACAAAAAAGTATAACACTAATTACAATAATTTGATTATTGAACAATTTATCGAGAAGCTTTTTCAGGAAGAATTTTTTTCTCCATTTCATATCCCTAACTTAGAAGAATCAAGGTAAAAAAAAACTACTGCTTTTTCTTACGACCATCTATAAGAAATCAATTGCAGCATCATTAGCTATTAACACTCCCATTTATGAAACTCAGTTACTGGAGTAGAAAAAAAAAATGCATAAAAATATTAATACCAAAACTTGTGAAAAATAACAAGATAGAATTAGTTATAAAAAATTATCATCCAAAGACGTGTCAAAATAATTGATGCACAAAATGGATTACAAATTGCTCTGCTTGAGGATAGAACATGCTACACTTCTGTATCCGAATAGTACATAAAAGTTTATTATAACATCGATTTATTTCTTTCTTACGTCTTTCTAAGATCCTTCCTTACACTGTTCTTGGAGCACGTCATTTATCATTCTCATTTAGAAACGTTACTGAACAGCTGACAAAGAAGAGCTAAGCACATAAGATGAAAATGGATAAGCGTTAAGTAGTTTATCACAATCTTTCTTCCTAAAGCGGTATTGAATGATTAACATGAGAATACATATAATGTTATTGAAAGGGAAAAAAGTGGATAAAAATCATGTTTTTTTTATCTCAAGTATCTTATGAATTGAGCGGTTGATGATAGAATTGGTTTCTCCTTGTTGCAGCCAACACAAAAGCCTGATCCAATAACCTAGAAATAAAATCTGCATTCTTTAAAAGAGTTTATCTTTCTCAATAATAATGAAATAAATTATAATTAAACACACAAAGAAAACCACTTCTTCATCTTTTTAGAGTCAAATAAGAAAATTGTTATGCAATTGTATTTTTAATTGCCATTTCGAAAGCAAAAATTGCATACCATTAATTTTGACATATCTTTGGAAAATATTTTTTTATCATTATCAAGCATCAAAATATATTAGAAGTACGTGAAAGTTATTTTAAATTAATCCGTAAAAAAATGGCATCCCTATTCTTCGAATTTAATAAATTATAACGGTAACTTTATGCATGTGTGTGTATTACATACCGTATTTACTCCAATCTAAGCCATCATCGATTCTAATCCGCACCCCAATTTCTCAGCGTATTTTTGGGAAAAATAAGCAATAGCGTAAAATGGTTTATAAAGATCCAATATTTACGAAATTAAAAAAATGAGAACTTATATAATTGAATAATTTATTTTGCTATTATTAAAAGCTTTTGTATTCATATATGAACTTGTAATTGCTCAAACTATCAAATTATCATGTTCAATTTCTTCCAGTGGACGAAATTTTTCGCCTTCGATTCTAAGCTGCACCCGATTTTCAGTAGCATTAACACTGGAAAAAATGCAGTATATATTTTATGTAGAAGTGTGAAATATTTATGCATTTATAAATGAAAATTTTTTTCTAAACAGAGATGTTAGAAATCCATTTACCCATACAACTCGAAATATATATATATATATATATATATATATATATATATAATGCATATTTTAAAAATATTCATTTTCTTTTTTTAATTAAGACTGTTTTTCATGTCATTGAAGCATGAGATTCAATACCAGTATGCCTTGGGATTAACTATGTTATTATTTTGGCATTTATGTAAGTTTTTACTTTATACTAATGCTTATTAGAAATTCATTACTTTTTTTTCCTTCATATACCATGCAGTCATTATCTTAAGCTATTGAAATGGATACAGAAACAGAAGGTACCAATGCTTCTGAAGGGAGAAAAAAACAATTTAGTTGACTCGAGGCAGCAAAAATAAACAATATGCATTCTTAAAGAAGACTTGTTGTTGGCAGTATTATATTACAGGTATTTGAAACATTAGTAACATTATTTTCAAAAAGGAAATTAAGCATTTTTATGAGGAACTTTTTTTAATTAGGAGTTTATTTACTGTTTGCTTACAATAAATGTTTGCTTATTTAATAAGTAAATTCCTAAATTAAGCTGGAATATTAACTTCTCATGTTTTATTCCTACCTAATGTTATGAAAATAGCTTTGTATTTTATTGTTCTCCCAATAACAAAAAGACTGGAATGTGTTAAAATCTAGGAATTACTTCCTTTAACCTAAATTAATTTTCTGGATAAAGAATATTCGAAAAATTGCAATTGACAAGTGACTCATTTACTTCGTCGAAGAGTTTAATTTAATATCCATTGCTCATTTTTTGTTCCTTTTTTCAGAGCAGATTTTCTCTCTCAAATCAACATAAATCTGCCTTTCATTATTTGTTTTTATTATCAAAAATTTAATTAACTTTTGTGACTTAATATGGAATTTGATATTTTTCCTGTCTTTTTTTCAGTGGCAAGGTTTTACTAAATGTATGAAACTTTGTTTTTTATTTAGGTGTTTAGGTATTAAGTATACTATATTCACGGTTTACACTTCTGGCACTAAATATTTATAAAACTATTTTTTTTTATTTAAAGCAAATTTGAATATTTATTACCCTTAAAGCTCGAAAGCCGTTAATCTGTAGAATAATTGATTTTCTCAGTTAAAGTTCTGAATCAAGAGTTTTTCACATTTTAAATAGGCAATCTTCCCATTAGAGGTTTTTTCGTTGAGGTGTGAACGTTTGTTTCACATATTTCGTTTCTGTTAGGAGTTTTGTTCGAACGTTGACTCATCCCAGAATAATTTATCCTAAACATTTAGAAACAAAGTGGCAGAGATATTAAATGCATTCGATAAGACTCCTTGAATTAATAACGACAACCAATATCCTCTGGAAATAAATTGAATATTAAATGTTCTAATATTACTTTTTTAGATTGAAATACATTTTGATTCCAATATTTAGATTGCTTTAATAAGTAAACATAATTTTATCACGTTACACAAAATCATTTTCTCTCTTAATTGTAATAATATGTTTAGCCCTTTTGGTTCTTTGTATCATAATTTTTCAATTGATTGATAATTGATTCTATCTATTAAAATATTATTTTAATGATGGTATTAACATGATTTAGATATAAAAAAGTATTTAAAATTAAAGCGTTCACACAAAAAAGTAACTGTTGTTCCACCGAAGACCTTATTTTTCCTTTAACGTGTGCCTAGTAGGTAACGTGCAGGTTAACGAGTGTCTAGCAAGTAATGTGAAGATTATCTAGATAATTTAGAGATTACCTAGGTAATTTGAGAAATAAAACATTTTTCTGCCCATTAAAGGGATCACATAGTTAAGTTGCAGATTATACCTAGCTAATCTGCAGATAAACTGATTCCTGCACTTAATATATACACAGAATGAATATTAATGTAGTTTATGTATAAATAAATTTTCAAATATGAGAAAAATAATCCAACAACAATAAAAATGTCTGAAATTGTACACTATTTTACTCAAAATATTGAAATATAACCAAAAAATTTATTTTATTAACTGAGTGTTAGAACAATTTTTATCCCATGAAGGAACGAGAATTTTATTTATTAATGAAGCTAGTAAAATCAATGAACATCATAAGTTCTTATATTACGTTTTGAAAAATCTTTCTATAAACCGTTTATTTCTAGAAAACCTGCAGATTTCTCTACAGATATTGGTTAACAATTCTCCATCGGAACATTCATCTTGGTTTCACGTACCATTGCTCATTCTTCGAAAAAAGGCTTCTTTATCATTGAACGTAGACGAAATAGCATCTGGAGCGAAAATGATTCCTCAAAGACCAGAATAAAAATGACTCAACTCAGAGTTTATACGACTTTATACTATTCTGTTTAACGTAGAATTTAATGTCGAAGGATTTTGATTCTTTTTATATGTGAAAAGCTGTAAAAGTCTATTTCTGTCATGTTGTGACAGAAATAAACTGACAATCAGCCCAAATACTTGATAAAAATAACGCATCAAAGAAAAGCACCATTTTCAACAAGGCCGAAATAAGTTTAAGTATCGCGTTTTTTTAAACCAAACAAAAGAAATCCTAGGAAAAGAATTTTTTTCTGCTTTCTGAGAGTGATACGTAACTCGTAAATTTTCAAACACTCTTTCAAACATTAACAGAGAAGCCCCGGATGTTGTGGTTCTTTCATTTTTGATGAAGCAGGAGCAACTCAATACATTTTTAATCACTGTATTATTGACTTCTGAACAAATTAATAATTTAACAAAGCAAATATTTTAAAATGTAACCTCTTTTTAAGCATGTCTTAAAGTTAAAATCCTTTCCTCAAGGGAAACTGAATAAATTTGTTTAATGAAAATTCAATTCCTTAGTTTGTGCTATAGATTCTTTTTGTAGTTTAATATTAAACAGTGTGGCGTTTTCATAATAAAGTTTGTCATCAAAATTTAATATTTAACTAATAAGTATAAGAAAGAATAATTATAAATTATTAAGATTTCTTTATATTTTTTATATCTCATCACTTGATTCAATTGCGACAAGAATAATAATAAGAGCAGTTTTAATTATAATAATAATAATTTAATATATAATAATAATATTTTAATAATAATAAAGCAGTCATTCACTTTTTATAGTTACGTAACTACATTGATATAGGCTGTAATCCGACATCAGTTTGAATTTTAAATGTGTATTTGATTTTAAATATTTCTCAAACAAAAAAAAATTTTAAAAATATGTTTTTTGAAATAAATGAAAAAGAAGAAAATTATTTAATTATCTTTAAATGCACTGGCTTTCATTTAATAAAAGAGAATATCTTTTGAAATTTCTTCTGTATTTTGGTCAGATGTTTGTTTCATTATTTTAAATGTTTGAGGATTAAATTATTTTCATTGCTTTTCATGAGTTTTTATTTTGTATAATGCATAAAATAATGATTAACCAAAATTCTGAACAATTAATGATTACGTTAAGATTTCAAAGGATGTTTTATAAGTATGAAAGACTAAAATTCCGAGATATTAGTTTTCAGTGTCTATTGAAGAAGGATATTTTTTCAGAAATTATCTTAAGAATTGTTCATCCTATTCATAGACTGAAAGCATTTAACTTGTTATCAGGGATCGGGCAATTTTTTTTTGTAAAATGACAGTTAATTATTTTGTAAGTTGATTATGAAGTTTAAATATTCAATTGCTGAAAAAACACTGTTAGTAATTGTAATTAAAGGACATCAATATGCGAATTACTTCATTAACATTGAACATCTTTAAGCGACAAAGTATAATTTGTGCCGAGAAACACAGAAAGAAACAAGTAATATAATTTTTTTAAGTCAAAGAAAAACATACTAGTGCCCATCTATTGCAGCTAGTTGTAACTGCACCAAAACTAATGCAGAATAAATTTAAAATTAAAACATAAAATTTAATTAATAAATTAATATTTGAATATAACTCAAAAACATCTAGTGTCCTCCACTGCAAGTTTATAAAATTGTATATGAATTAGAATGGATGAATAGAAAGTATTTCACTAACGATTGAAAATCTGAATAAGATATATATAAATAAATATATATAGGGAGAGAGGGAACTAATATAGTAGGAATTGAAAAAAGCTTTCAATTTTATGTGTAAAATACCCGCATTTTCTTATAGAGTCTGTATGTTTATCATAGACATAGATTTATTTTATTTTGTACTGTGGCAAATTATAACATGCATCTTGATATAATTATTTTAATAGGAATTATCGTAAAATTAATAAAATTGTTTTTATTAATATTTTTATATCTCATCAATAGTTCTGCATTTTATATCCTAAAGTATAAACAAAAATAATAATTTTCACAAAAAAGGACATGAACAAGCTTCCTGAGTGAATTAGTATTACAGGCACGTGCAGTATGATGTATCGATTAAATTTGAGGCAAATAAATATAAACAGAGTTATAATGATGGGGTCGCCCTTATTCAAAACTGTCTCTCTTTCTCTCCCCTAAAATTCTTCCCCACACTTAGAAAACCTTAATGGGGTTTCCGGTATCAGCGTAAATCACAGATCCTGAGTCTTAAGATGCTGGAATATTTCGTTGAGTTTTGGACTTCTGCCATTTACGTATTTTCTTTTTGATGCCACATGGCTGTAAAAGTCTTCCTTGGAATGTAAATGATTATAAATGTTGTAAATATACAAGAGAAAGTGGAAGAGGGTAGTGGGAAACAAATGATTGTGTTACAATTGGAATTATTTTTCATTAGTAATTGCAGTAAGAGATTTTATAAAATGATACGTATAAATTAGATTTCTAAGTAAATGATTTAAAAAAGGATTTATAAACCCTATCTTTTAAAAAAATAGTTATAATAGTTAAAGGTATAGTTATTTTTTAAAGTGAAACAAAATTTAAAGAAACATTTCTGAGATGTAAGGGAATCTAACCCAAATTATACCTTATTATATCATATTTTTTAACCAAAAACTGCTCGAGAAAAAGGAAGAAAAAATCAGCAACACAATTGTTAACAACCTTTTATAATGTGTAATAAATAAAGTAAATATTATAAAATGTATTAAATAAAAGAGATACACTGTATCTTATCTAGATATTGTATTTTCCGTATGCATATAAATTAATAACAAATAAAAGAAAACAAAATTAATTATTTCTTAATCATATATAATAGATGTTTTACTATCATGAAACTGAATATTGTATGCATCTTGACATATTTACTTACAGTTTTTTGTCCTGTGATTAATTTGTTTAGACATCTTTCTCCTTCACCCTGTCATTTAATTTTTTGCTTAAAACGATAAATTACATATAACATAATTAGTAGTAGAATTTTTGCATTTGTAATGAGAGTATCGTTTTATATCCCCGCTCATAATTAAAATTGATTTTTTTCACAACTTTTTTTCTTGAGTACGTGAAGAAGATATTTTCCCCTCTTTTTTATCTATTAGTTTTATAGGAGAAACAAAAGTAAGTATTCAACAATGCTGTAATCTTGATGATAAATATAAAAATGTATAAAATTGAATAGTTTCACAATGTTTCAATGAAACATCCAAGTATTTCTTTCTTAAATTATTTTGAAACAGAGAAACAATTTTAACACTCTCTCTGAAACTTAAAATAAAAATGTACACTATTCAATAAAAAAATAGCGAATTTGTTAAATTTCTTTCGAAAATTGCGACTCCTAAAAGTATAAAATTTAAATTCTTGTGCCTTTTTAAGGTAATTTTGATTTAAAATTTAAGTGCTTTTTTTAACAATACTCAATTTTAACATATTTTACGTAATATAATAAATATGATAGAAAGATGTTACATAGAAGAAATCAACTAAATTTACTGAAAAATTGCATCCTTTTGTATTATCAACGAAATGTGAATCACATCATCCATGTTTATGAAGCCTGATAATATCGTTGCCCTTGATGAAACGTTGATTACCAGTAAATGATCATGATACGATACCAGTCGTAGGGAAATGTTGATTTATTTTGGTAAGTTGATGAGAGATTGATTTCCCTTTCTACTCTAGAAAATATTGAACATATTTTGTTGTTGATACTTTAGTGAGAGACATCAAAGTTAATCATATATATTTCTTTCTTTCTCGGATTAGATAAATGTCTAGTGTTATATATATATATTCATTTGTGATATATATATATATATATATATATTCATATCATATATATATTCTTTATATACATATTCATTATATATATATTCATTACATATATATCCATTAGTGAATATATATAGTGTTTTATATATATATTCATATATACATTTATTCACACAAAAAACTGATATTTACAAACTATATTGCGAGATATATATGATACAATATTAATTACACATCACATTTACCTTCTGATTTAGAAAAGACATAAACAATAAAAAGGGACCATTAAAAACTTCTTATAGAATTAACTACGTATTAAGGGAGTTCTTATTAAAATAAGAATCTGCTCAATAAGTATACTCACACATATTTCATGTTTAGGAACATAAAAAAATTTAAAAAATTCCATTTAAAAACACTGGAATAATAGTGGAATAAGAGCTTAAGTAATAATTTAAACTTGTAAATGAAATAAAAAAACATCTCTATTTAGATCTAAATTTTGCAATAACTTGACTATCTTAATTTTATTTCAAAGTTTTTGTTAAAAATTAAAAGACAAAATACACATTTTAACTTCGAAAATAGCGTATTATTTTTCAAATAAAGTTACCCTTCTTCCCAAAGCTTTAAGTTGCTACTTAACAACTTTTTTAATATTTATGTTTAAAGTCTAAGATGAAGAACATGTTATAATTTATTAAATCTTATTCAAATATAAATCCCAGTTTTTACAGGTGCAGTTTTTAAACAGAGAGAAAATGCAGTAATTCATTTTAATAATTTATATAATCTGTAGAAACACACACACACAATTTTAAAATATATTCCCTCCTAGAACTTCAAAACCTATCCCCCACAAAATGAAATTTCACTTCTATTTCCTTTTTTTTATCATCAAAGGAAGTGCCCACATACTTTTCTTGAAATCCAGTTTAATATCTTCAGCAAAACTCATTATCAAAAGCGCTTTATTTATTTAAAATAAACTCAAACCGAAAAGCCCAACTAAATTCAAATGGTCGTTCTACACTTATGTTCCTGCCAGAATAAAATTCTTATTTTTTCGAGTCTTTTACCTTTACAATTCTGTTACGGAAACTGCAAGGATTCTTCAGTGAAAATTTCTAGCAATCCCGCATATTTTGTATTACTTAAAAAACAATCGAAAAACTTCTCCCAAATTCCTTTTCTAATTCGTATTAACGAAAGAATCTTAAAAGTACTAAAATTCTGTGTATCTCAACCTACTGGAAGTAAACATTCATAATGAAGGAAATATCTATCTTATATATGAAGCAAAATTAATAACGTCAATTCAATTACTTGGGAAATTGTTACCGTTCGGTCATGCCCCTCGTACGAGAATTTTTTCAACGCATTACATCTATTACGATTGGTTTCGATTGCTACTGAAGAAAATTCATATATTTTTAGCCTTTTTTTATATATCTACGTTCTTATTGGCACATCGCCAAGGAGATTATAAAAAAAGGAAGGGAGGAATACGCAATTTCGCTCAGCTTTCAAAGCTTTTATACTTTTTAGTGCTTTTCTGTGACTAATGGTTTCATAAGTATTCCAAGTAATAAACGTCGTAGTATATTGCAATACGATGTAATAATCACGAAATTTATTAAATGTTCCGTTTTTACATCCTTTTCTACAAAGAATCGGCTGAGAAGATACTGTTAACCTTACATTGTTGCTTCCCCGTTAGATTGAAAATGAAAATAAGAACTGCAAATATATATTGAAATATTTTTAGAGTACCGATTTTGCTCTGTTTCAAAAAAGAAGAACCGTTATGATGTTTCGTAATTGTCTTAGGAAATACTTAGATGTCTTTCAAAATAGCAGATTTAAAAAAAATTTTTTGTTGTTGTTTGATGCCGATTAAAATGGATTATTTCGGTTGAATTGAATAAAATTAACTTGAATTTTGAAAAAAGAGCACAAATACACATGCACAAAATTTTCTCGCATTTATTTTATTACCGTATTTATTCGAATCTAAACAGCACTTTTTCCAAATGTTAATAGTACTGAAAATCGAAGGCATCATAGAATCGAAAGCGGAAAAATTCTTTGGATGGGAGAATAGAATATGATACTGTGTGATGGTAAATACTATTACAGGTTCATGTAAGTATTTAAAAATTTTAATACTTGTAAAGTATATTAATTATTTACTTCTTATTAGTTCTTATTTAAATGTTTTTGAATTTCTTAAATATCGAATATCGATACAAAAATTTATACTATTTTTTATTTTTTCACAAAAACGTGTTGAGAATTTAGGGAAAAGGCTTAGAATTGATGGCGGCTTAGATTTGAACAAATATATTAATAAGCATTTTCCAAGCATAAAAATATATATTACTCTCTGATATAATTAATATTGACAATATTTACTTGACCGACTGATCAAGAATAGATTTTTTTAAAAGTAATATCAACAAACAATTTTCAATAAAAATTACTCAAATAATCAATAAATAAAATGTAATGAATACTTACTTAAACAATTTATAAATATTCAGTATCCTTTGTTACACCTATTGTAATAAATATTGACTTTTTATTCCTTTCTCAAAAGTTTAGATAAGTTATTCCTTTTTTTTGGTGGGGGGTTGAGTCTTTTTATTCATAAGAATTTGATTCGCAAACACAGAATCTCAAGCAATTTCTTTCAATCAAAAATGTAAATTTTCTTTTTATTTAAATAATGACATAAAAGTGAGCTTGTTTTGGTGTTTTCAGACATCAAAATTTCATGTGAAGGTCTCTTTTCTTACCCTTTAAAAAGAAATAAAGTTTTACTTTCATAAAACAATAAAGTCTTTTTATATATAGTGTTTATTCTTAGTGTGGATCAAAAGACAGATAATAAACTTTAGATAAATATTCAATGGATCAAACAGTCTGAAAACTAGAAGAATGCTCCTCTCCTGAAGCTAAGAACTTTATATAATTCAAATGAGATTCAACATAAAGTGTGTTTTTTCATGAAAAAATCACGAATACATTCCCGTTAGAAAACTTTTAAAGTAAGAAAAATATTTTTGTCTAAGTATGCTGTGTTTAAAATGCAAAAATTGTAAAGAAAACTAAAGAAACTGTCCAAAATTTTTTTTAATTAAAAAATTAGAAAACACGCAATAGTTTTGAAAAAAATTCTCATCTTGAGAAAAAGATTAAGAAATAAAAAAAAAAGATCCAAAAAATTCCATAATAATATTAATTTTTTTGTGTCATTCGTTACGTTTTAATAAGCTATTTTTTATGTGCTCGTTTCTTTTTAAATTCATTAATGAATATAAATATTTTGTATCAATACACACACATATCAGAAATTCTAAAAAAATTATTCTTGTAGAACTTTCCTTGGTTTGCCCTGTTTATAAAAAAATCAACTCTTCTAATTCATAATTCTATTTTTAATTTTGTGAGGGAATTATTTTTAGCTTTAATCTATATAAATTTCAATAAATTTTGCAAAAAACTGTTACAAAATAGATACCTAATCAAAGTAAAGTTCGAAATTGCAGTAAATTTAATTTTTAAAATTTTCTTCAAGAATTAATCATACAGCAAGTTTTTTTTTCAAGGTTTTTTTTAATCAAATAGTACTCTTCCAGTATAACTAATGGTTTTTCTTTGTAATTAAGCACTATTATCTGCATCTTATTTGGTATTTCATTTAAACTTAATAAAAATAACATAAATGTAAAGGATCACTCATTTTAATCATTTTCATTTAGCTTACATAAATTACCTGTTCCTCTCATGTGGAAAAGTAATTCATTATTCTTTTGCTAACATTTTCATGCCTCTGTACAGAATTAGTTACTGAAATGGCTTTGTATATATCGAAAGCAAAAGATAAGACTCTCCGCTTTCATCTAATCCTTTTTTAAACTTTTAATTAAAACTTTCTGCCACGGAGATTATCCGAAATATCGCAAGCGCTTAGATTCAGAAGTAATTAGAAGAAACATTACTCTATATCTTGTAACAAAACGGATGCATATCTAATTCAAAAATCAGTCTTTCCTCATTCGATTTTCTAACCTTTATCATTGTATAAGTATCTATGCCACTTAGTCCCGATGCGCCTAAAATGTACCTTTTAAAATTGATCGGGTTATGAAAAATCTGCTTACATATTCTCATCAAGAGAGTTTTCGAGTAATAAGCACGTTTCTTTTTATTGCATTAAATATATATTTAGTAGGAACTCATTCTGTTTTTGGACAAATGCTAACTGCTTAAAGATGAAATTGAAGAAAATACAATAGTTTGTATGAAGTTTATAGATGTGACGATATATTTCAAGGATAATTAATTTTCTCCATAGATAATCAAAATACAACAGAACGATGTTTCATCCTAGCTTATTTTTTGCTGTCATGGTTTAAAAAAATTCTTCTATTGGATAAGTATATTTAACATTCATATGCTAAATTAGGCCGGATTTTTCTGAATGAAAATAGAAAAAAATTCATGTATTTTGTTATATATGTTTCACGTATGTTTTTTATATTGATAGTTTCTATTTTCCCATTATTTGAAGCTATATTGAATATAGCTTCATTTTATTTAGCTAAATTGTAAAAGCTATTATTTTCATTGCCTATTTCGTCTAAAAATATGGGCTCATGAAGAACTAATAATGTAATTCAATTTAGTTTTTAATACAGATGTTTACTCAGTACTTGCCTTTTATAGATCATTTTACAAAGGATGGGGTATTTTTAAATTAAAGAGGGAATTATAATTCTCCTTTTAAGGCTTTTAAAATTAAGAACAAAGGCGTGTATTTCCCCCTTCTTTTAAATTTATTATACATACCGGGAGAGAGAAAGAGAAATACGTGCTTGTCTTTCTCTCTATATATTTCCCTTAAGTCTTTGCTAACAATACCTATTAATAAACCCAAATAAAATGTTTTTAGTTCACACACCACCATAAAATTAAATACCCCAAGGATTTTTAATCGGTTTTTTACAGTGACATTCCTAAGTGCAAGACAATTCTTTTAGAAGTTGCCTTTATCAAAAATAAAACTCTCTGGAAATGAAGGCAAAGGTTTCAACGTTGAAAGATAAGATTCCTTTGGGAGAACAGGCTCTTAGGGTGCTTCCTCAGTTGCTATTCGACGAAACTAAACGCTACATTTGCTTTTAGTGCTATCGAGTGTGCTCTTCGTCCTCGCAAGTATCTAGTTCCCTTTCATCACCTTCCTTGTTTTCACATCACGTCCAACTTCATTTGCATACCTTCCCCTTACAACGAACAGATTGTAGAGCTTACTCCAGGATAGACAAAATAAACTCTGGTTTCTTTCGTTCACGTGTTTTCCTGCGGTTTTCCTGGTTTTTCGCCAACCTTCTTTTTACGTGACGTCTTTATTCTGTATTATGACGTAGAACTGTATATACCGCTAAAATCTAGGTAAAGATAAGGGATGAATTTACGAGGAATTTGAAATGCAAAAAGACTGGGAACGATCTCTGTCGTGTTGAAATTTTCGGAAAAGAGGAAAGCAGCAAGGTGAATGGAACAAAAATAGGGGATGTGTTCCATGTAGTGTGTTCTATTTCGTACATTTTGGGAACGTTTTTTTTAAGGATCGGTTTAAAAAAAGGTAAAGTAAAAGGATGACGATTTTGAGAAAAAAAGAATAGAATGATTTTTTGGTATTATATTTGAATAATGTCGCTGTCCCAGAATGATGTATTATTGATGAAATTTTAAGCCGGTGAAAGATGAGTTTATTCTGCTTAAGGGACCAAAGAGGGGTTTTTCCGCTTAAAGCTGTTAAAAGGTTTGAAATAGTCAATAGATATAAAGTATCTATTAGTGTTTTGTTTTACAGTAAAAGGAAAATATTTTCATCATCTCTCATGTGAATAAGATTTATCTTTCGAAATCCCGAAAAGCAGTTTTCAGGTAACTTCTGAGAAAGGATTTCATTTGAAAAAAATGTTCATTTCTAAAATTCTTTTGTAAGTAGTTTGTTCAAAAAGCTTAAGTGATTTCAAAATAATTTATTACTTTTTCCTGGTACAAAAGGATTTCTTTCTAAATTTAAAGATGTTACTCTATAAAATTGCGTGTTAGAATTACGAAGAAATTTGATAATGTTAAATTTAATGGTTAAGAACACAAACTCGAGTTATTTTTGCTGTGGAATTTATCTCATTTTTCATACATATTTGTCCACATATTTTTTTTCAAATCTTACGAATGATATTTTAATCTAACAGATGAATGATGAAAACAATCATGATGTATAGATGTAGTTACAAAATATTTTAATTTTCAAATACAACTCTAACATTCTAATTCTAAAAATATCCTAAGATACAGAATTTAATTATATAAAGTATATCAATGCTATTATTTTAATTTTGTATTTATCAAATCTGCATGAATTGTAAATTTGAGCATTTCATTAGAATATTCTTACAGTTCATATACTTGCAAGCAACTTAAACGGGGGAAAATTTAAAAAAAAACAATAAGTCCTTGTGCTAGAAGAATTATTTTTATGTAAAATAAATTTTTCTCTTAATAATTTAGCATTTAACAATCAACAATTAATTTAACTGTTTTCTTAAAACAGAAATTAATGACATTCTAAGAACTTCGTTTCAGAGAATTTCGTTTTCTTTTATTTATCAAACAATTTTTCCATTAATGTTTCAGTTACTGAAAATACATTCTTGATAAACACACATAAATTTTTAGTAACATTTAACTCAATATTTAAGTTGGTTTTTCAAGCTATACAAATATTGGGAAAATAATTTTGACACTAAAAAATCACACAAAATGGGGCTAAAAAATCAGTTTCTGGGTTGACTCATGCACCCGCAAGCCATCAAACAAATTCGATGAGGAAAGGAAATCCATTTTCAGTGTCATTTTCCGGTTTCTTTGATTTTATATTCCTACCCTTGTGGAATTTTCTTGATGTGTGTTTCTAAATTCAATAAAAGTAATGGAATGCAATACAATCGATGGAGAAAGCTCTTGCTGTTGACATTCCATCAGCGCCTACCTCCACAGATTTTTTCGCTGCACAGCTTCAATCGTAAATGGGAACTTCCGCTAGGTAGACAACAGTTTCTTTCTTGCTAGCTCTTCGTATTATTGAGTACAACGGAAATACTATAAGCTCATAAAAGCGTAGAGCTATTAAATCGAAGTAAGTCAACTTATTTTTTTTCTTCCTATGGTGGTGGAAAATCTTTACGCAAAAAATCTCTTGCTGTGGATAAAATTCCAGTCATGGTATTATATTTGAAAATCTTATTTAAAAAGCGTTTTTGAAGAGAAATTTAGAAAGCTTTCCTTTTTTTGGATTAATTTGAGAAAAAATTTATATGCTTTCAGAAGGACTTAAATAAAAAATTGATTTTGGTTGAATAAACATTCATGCAAGAACATTTATTAGTATTGATTAATTTTTTTAAATTAAAAAATTATAAATTTATAGAAATATGTTAAATTTATATTCGTATTTATCACAAAACTATGAAAAGTATCTTCTACAAATTAATTTTTTTTCAGAAATTTTAATTTTTGATTTTAAATTACTACTTTTTTACATTTATCCTTCATTTTTCAAAACTCTGTTTTTATATGTTTAATGAAGATATTACGACCTATAAGTTACCAATGGCTGAAGTCTTTTACAAAGTATAATGAATTTAAAAAGAAGAAAAAAATACACAGACTATATATAATGTGGAAGCTGAGGTGAAAAATTTGAGGAGAAATGTTTGCACAGAAAAGAGAAAATAAGTTTTTCAATAACCTCTCTTTTCCTAGTGAAACAATAATTTTTTTAGAATTTTAAATTAATAACGTGTGAGTAAAAAAAAAGTTAAAAATTTCTTTTATAATTTTTTATCACTCAATCCATTACATCAGAATTTTGTATCTTTAACTCATAAACACATATTTTATAACAATTTAACGATTAACATAAAGACAAGGATAAATAACACAGAAAATAATTTTTTTGCAATGGAGCATATGATTAAAAAATTTGATCCTAACCTTTAACATTTTGATAAATAAAAAATAAGCATTTTTTTACATATGAAAAAGAATGCCATTTAATTATATATTTATTGGATGGATTGATCTTTTAACAAAGATTTCAAATTCTAAAACAGATTTAATTAAAAATAGAGAATATTGCTTTTTTGAAAAATGTAGAACACACTATATTATAATGCTAGTTAAATAACAAAAGGGCATATTTTCTCTCTTTTTACGTAGGATGCACGAAATTAAATAAGTTTAAAATGTGATATTTATAGAATTCACAATTATAATGGAATAATATAAAAATTGAAAGAAAAATTTTAAATCAAAATATCAGATTTTAAATTGAAAATTTCATAACATAACATAATTTGTAAGACTATCTTTAATTTAAAATCATTGAAATGTTGTAACAGTATCAGAAGTAAAAGTTTCAATCATGCCAGGTTTATTTTTATCTGCCGATGGGTGTCTCAAGCAGCAAAATTTTTTCTACACAACAAAATTACATTATATTACTTAGCTATCCATTAATTATTTAATTATTACTTTTCTTATTTACTGAGGTATCACTGTGCATTCTGCTCATAAATTAAACTTCACAAAAAACAGTAAACCGTCATTATTTTCCATAGATGATGCTTAAATATTCAAAAGCCTGTCAATATTTTAAATGTTTCCTACAGCTACTTTTTTTCAGTAAAATGTATAGGAACACAGACAATATTTAACGTAAATTACACTAAGCACCAAATATAATAAGGCCATAGTCACATTAATACTTACTCATAGTTTTAAGGAATCCGACTATGTTCGGAACCGTGATTTTGAAAAAAGCGTATAAATGGATAATATTTATAATATTTAGTGTCACTTAGATTAGAAAATGTATATAAAATAATTTTAAGAATAGTATTACAATAAAAAATTATTTAGGTACTCTATTTTGACAAAAAATGAACATAGAATGACCCATTTTCAAAATGTTCTCCTTTTGTGAAAAATGCTTCTACTATAATAAATTTTGCCTGTATATAGCTCAGACCTCTGTACAAAGGCTCAACTAGAAATTTTGAAATATGTAACTTGGAAGTGGGTTTATCCATGTTTTACGACAACCGAGGCGAGAAATTTTAAGAAAAAAACGCCGATAATTATTTCAAATGGTTGTAACTCTGACAATAATGTGAATTTTTAAAATATCATAGTTGAGCCTCTGTACAGAGGTCTGAGCTATAGACAGGCAAAATATTATTATAATAGAAGCATTTTTGAAAAAAGGTTATTCTAAGTTAATTGTTTGCCGAAATATTGTATTTAAATAATTTTTTTTGCCAAAATGTCCTTAAAACATTTTTATACATGTATTCTAATCTAAGTGACACTAAGTATCATGAAAATTATCCATTTATGCGCTTTTTTAAAATCACGGTTCTGAACGTAGTCGGATACCTTAAACTTGGAACTAAGATGCAGGATTAAACATGATTCATAATGCATATTTTGTCCTTTATTTTGCAATGTTACTCTGGGAGAAAATACAATACTAAAAATAACATACAATAAATCTGTAGCAACATGTTCTTAAAGTATCAAAATAGAAACTATCTTCCCTTTATATATATACATACAAATAAAGGGGTGTGGTAACCCAGAAATTATGATTAGTAACCTTGTGTTCGAAAATGCTCACGTGTACCCATGATGAGAGTTTCGGTTCCACCAATGACCCATCGTGGAATGAACTGCTGGTATAGTGGTGAACTGCTGGTATCGTGGTGAACTGCTAGATCGTGCTGGACGTACTGCTGCACTTTTAATGAAGCCGAGTTTTCCCGTGATGTGGTCATAAAGTTAAGGAAGTAAAATATCAGTTCAAGTTTGATCCTTTTCATTTGAAGTCATTAGCCTTCCTTGAATATATATCTAAAATCTGTGTTAATTCAAATAAACTAAACCACAAAACCGTCTTTTTTTCTATTTTATTAATGTCTTAAATTTCTATTGTGACAAAAATCGTAAGAAATATTTTCATTCAATCTACATACGAATGAATAAATTTAAATACCAATGTTTACATCTGTAATAACAGAGAGGTTTCAGGGTGAACTTTGTAAAATAAAAAGAAATAAGAGTATGTATCACACACACAAACAATATTCTCTACGAACATCCACAATACCGTAGCCTAAGATATATATTTCAAAAGAAAAAGTATATTAGTCGAATAGTTATACATGTGTAAGTCACTTGATATGATTGACAAAGTGGTAAAGTTGGTTGTAATGTTGTCATACGCATGTGATAGAAATCGATTTTTTTTATTTATTCCAGTATATATGTATGAACGCATTATGATGAGATATGTAGAAGCTAAATATATTTGACTTTTATTCTAGTGTAATAAAGTGTAGTCTATTAGAATGATATATTAAGAATGATTTGTAAGAGCTTAAAAGTCTTGGTAAATAATACTTTAACTTAAAATAAATATATTAGGGTTGATTTAAATTTATTTTCCAGAATTTCGAAATCTAGCATTATGTAAAAGATGCTCTCTGGCACATATACGAAGGGAAAAATAATTTGAGTATTTCCACAAGGGGAATGAAGTTTAGGTATTTGAGCTTTTTACGGTAAAAGTCAAAGAGTAATTTTTTGTTAAAGAAAAGCAATCATTTTAGTATTTTTTAATATTTAAAGCAATGAGAGGACACCTATTAAATAGTTTGAAAAGAAAAAACATCAATTACATTAAACAACTGCTTTAGTATTAAATTTTTAAGAAAACCTACAGTCGAAATTACAGTGCACGAAGTGGAAGACGGAATAAAGCTTCGATCGGACTGATTCGATGGTACGAGGAGAGAGTGAGGATTATGAAAACTTTTGAAATGTAACAGTTCACTGCATTACAGTTAATGTAGGGTAAGTTGGGCGTTATTGGATCCAACCTTCCTCTACAGCAGAAAATTTAAGCATTGTAGTTACAAATATTTACAAATAAAACAAATACAATTACATGAATGAACAAAAAATAAATGGATAAGAGCTGTATTTTACACGTGCATTCAAACATTATGCTAACTGATAAAAAAGACAAATTAGAAAAAGTACATTATTTATAAATGGAAACAGTAACACATAGAACTCAATTGAATAAGAATAATCATAAATTAAACTCTCTTTGCAATTCTAAAATTCTTTACTTGATGTCTTTGTAAGTATAGTAGCATACACAGTGTTTCGCATTTTAATTTCTTTAAAAGAAAATACTGATTGAAATTCATTAGAATTTTAAGCGTTAATTTTAATAGCAATTTAAATCACATGCATAACATGTTTATGATGTTCACTTATAAATTCAGAATAATTTTGACGGTTATAAATGTTATTATTTTGCAAAAAATCAGTTTTAGAGCAATTTAAAAAAGACCTAGAAGTTTTATATTGTATTTAAACTCTTATTTTAATATTAATATTGCTAATTAAGATTTGTTGATTACATTGATTAAGTGTTTTAGTAAAATTAGCATTTTAATCATATGCATTAATTATTAATTACAGTTCTAATTTAATTGGATTCTTATGAAATTAAGGAGTTAAAAAAATGAGTAAAATGTAACTTCTGGTACATATATATATAGAGGGTTATATCATATTTAATAATACAATTAAAGTAGTATTTAATATGGTAATTATTACAAAATGAACTAAAAAACAGATTTTTTCAAAATATTAGAATATATTCTAAATGCTTAAATAAGTGACTACTATCCATTTTCAGTTAGTGAATATCTTTACGTCTTATTTTATTCGTAATCCGTTAAAGTTTCTACCCATGTCTGAGACTAAAAATTTTTAAAAAAATCTTTATTTTTATTTATAAGAGTTTCTGAAGAAAAATCGTACTTAAACCTTAAAACGAAATACACAATATAAGTCTAACCTCGGATTAAAAAACATTTTAAGAATAAAGAATTTTTAACTAAGCTATTTTATTTTTAAATCTTTAAGGAAATATCTGTGTATTTTTTTATTTGCATTTTACGATTTTTGTTTAAATCTGAACATAAATTTTCCTTTGAAAAAATGTGTCTTAAGACCCCGAGAATAGGCATATAACTTCTACTAAAACAATAAGCTGTCAACTAAGCTGCATTAAAAGAAATGACAAATCTCAAAAACGTGATGTTATCAAATTTCATTAAATAAATGATCTCATTCCCAACTGAACCAAGATTACTCCTATGAAAAAATCCTTTCTACTAAGTCACTGTTCATCTCCCACCAGTTCATTGCACCAAGTCTTCCATTAAGTATTAAGATGAAGTTATCCAGCTAAGGATCCCTCACACGAGTTGCATTACTGTGTTAAGATCAAATGCAGAATCTTAGGTCAAAAAAGAATTCTTCAGTACAGTGAAAACGAAAGAATTAATTTCAATTTTCTCTTTTACGAAATACCTTAAGAATAAGTAACGGGGTTCTGGGTGAAGCATTTGGAAAGAAAAAGAATAAAAGTAAAATATTCTTAAGAAAGAAAATGGAATTTTCAAGTCCCCCTTCAACAATGTGCAGTAAAATTAGCGAGTAGCGGGGGAATATAGAAAGCAAAATTCAATCAGTCTAGGGGTTGAATATTTCCTGGTGCTAATAAAAATTGCTAAGTGCGTACGGCGACTTAAAGTTTATTGTATTTTGAGTCCATTATTCTAAAAAAAAATTATTAAATTCTTTTTCTCTTCTTAATGTCATAAGATTACATATAACTTTTAGTATTTTAACGTAAAAGCTAATGAGGGAAACATGGGTTTCCATTAAGTTAATAAAACATTAACTTTTTTTCTGATAAAACCAGCAAGGAGTTTTTTATTCATTTTTTTCAACGAATAATTGAAATTTTATAAGAGATGTATATTTTCCCACAAAAGACACAGCACTTGACGGAAAAGGATACACATTTATTTCTGGTGACGTTCATTTTAGTAAAAAATTTTGAATGTGTAGAAAAAGGTGGTTGTGTGTGTAAATCTAATGAAAAGGTATTTCTAATAAATAGTATGAATTTTTTTTAGGTACTTAAGAAGGTTCTCAAATAGTAGTACAATAAATAGTTTGTACAATATATTTTACAAAATATTGTACAAGTTTTAGATGTATTATGCTCATAAATCTTTTTCATCTTCTTAAAAACATACTTTTTACCATTTAACGAGATACATTTGATGTAAAACTGTAACTTAACTCTTATTCAGTTATTTAAACTAGAAATAGCTGAAGATTTTAATTGTTTTTAAATTAACCATTCCTTTTACAGTTATATATTAACAGCTTTTATGTGAAAATGAAGTTGGGGGGGGGGAATCCTTACATAAATCCTTTGAGCAGCACCTTTTTTATTGTTTATAGCTAAACACCGTGCTAATGCTCTCATTCACCACAAAAAAAATAATTAATAAAATGCCGGGAAAAAAGCACATTTCAGTACCATAGACAAACTACATCACCTTTCCAAAATACCAGAACTAAATAAAGCCTCATGAGAATTAAAAATAAGGGAAAATCAAAGAAGTGCCCGTACAGCGTATAGGTAAACCAGTTGCAACCAACTTTCGGTAGCCCGTTCATTATACGGGCAAACCGCTTAAGGAGTTAAGGCACTTCCATAATTTTAAAATTCATTTATGCATTAAAACACTGATATATTATTTCCCAGATGTATTTTGTATAAAAAAATGATGCCGAAAAATTTATTATGAAAGATGTCTTTTAAACTACTTTTATGTTTAAATGCATCCTAATGGTTCCCATGGCAAAAGATACTACTACATTCATTTATTTTTAATATTTTATATAAAAAAATCAACCATTAACAAATAGATTTTGTCAGCATTCATCAAATTCTCTTGAAAAATAATTATTTCGAGAATTTTTCTTTTCGCAAAATAATTGTTTCGAAAGATAATTAATTACAGAAATTTTACAACACCTTTAAAAACTTAAAATGAACATAACTTATAAATTAATGACTCAAAAACAGTCTTTTTTTGCATCTTAGATTTTATTTTATTTTAAGCAAATAAATTAAGAAAACAGATAAAATAAGATGTTTTACAATAACTGTTAAATTTATAAAAGACAAATAAGTCTACAAACATCTGATATAATTATTGGAAACTTCTCAAACATCTCATTATGAAATTCATAATATTTATAATGGATACGATTTGGAATGGAAACTCTGATGGTACTTTCATGCATTTAGAGATTCCTCTGCAAAGCTCACATATGACGTCATTTCCTTTATATACCATCATCTATCAAATTAATTCCCCACAATCGATGAGAGAGGAACTAACCTACTGTAAATTCCTAGAAATCTAATAATAACGAGTCTCCCTTCCTCATTGCCATAGATACAAGAAGAGATTTATGAATTACTCGAAAGGTAATCATTGTAATGCATTCTGTCTTAGATGAAGGCTAAATTTATTTGGCCCTGTTTTAAAATGTTTTTTGATGGTGGGAAAGAAGACCCAGACTTTTTATGAGATCATTAATTCGTTCAAATAAATAAGCTTGTATGATTATTAAAAAAGAAAAATCTCTTAGTAGACGAAAATTTGATTATTCGTCGTAATAGTAAATATACTCTCAGGGGGTGAGAGAGTGAGATATAAATATAAAATTAAGCAATGAAAGCAGTTTTTAAAAGAAATTATAAATTTTAAAAAATTTAAATTAATGAATTAAATTTGATTAAAATTTCTTATAAATTAATTTTTATTTATAAGTTATATTTTTTAAGCTAAAATAATTTGAAAATTTTTTGTAACTTTAAGCCTGATTTTTCCTGTAAAGTTTTCTGAATAAATATCATGATTTACAATTTTACATTTATATAAACTATAGATATTTATGATTATATTACTAAGGCTTCTAAGTTTGATTTATTTATCAATTCACTGATATTACATAATAGAATTAAATGCAACTGCTCCCGCTTATAATAGTATCATCTACATACATATTTAAATCATGTTACTTAACATGCTTAACTCATTTTATGTTAAAATATTGATTCTAAAAATATGAGTAACAATACATCTTAATCAAGTTTATTTCTGTATTGTAATCATTCGAATACTTTTCTCAAACTCCTCATATTTTCATCAGTATCAAAATCATTTTATTTCTTTACTTTAAATTTAGGTTTCTTAGGTCCAAGTCTTTTTTAAATCTATTTCAACGTTTTTAGCTTTTCTCTATTTCTTTTCGTCAGCTACTTTTTACCATAAATCTTCTCTTTCGGGTTTATTCCATCAAACTAGGGATAATTTTTGCTTCAATTGCTATGTAAAATTACTAATTTTTAAGTGATTATTATTTCATTTTTGCAAATATTTTTTCTTTTGACTTTTTAAAATATTCTAGAGATAAGATACTTTTTGAAATATCCTTTCTCTGAATTCTGCTGAAGCTAAATATCAGTTTAGACAAAATATTGTTAAAAAGCAAGATTAAAAGTTTCTTTTTTATATCTGAATTAATGGGTTGATAATTTTCCAGACTTAAGTAGACTAGTAAACGTACACGAAGGTAATGACTTCCAGTAATAATAACAATATGTAATAAACTTTGTTTTTAAAGCCATATAAGCTGTTTTGACATTACATGTCTTCTTAGCTTAACTGAATATATCGCCAAATTATTTAATCAAAGGGTTGCTCTTTTTTAAAAAAAAAAATGCCATTTGTTGAATTTATAATCATACATATTACTTTAATCTTGAATTTTGTGCTATTTTAAGTATAATTCAGGTTACTAAGTTATTAATTTGATCCTAAAAGAAATAAATAATCTAGCAATTAAAAATTATAAAAATAAGTATTATCTCCTGAAATATTGCAATGTAATGAAATAAATTAATTGCAATTTCTAATAAGCGCAAAATTGGAAATTTTCAAAACGCAAGCAATATACAAATTTATTTTTCTTAGGTAAAATAATCTAAACTTAATGATATTACTTAGGGGAAAATGTTTAAAAACTAAATTTAAATTTAACTACTCGTAGAATATAATTAAAAAAAATATGAAAAAAGGAAGAAATACAAGAAAAAGAAAGAAAGCAAATTCTCGTTTTTGTTTCAAGGTTTTAAAATTTAAAAACTTGGGATGAAACTTGTAAATGACATTATATTTTTAGTTTTCTTCAAAAGTTTCCTAAATATCTTGGAAAACAAATTTCAGTCCATCACGTATTGTTCAAATTAATTTCTAAAAATGCGATTTTAAGACTACTATTTAAATTTTTTTCACGGTATACTTAAATTCAAATGAAATCGGAAGTTATAGAAATTAATTAATTAGGTTATGGTTTATTACATAAAAACAAATTAAATAAGTTTTGTCTAAGAAATCCGTATCTTTTTAGAATATATATAAGTAACTTTATAAAAATCTTATTTCATAATAATACTGGAATCTTATCTATGAATGAAAGAATCTACATAAATTAATTGTATAAAATTAAAAAGAAGAATATATTAAGGTAAATAAAATTGTGAGAATAAAAAGAGGATCAATAATAAAATTACTAAAATATAATTTCATTTGAACCATTTTAAGCATAAACAAATGGAAATTTATCAAAAAAAATGAATAGTAAATAAATAGAAAACAAATTGTGAGTGTGTGTCTATTAAATGGAGCTTAAGTGTACATCAGTCCAATTTATAAAACAAATAGCTCGAGTGTGTGTTCGTTTGTTATTGTTCCTGCCTGCTTTCAACAGTAATGATCCTTGTTTAAAAATACAGCAATCAGAAATTCCTTTAAAAGAATTTATTCATCTGAAGGGAAGCTCTTGTAAAAGTTCAAATCTTGTATGGGTTGACTGAGGAGTTAACTTATATGCAAGCAGAAATCCCAAAGAAATGATTGAAAACTAGGTCAACTTATTTAGAAATTTGATGCAATTTTATAAGAGCACCAATCGTACTCATGAATTTCAAACTCTTTCTTCCGAATTGAGTTTAATTTTTAACATATTTGGGATTTAAATTATTTTGATTATACAGCTAAATTGCCATATATATATAAACCTATAGTTTTTTTTATTTCTTTAATTTTTTTCCATTCCAAACAAAATATTTTCCCATTATTAAATCTGTGGAAGAGGTAAATTGTGATATTATCCACAATTCATTGAAAAATAGATTATCTTTATATAGAAATCTATACATAGGTTATGTTACATATTTTGCACTTTTTTCATAAGTTTGAGTTAAAGAAGTCTTACAATTATATAAATAACAACAAATGAACCAGGAAAAAATTCTGCGATTACTTTGCAACGTATAACAGCAATTTATTTAATATATGCTTTTATTAGCTTCCCCTGTATGTAACGGAATCTTTGAACTCGATTTTTACCCACTTTAAAAGGTCAGATTAATTCGAAATTTTGCACACCTGTCAAAGACCAGTGACAACAGAATAACTTAATATTTTTGTTCCATTGTTCTGATTAGGATAATCAGTATTAACGATTTCTCATTTCTTGATTTGGCGACTAATTCCAGATTTCTTTTCCAGATTTGGAGACTAAAAGATTAAATTATAACCCTGAAGCGAAAGCCCTTATGGTTAATACAAATAAACAAACAAAAAAAGGTGTTCTCTATGTAAAAAAGGGAAAGATGCATTGGCTAATCCTACATTTTGTCAACAAGGCTGTATCGACGCACTGATAGGATGCCAACGGGTATTTCAAATTCTAAAAAAATGACGCATTTAAAATTAATTCATCAATGAATAAATGATAGCTCAAAAACTAAAAAAAACACGCTTTTATTGTACATCGAATTAAAAATTGAAAAATAAATTATAGTTTAAAAAAACTCAAAAGCACGCTTTTATAGTTTTTTTAATCCAACTAAAAAGTAAAAAATAATTGTTAATATAAGAATAAAATGATTAACAAGAAAATTATACATTGTCATTGTGGTGAAAGCGTGGGGGTGCTTTGAATTACATTTTTACACTAAGTTTGCATTTCAGAATAGAACTAGTAAGAAATCATAACACAATTAATATCGAGCACACCAAGCTTTTACCACAATGACAATAATTTTCTCGGTAATCATTTTATTCTCATATTATAAGAATTTTTTTTTACTTTTTAGTTTGTGAGTAAAAAAAAATTAGTTTAGCGTGTTTTTTAGTCTTTTTAATCGATAATTTTTTTTCTTATTTATATTTATTCGTTAACTTTTTTCGATAAGGATGATATTCATACAGATTTAATAAGAAGTTTCCAGAGAGCTTTCGAGATTAATTTTTACTTACAAAATAATGTTTAAATGAAAAAAAAGAAACATTTAATGTTCGCGCTGCGCCGGTGCATTTGGTAAGTAATACAGATTTATTGAATGTTGCACACAGGGGGATATTTCTCGAATCCCTTATATTTGCTCCTAATTTCAGCACGCCAAACATAATTATTTGTTGGGGAAATGCATAATTGTGAATCAATTACATATTTAATTTTTATCAGCAAAAAACAAATTAAAATTAGAAATTTTTGTTTGCGCATGATTTCTCGATATCATATGTGAATCTATTCATTTAATGTTAAGGATGCTAATCGAAATAACGATGTTGGTAATGATTAATTCATGAGAAGATCACTAATTTGCTTTTACATCAAGTGCAAAGAGGAAGTTGTTTAATTCTAAAAAAAGTAGAAAATAGGATAAAACAGTCTAAATTCATGCCGTACAAATTATAGTTTTTCCATGATCTGTAAAACTGGGTATAATTTAATTTCCCTAAATAAAATGGAATCGCAATCACACTCACTGCTTGGTATGCATAGATAATGAAGGAAATGTGGAAAAAATGTGTAAGAAATTACCATCAGTAATGATCGGAGCCCTTTTTACTCTTCCCTTAAAGTAATTACTTAAAAAACCTTGATAAATCACAAGTTTGGGGTAAATGAAAAAAAGAAACAAAAACTTTTTTTTCCTTTTTTTTAGAAAAATGGGTAGCCTTTTCCAATGCTCGACCAAATATTAATTACGTTAGAAATTATGGAGTTAAACGTAATTTTTAATTTTCGTTTCTTTAATTTGGAAAATTTTGCATTTTTCATTAAAATTTGCAATGAGGATAAAGCAAGCGAAAGAAAGAAAGAGTGTCGAAGACTTTCTGCTTGAAGTCAGATCATTCTTTATGCAAATAAGATAATTAAATCTAACTTTATTTAATACAAAAAGAACTTTAGAGGAATATTTCGCGATGTTTTAAGTTAAAAAGCAATTTTTAAAACTTTTCACTTGCACTTTAGCATGGAAAACATATTTAGAATTTTAAGTAAAGGAAAATTAAATTTGTTTAGTAGTGAGTATAAAGGAATTTTTTTCCCTATGAAGGTGTTAAAAAGGATGTTAAAGGGATCTCTTTGTCCTTAAATAAAAACTTTATTCAAGAAAAAAAAAGTGTTGAAATATTGAACATTCGAATGCGCTTGTAGAGTTCCATATACATACGTAGTTAGCAGTGGATATTAAAATTGAAACAAATATTTTGGAATCCCTTTATGCTTTCAATTTTTTTATATTGTTGATTGTAATTTCGACACATATTAAACTGAAAGTCGAAAAATACCGAAAATAGAAGTAAAAATAAGAAAGATACACATAAAATTAATTTTAAAAGATTTCATGGTTTCTATGTAAAAGACTGGAAAAGAAAAAAACATGATTTATTTTTCAGTAAAAAAATCTAGAAAAAACTTTGATTATTTTACATCACAACACGAAAACTCTCATTTTGATTTAAAAAAGTGTCTGTTTTCAGTGTCAGGACCTTTACTTTATAAAGTAAATCTGAAACAGCTGTTACAGTATATGATGAGTTAATATATTTTTATATCTTAGAAAATCTTAAAGAAATTAATATTTGAAGTAAACACACTGTATTTTTGGTTTAAAAGAATGAAACTAACTTAAGTGAACATAAAAATGAAACATATTATTACCGTTCATTTGATTAAAAAAACAAAAATTGAGTTAGGAAAACTGTCCAAAGAAAGAAATTGACATTTCTCGGATCGTTGGGCAAAAAATACATGAAGAATAAAACTGAATAATTTATCTCATTTGACATCATGTGTAAAGAATGTTTTTTTACATGACATGCACACCTTTGGTTTTATTTTATGTTGAGATCATAATAAATGATTTTTAAACCTGTAGAGAACATTTTTTGAGGGGTAGATTACAGAACAGGAAATTAAAAAAAGTCATTGCTTGATTAATTTGCTGAAATTTTTGAATGTACGCGTGACTGATCAAATAAGCTAATAATTTTTAACTAATTTCCAGCTAATGATAAAGTTCTATAAAATCAAAACATATGACTTTTTATTTATTACTAATAATTAGCTGGATTATAAAAACAAAATATATACATCTTTTTCATTTATTTTAATGGGTTTAAATACGTTAAAGAAAACTATGCAGAAACAATTATTAATAGCTTGTAGAAGAAGATTTTTATTAAAATTCTGTATTATATACTAGAAGCAAATATAAATCAACTCAAATCACATTAATTACTTTTAACAAGAATAATGTAATTGAAGTTGAGGCATTTCCTTAAAAAGTATCTTGTAAAAACGCTGTGTTACTCCTTTATTATTCCAAATTCAGAAATCACTCTCTTTGAAAGTTGAATAATTTAGAAAGGATTTCATTTTTCTTGATTTAACTATTTCTTTTATTTATTTATAATAGAAAAGATTGTAATTATAAAATATTTTCTTGCAGATATCTGATGAATATTAAAGGACACATCATAGCTGATGAGTGAATCACCATTCTATACACATCGGTAGCTTTTCAACTTCGTAAGTAATATCGCTCACATTTATAAAGTATCTTAAGAAAAAAAAATGCTAAAATTAATTTAAGCATAGAAATTTACAATTCAAAAGAATTATAATAAAAGAGATAAGTAAATTAATACGTCAACATTAAGTAAACTGTAATAATTTTAGAACTGAGATAAAGTGACGAGATAATAATAACTTTATTCATAAAAAAAACCCAACTTGATTTTCAGAAATTTTTTTATCGGTTTTCCCAATCAAGGAAGTGTTTTGAATGCCTCATCTAAAAACATAGCTCAAACAGATAGACTTTTTTCCAAATAATAAAGCAATGGCTTTTTGAAATAATTAGCTATTACTGTTTAAAAAAAGAAGTAGGAATTTCATAGTAATAATTACTCGATATTTTTCCATTATTTTTAAATCCTGTACACTGGAAAGACTGAAATTTAGTATATACCTATATTTCCCAAAAGAAGTCAAAATGACTGCTTTGTGAAAGAATAACGAATGTGTAAAGAAATTTGTTTAAAATTAATTTTTAATTTGTTTATATTATTCACAGTCATATAACAAGTTATTAGTAAATATTGACTATAAAAAAAATTTACTTCACAAAGGAAAAAAAGGAATTCTAAAAAAGTCTAAGAAATTGTGTCATTATATACGTAATTGTTTTTCTATTTGAAATTAATGAGGAGACAAAAGGACTTTCTTGGGCAAGCTAGTGTTAATTATGTTTTTACCTTAACTATCTAAAAACTTCAGTTGCATTTTACGAAGAAAGCTTCATTTCACTAGATAACTCACCAATATGAGCAATCCAAGAAATGTATTTTTTTTCGCAAATAATAGGGGAGATATATTACGTTGAAAAATTGCACTGAAACGCACAAAAAATAATGCCTCATCTGACCTATCTAATGTACCATAAACCGTTAGCTGAAGAAGATATCGTACAGTAGATAAACGACTTTGAAGAGAAGGTAGTAGCCTCACAGTAATGATAAACATCGTTGACAGTTACCACAATGATATAAGTCGTTATGGTAGAGGGTTAATATATCATTCAAATTGAGGGACTATTATTATGATAAACAAAAGAAATCCTAACAATGGTTCTGTCAGTATCACACTGCTATACCGGGATCATTAATAACGGGAGTGAAAGACAATTAGGTTCACAGAAGAGATTCCACAATACCTTCATTAGAGAGATTTGATAGAATATCTGACAAATTTACACAAGTATTAACTGTATTGCTTAGATTCATTGTAATGAAGTTATGCTGCATCAATATGAATACCATTTTAGCCAAAAAAGTTTACATAACGAAAATATGTAAGTATTTGTTCTAAAAGTCAAATAATATAATGTCTGACTCCCATACGTATGTATAAACAACTCTTTACTTAAGAGTGAGAATTTACTGGGATGCTGAATCATCATTGCACTTACAAAACTTGAAAAAGATATCTGATAATAAAACTGACCTTATTTTCTCATAATTAAAATCATTTAGTTTACAATTTTAAGATCTTAAAATATATACATTTGGATAAAAACACAGTTTTCATTAAGCATAGCTACCTCGTAATGTATTTTAAAACATTAATTTTTGACAAGAAGAATATTTTCTCTCAGAAGGATTTTTCATATACATAGAATCCCAAAGTTATACAGAATTTACAGATGTGGTTCTAATACAGGAACTGATTACTGAAACTAGCGCTAATTTTTTTTTCAATTATTCATTATAAACCCAGTTAAAAAATACATAGTTTGATTTTTAAAATTTATTTGATTTTTAGCTAATGCTTTTTTCAAAAAAATTAGTCAATACTTACTTTGTAAGCAATTTCATAAGAATATTAAATTCATTATATGAAACAAAATATTCACACACACACACACAATATATTAATAATGGCAATTTCCTTTCTTTATTTGAATTCCTGAAGTAATATTTAATTTTCATATAAATTAAGGTTGCTAAAACTTTATGATAAGGCTTCAAATTATGAAAAAAAGCCAGAGCAGTTTTTAATATATATATGTAATGTATTGTAGTAGCTTGGCCGGTATTGGTTGTTATCATATCTGATTTATTGAAGACATTTTCAGAATAAATTTCCGTCCTTTATTAAAAAGCTCACATCACACACACATCATATTAAAACACAATTGATGTACATTATCACATCTATTTGTTAAAAACACGAAAGTAGACACATATAATAAAAGCGACATCTTGACGGACACAACACAAAGACACAGAGAGCTGCAGTTATTTACATTCTTACATGATGAAGGAAAGCAGACAAAAAAGAACGGTTACACCAGATTTTTGCTTTTATATCAACAGTGGTTATTACGTAACAATAGTTCTGATTGGCTAGAATGGCCGGGACAGGGATTTCGGACTAGCCGATTACGATTAAGATTACAATGTTAATTTTAAACCAAGAAGTTAAAGTTACTTGAAATATTAGTAAAAAGAGTTAACAAAAAGGATACTAGAGGGAATTATTACACACACACACACACACACACATATATATATATATATATATATATATATATATAGATAGATAGATAGATAGATACATAGATAGCTATAGAACCTAAGTATAACTATTCAAGAAAGGAAATAATAGGCACAGTAGTACAATAACAAACACCTGGACTTATATATATATATATATATATATATGTAAGTGAAGAAATTTGATATTTTTTAAAACTGATGCAGATCAAAGGCCTTTTACCAAGGATCCATGAATACCTTAGGTATCTATGAATTTCTATAAGTTATAAGTTAAAAGCAAATCGTTATTTTCATTTTTGAATTACAAGTAACTAGATTTTCAATGGTTTTCTCTTTTAAAAATTGGAAAATAATACTGCATAGCATTAGTTAAGTCCTTCATAAAAATATAGCATTGTTGTAAAATATTTATATTACAGATTAATAGCTTTCTTGTATGTTTTCAAGGTATAAAACTTTATTTTAAATTTCTTATATAGTAAATACATGTATACATTTCTATTATTTAAGACACATTAGTTTTTATTAATATCCAATAGTATTTGATATACAAAGAAAGACATATGTATATATTACTTTATTTTTAACTTTAATTATTCTTTATTGTAGCTGGTTTTATTTATGCTTTTATTTTATGCATAAAAAATAAATCATTTATATCTAAAAGAAAATGCATCTGTGAGAAGAGATATTTATCTGGAAACGAGATGGATGCTATTCTTTTTAAAGTCTAGTCTCAGTTTGATTAATTAAAATAGTTAAAAATTCACACTGATTCAAACGCCCACATATAACGGATTAAGAATTTTAAAGGGTTCTTTTATTAAGTTAATTTATTTACAACTTGGTACGTGAGTAGTATTTACGTAAGTAAATAAGATAAACAGAATAGTAATTAATTTAAAAGAAGTTGGATGCAAATGCAAGATGCTATTAATGTAATTTGAGGACCAACGTATTACTCTAAATAAAGATTCGATGTATTCCAAGTGAGATTCAGGTTAAGTACAACTGTGTTATGCTACATTTTTATTATGGAGAAAATTCAATTAATCTCTCCCCCTCGCGCTATTTACATCTCCTGGCTTCACATAGACTGAGATTTTATACAAAAATGCAAATTTTAGAATAAAGATTAGAAAAATTTCATCTTTAGCATATTTATATAAACAATTTTAGAAAAGGAACTTGAGTTGCTAGAAAAAGAATTGATGGAACAAAATAAAATAGTATTAATCATAAGGAAAGAGCCTTATTAGCAAGAGATTTTTCGAGAGACAAGATTAAAATATCTCCTATAAATATAGGATCCCTCTAGTTATAAATAATGGTTCTTTCTAGAAAATTTAATAACGAATGCATACCGGAGAAAAGTATTTCTTGTTAGAGAAAACTATTAAAGCTGCGAAAATAATGCATTATTCATTTTGAACTGTAGCAATAAATTCGAATTTCTTTATGATGTAATTCACGAATAAGATATGAAGATACAGTCTTAAATTTATTCTCCTAATTAATTTTGCTATTAATAATATAATTATTAAGTTATCTACAATTTTTTTCTTTTTATAATATTATGTATCGTAAATAAAAATTCATTAAAAAGAATTTCAATTTCTATTCATTTTTCAAATTCTAAGTTTTTAAAATTCATAAAAACTTTTAACTCAGACAGTTATTTTTAGTCAAACATTTTTCTGTTTTAGCATTGGAATACATATCTATACACCAAACTCCTTTTTACAAGATTTTGAAGTAATCCGGTACACGAATTTAACGATTTTTTTTACACGAAATTTTTGTTCTAGCTCGAATTCCAAAAAAATTTGGGGACTCGTGCCCTTTGGATGAAGACAATTTTAATGAATTTATGACAGTTTATGATAAATAAAGAAGTCGATACTGGTAAAAAAGAAGGTGATATCCAACTATTAACAGTTCATTTAAGGTATCCGACTACGTTCGGAACCGTGATTTTGCAAAAGCGCATAAATGGATAATTTTCATGATATTTAGTGTCACTTAGATTAGAATATATGCATAAAATTATTTTAAGGACATTTTGAAAAAAAAAACTTATTTAAATACAATATTTCGGCAAAAAATTAACTTAGAATAATCTTTTTTCCAAATGTTCTCCTGTTGTGAAAAATGGTTCTATTATAATAATATTTTGCCTGTATATAGCTCAAACCTCTCTACAGAGGCTCAATTAGAATTTTTGAAATATATAACTTAGAAGTGGGTTTATTAATATTTTACGACAACAGAGGGGAGCAATTTTAAGAAAAAAAACGCCAATACTTATTTCAATTAGTGGTAACTTTGAAAATAATGTGAATTTTTGAAACATTTTAGTTGAGCCTCTGTACAGAGGTCTCAGCTATATACAGGCAAAATATTATTATAATAGAAGCATTTTGGACAAAAGGAGAACGTTTTGAAAAAAAGGTTACTCTAGCTTAATTTTTTGCCAAAATATTATATTTAAATAATTTCTTTTGTCAAAATGTCCTTAAAACAATTTTATGCATCTATTCTAATCTGAGTGACACTAAATATCATGAAAATTATCCATTTATGCACTTTTTTAAAATCGCGGTTCCGAACGTAGTCGGATACCTTAAAGATTTCTTAATCTTGTGTAGCAGGTTATCAAGAATTATATAATCAACTTTAGAAGCCAAAATCTTTGTAAAAACAAAAAAACCCAACCAGGTCGTTAATAACAAACTAAATTCTTCATTTGAATCAAAACCGACAGTTGAGTTAGATATATCTGAGGCATCTACTGATGACAGCATATTTGATCCAGTTCATTATAAACGTGCCTGTTTGTTATCAAGTAGCGATGAATAGTTATTAGTTAGCAGTTTTATTCCTAATCTCTAATTCAAATTTTTAAATGTTGTATGTACTTATCAACGGATACTCTAACTCAAATATTCTTTGTAACAAAAATGAGTTGTTTTTGATTTATAAATATGCAACCTGGATTTTGTTATTATTTTTTCGGGAAAATTTTTAGAGATTTTTCATCTTACGTGATGTTTTAAAATAATGGAACATATCCCCAAATTTACCATATATATAGTTACACATATTTTTACACAATATTTTTACACGGTTTTATAAAGAACGTATCTATCATGTAACAAAAAAGATGAGTGTATTTTAATTAAACATATTAGCAGACATAATTTAAAGGTATATTATAAGATACATTTTTAAAAGATTTTTTAAAAGATTTTTTAAAATTATTTTATACATTACTTAAAATACCCATATCATGTTCAAAGCGCAATTAAATAAATTAAATTAAACCTCTAGCAGAAGAGAATATTGTGTGTATTCCAATTAGATGATTATTTAACGAGCTTCGAGAGGCGAGTTCGGAAATGGGAAACTGATTTATGTAACGAATCTTTTAATGATTCAGGCAAACAATGTAAATTTCCTTATCAGTGCTTAACAGACGTAACACGTTTTCGTAATTTAGATATTAGGTTGCACAGAATTAAGTCAGAAAATCTGTTTATTTAAACTTCCTCTAGTATTTAAATTCTGTGGAAATTAGTAGTCTTTGAAATACCATAGAGATTATTCTACAGTCTCACATACCTACATGTTAATTCAAAGTGGATCTCTTGACAGCTACAATTTAATTTAGTATTTGAATCTAAGTCTAATTTAAAATTTCATCTAAGCTTCCTACTTAGCTTTTTTAATTTGATGTATTGGTTTATACCCAACGAGTTCACAATATTATTATTTAGCCTCAAAAGTTTTTTTTTACAGTTGTGTAAAAATAGGCTTTAAATTTTATGCCATAATATACATCGCATAAAATAGTGAAGTCTCAAAAGAATTGTATTATTATTATATAATAATATGTATTAAATAAGGGAATGAAATGAAATTCATTTTCATAGTAAGAATTATTTAAAATTGTCTTCTGGTTTGTTATGCATGAACACAATATTATTATTCAAGAAAATATTTTACTCTTCTTTTAAATCTATATTTTATTTTACTATTTCAAAATAAGTTCTTTTGCATTTAAAATAATCAGGAAGTAGCAGACAAAGAAAGGTACATGAAATCAAATAATCTTTAAATATGCCTAGTATTCACATTTCCTTAACAGCTACTTCAATCACTTTTTAATTTCATATTTAGCAACGGTTTTTCAGAAACATTATAAGTAAAAAACTAATCCGTGTCTGAATTTTTTCCAAAAATGATACATCATTGATTTCATGTACATTAAAAATCCATTAATTACTGAATAATTATTTGTGCGCATTATAGATAATGCGGTTATCACTCATTTACTTTACGCTAAAATAGTTATTAAGTTATTGACAAGAATTTCAAACTAAGATATTTAAAAAGTTAACGTCATAATTAAGCTCTACTACATAAAATATTGCATGAAAAACAAGTATTTGATTTATCTCTCTCTTCTATAAATTACTATTATATTATTTAACTAGCTGATATATCCCGTTTTTTTAAAGGGTGAATTAAAAAATAAGGCAATAAAGTTTGAAGGATAAAGAATTTTTAATGTGTTAACCTTAAGTGAATTGAAAAGTAATAAAAAAGGGTCTTTTTGGCATATCTCTGCTCAACAAGATTCAGATTTTTCAAATTTCAAGTCTGTAAGTCTAATAGTTGAAAGAAGGGATTTTTTTCATTTATAACGTCCCTGTAACACTCCTGTGGGTCGACTTTTGAAATCCCCCTTCTTATTTCATCTCAACTCGGCAAAAGTGACATGTTTTCCAAATTGCAATATTGTAGGTGTAGTAATTTATAAAAGGGAATTTTTTTTTGCATAAAACGCCCTTGCTACCCCTTCAGCTGTCAATTTTTGCAAAACCATTTCCTAGCGGTTCTCTACTCCATAAAAATAACATTCCGCTCTAATTACAAGTATGTACATCTAATAGTTAAAAGACTTGAATATTTATCTATAACGGCACAACCTCTTTTCAACCCCATTTGGGGGTCAATTTTCACAAAACCCTTTCTTAGTGGATCTCTGTTCCAAAAAAGAAACATGCCTGCTAAATTTCGTCTTTAGGTCTAATAGTTCAAAAATATGAATGTTTATCTATAACGTTCCCTTAACCCCTCACAACCCCCTTGGGGATATATTTTTGCAAAACCTGTTTTGTAGCAGTTCTCTACTCCATGAAAGAGACATGCCCGCCAAATTTCAAGTCTTTAGGTCTAACAGTTCAAAAACGGAAATGTGTATCTCTAACGGCTCTTTAACCCCTCGCAACCTCTTTGGGGGTCAATTTTTGCAAAAGAACTTTTGTAGTGGATCTCTATTCCATGAAAAGGACATGCCTGCTAAATTTCAAGTATGTAGATCTAATAGTTCAAAAACGCAAATATCTATAACTGCACAACTCTTTGCAATCCGCTCTTGGGGTCTATTCTCGCAAAATCCTTTCTTAACCGATCTCTGCTCCTTTAAAGGAACACGCCTACCAAATTTCGAGTCTATAGGTCTAATTGTTACGGAGATATTGTTATGAGTATGTGAGTGAATGAATGAGTGAGGGAGTCGCTTTTATCTCATATATATATATATATATATATATAGAGAGAGAGAGAGAGAGAGAGAGAGAGAGAGAGAAAGAGAGAGAGAAAGAGAGAGATAATAAATCTGTTAAAAGTGAAAACTACATCCGTTCGATTCCTAATTTAATATTTTATATAACTCTCTTCATATTGATTTATGTAACATCTAGAATCGAAATGTCTAGACACCACATACAAATTTCAGTTTTATAAAACAGTGTATCAGTCAGGTAAGCAGTCAAAGTTAGGTCCTACATTCTTATCGCTTAAACTTTTACCCAGCCATACAAATTTTTCACTTCAAAAGTCTCGATAAGCTGCTTGAAAATTCTCATTCGTCACTTTTATGTTAAGATAAACCTTTTTCAAACAAAAGACTATTAATAATTGAGGAATGTGATCAATCATGTCATTATATTCTAAAAGCATTTTAATGTACCTAAGATTTTCATTTTCGAGTATAAAGTTAACCTTATATTTTGAAATTAAAAAATTGTACAATCTTATTAGTTGTTTATCTCTCTCTTTCACACTTTATATAATAAAATTATTCCTAAATTAGTCATACTGTGATGTAAATTAGAAACGCAATCCAAGATCAATAGATTACCCTTTCCAAATATGTCACTGTTCTATATTAAACAGTCCTATTTAGTATCTTCTCCAGGTATTTGCCATATTTAGACGCGCCCATTGCATTGTCAGATCACGTATTTCGACTCATCGCTTCACATCTCCGATCTGCAGCCCTCTAATGTTATTGTTTGCATTAATCCATACTACGACAAGCATTGGCAGATGTAATCAATGTCTTGTGATCCACAACGCGATCATGAAAACCGTTGGCAAACATCTCTCGTCAACTATTTGGATCATTGGCATCCATTCCTATGTTCATACGGAAGTCATTTGCGTTGGTTGCCAGATCTGAATGACGATATCGCTTGACAACACATTTGATTATTCATAAGTTTTGGTGAAACAATTTCTAAGATATCGCATTTTTTGAAGATACTTAAATAAGTTCATAGAAAACGGTAGCTTTACTTATAGGTGTATGGAATGTATGATTGTAGAAATTTCAATAATTTTCAGTACAGTATATTTTTCTTGAAACTTATGTTATTATTTTATTTTTAGTGTATCCGTCTTTTAATTTCTATATCTTTGATAAATCTTAATGTATTTTAAATAATGATATGGGTGAAATCATTTATTGCATATTTTATTTATAAAAGAGTCCAGGTGTTATTTTAATATTATGGGGTGTTTTTACATAACAATTATGTTTAAATTACACCTTTGTATAAAAAATCACACTTCAAAAACATATTATTTAAACATGATATATTGTATTCTTTTTGTATATAGTAGGTAATGGTAAAGATAGATGATTCATTAAGAAGGAATGGTATGCTAATGTTATAATGTATCTTAATTTAACAAATCACTCTTATAATTTTCCTATTTGTTATTGTAAGTGTGTTTTCCAGGCAAATATGCTAAATTAAGTCAACAACATTCTAAAAGCAATTTAATTCTAATTTGTAAATGGAATATTAAGAGATGCCTGGCTGAAATCTTTCTGAACTAGTCCTTTATTACAAATAACAGAAGAAATGAAACACTTGAGCAGGTGAAATTACTATAATGGGCGAGTTGCTGAAATATGTTAGTATAATTACTCCAGATTTATTCGCCTGGGCAAGAGTCGTGCTGCTTTGCTATTATTTTCCGGTAATTCCAGGGCAACTCGTTCAATTTAGGGATGAGGGATGAAGTAGCGTCACTAGTACAGTAGCGAACATAATCCTGTAATCTATCCACAAATTATTCAGCAAAACTTTCTCTTAGGGTTAGAGCCACCATCTGGGAAGTATAGTAGGAGCGTCTACGTGAGTAATTGTGGCATGGATATAACCTAACGTGTGTTCCCTGGTTATTTGATTCTTTCCTTAGTGGCTAAGTTTGGGTAACACTGATTTACTTGCTGATAATAGTATTTTGTTTAATGGTCTTTTAAAGGTTGTTTTTCTTTTTGACTGATAATTTTACTTTATGGGATGTGGCTTCTCATTTATTTTTTTGTTTTGTTTTTAATAACATTTACACTTGTTTCCATATGGGTTGCAATGCTATGATTTAATTTACTGCTATTATAATATAAATTGCATTTCACCTCAAATTTAAGATGGAAGATTTAGTAACCAGAAACGGTTTCTGTTCTAAAAGGGTCATATTTATGAGTTTCAATAATGAAGTTTTGGAGGTCACAGTTTTCAATTTTTATCCACACCGATTCTGTAAATATTTTATTTATGCTAACATAATGTGATATTTTACAAAATTTATAATTTTTCGTATATTGGGAAGGTAAAGTAATCATTAAAAATAGTTCATTTGTAAAAATTTTACTCCAGTTCATGAATGGTAAAATTGTATGCAAATTGTCAAATATACACGAATTTGGTTACGATTTTAAAAATGAATGTAGAATTGACTGATAAAAAACACAAGAACGCGTAATAATAGGTAACTAAATACAGATTTATAATAATGAGAAAGAATTATTTATTTGATCTACAACGAAAAACATATTGTGCCAAAGTTTTATTTTTAAATTTAAGATAAAAAAAAACTACCTGATGACATTTTTTATACTTTCATTTATAATCCTTTTCTGGTATTTTTTTTGTTAATAATTTACTGAAATCTTAAGTCGTTTATATTCTATGTTGGACAAATTTTCACTATTTATCAGGAATAATTTTAAGACAGAAGACTTCATCTATAAAAGGGTTGCTTAAATAGTCAAAAACTGTAGCTATTTTGTTATAAAACACTTTTCCATATGTAAGTAAAGACTACCACTTTTACCACCCCAGTTCTACATTTCTTTTAATATTCTTTTCGACAATAAGTTATAATCCTTGGTATTGAAGCACACTAGATTATAGCTACATCATGGATACATTTTTCGATAATTGTTACTTTTCAATTTTCCGCATTATTCACTATATATTTTTATAGAAATTCAAAGTTGTTTTGCCGATAGCATAATACCATTTTACAGAAAATGTACGGGTATAAAAGTAATTAAGTTTTAATTTTTTCTTATTAGACTTTTAGGATATATAAAAAAATATTTTTCTATATATTTAACTTAGAAATTGTTCTATGGAAATACAGAAGTACGCTGTACTTAGTGTTTTTAAATATATATATATATATATATAACAATTTATAAAAAGATGTTTTCTCTCCCAACTCCTTGCACATTATATTATTTTCATACTATTCGTATGATTTGAAGTTTAAATATAAGTAATTTTAATTACTGTATTATATATATATACACACACACACACGCACACACACACACACACATATATATATATATATATATAACAATTATAACAATTATATATATATATATAACAATTATAACAATTATATATATATAACAATTATAACAATTATATATATATATATAACAATATAACAATTATATATATATATATATATATATATATATATATATATGTGTGTGTATATATATATAATACAGTAATTAAAATTACTTATATTTAAACTTCAAATCATACGAATAGTATCAAAATAATATAATGTGCAAGGAGTTGGGAGAGAAACATCATTTTATAAAAAGCTTACTGTGAAGGAATCTTGTAATACATTACATTCTCTTTTCAAATTTCTCTTTAGTTTAATATTTTAATAACTTAACATATTTTCATTTAGGAGAATAACATTAATTTGAAAAGCAAATAAAGCCTGAGTGAAAATAATAATCCGATCAAGAATTTACTTCGACTCAGATATAAAACTTGTTATTTGCATATCATTCTGTAAAATATGACCTCAAATGGAAAGTTATAGGAATATATAACAAAGTTCTAATTAAACCAGCAATGAGCAACATTGTAACGCTTTACTGATTCATCGATTCAAACCTAGGTATTTCTCATTGTAGACAAATGTGCTATAGCCATTAGACTCGAATTGGACATTCACTCCTCTCCTTACAATCGATATTTACGCTGGAAGCCTTACAATAACGGAATAATGCAGAGAAGTGCACTTCACAGGCTTTAGAATTAATCTTGATTTACGGTTTCCGATTGAATTCAATCGATAGAATCAATATAATTTCACGTTTTACATAAAATACGTAAAGTTTAAAATCATACTAGCTTTTTAGTATCACTTTAAAATATTAATGCGTCTAAAATAATACTGAAATTAACTGAAGAACTAAGATAATTTACATTTACTTAAAGGGGAAGGAATAAATTAGAGTTATAATATTTGTAAACATTTTGCAGTATTAATCTGTGTTTAAAATTTAAAATATTCTATCTAAATAGAAGTTATTATTCTTTTTCATCTGCTCCATCACACACACATTCACACACACACACATATATATATATATATATATATATATATATATAAACCTATATATAAACCTTATATATATATATATATATATATATAAACCTTTATATATATATATAAACCTTATATATATATATAAACCTTTATATATATATATATATATATATATATATATATATATATATATATAAACCTTATATATATATATAAACCTAGTTATTTTTAGGTTTTATAGCTATTTGTATATATATATAATAAATTCCAACGTTTTCAAACAAAATTAAAAATTTATAAAATATCCAAGTGCAACCTCGGACTTAGGACCGATAAGTGGGGTTAAACTAGTTTGATGGCGCCAAACTTCCCCTATTGCTACTTTGTAAGCTAATCGGGAAAGTATAAATTAAAATATACCTTTTTGATGTCTCCCGATTTCATCATTGAATTTCTTTATATAAAATATAACTTTGTGTAATTTTGATATTTATTTTAAATTATTTTCAGAAACATATTTCTCGCTGTATATGAATTAGTTAAATTTAAATTGCTCTAGATTTTTATCATGCATGAATTTTACGTACAAATTTTTAACAAACACCTGTAGAGCAAACTATTTTCAATATTGTTGATAACCAAAGTTACACTTCAAATATCTAACGCTGTTTGTAACATGAGGTCTCTCTGTTAGGAAAGGTACTTGTGCGGAAGTAATATAGGGAGTAATGTTGCTTCACATTATGAAGGGAAGCAGCAGTCTGAATAGTCCCTTTTAAAGCCATTCGCCGTGTCCTTCTTAATGAACTTGCAAATGTACTCCTTATTACAGTGGCCTACAGTTCATTTTCACGCTCCACTGATCTTACAGCAAGCACTTGTACTTCGCGTTAATGAAGAGGTATGAAATCTACTCTGCTTTGCTAATACGATGAATGGTGTTATTATGTCCAGACTTTCCCTGGAATAATTCCAAGATTAATCAATACACGAAAATCTTTGGTATTAATTATAATTTTTGTTCGGAAACGAGAAAACAAATTAAATATAACCCTCCAAAGGGAAACTGATTCAGAAACCAAGAATAACTTACGAGTGATTTCAGACAAAGAAAAATATTTTCAAATGAAAATAAAAATGAGAAAACCATGTAGGGTTACAATAAATTATTTTGTAAAGTAACACCTTAAATATAAAAATGCAATAAATATAAGTAATAATTCTCTTAGTTTTATAAATATAATTATTCATAAAACTAAGTTAGTTCTTTTGTTTTAAACCGTACCTAAGTAAATTATTATAGTTTTTGATTTATTAGATTTTTTTGTAATTAAATATTTATTTTGTCTAACATAATTTATAATTATATTTCTGTAAGTAGAGATGTGTATGGTAGTGTGTTACAAAATGATACTTTAATAACGGATTTAAAATATTCTATTTTATCACAAATTTTAGTGCAGGTGATGTGATAATTTAATTGCAGTTTAATACCTAAAAATTTTTTGCATTGTTAGGGTTATTATTTGTTTGAATTAATTAAGATAGTTTGGATACAAATTTATGAGATTTGAAATCCTTGTATTTGCCAAAAGAGATAATATCAATTATGTATCAATGTAAGTAATATAATATATTGTTTATATAGCTGCATTCATTTAGAACATATATATAGTATATGCGCGCGTGTGTGTGTCTGTATTCTGATAACCCATTCTTATTTTCATTATTATCATTCATTGCACGAATGAATAATTTAGAGTTATCGTTCTTCTTTACTATAGATTACTTAGAATTACTAATACTTTTATTTATTTTTATTTATTTATTTATTGCAAAATGTTGTTCAGAGAAAAGAAAGTGAGACAAACAATAAAAATATAGATATTTGCATTCGCTATATTTGTTTTTAAGTATGCATACATATTTAAAACTTATTTTGGTATAAATCTGAATTAAAATGATTAAAAAATATTAATGACTTACTACAATGCTTCTCAAATTTTCAATATTTGCCACCCAATTTTCAGTTATAATTTTCCTTTCGCCCCCTTCCATATTCAAACAATAACAATAGGAATTCAGCAATAATGTACTTTGACGTAAAACTACACACACGCAATACGACTTCAATTATAAACCGCACAAATTATCAAGATTAGTATTAAATTTTTTATATATGACAAGCCCATGAGGTCATTGGTGATTGTTTTAACTAGTTATATAAATTTGGTATGGTTAAATTAATTACGAGATACGTTATGTAGTACTGATATATTTATAAATATACTATATCAGTATAAATGCATATTTTATTTTTATTATGCCAGAATGTATTTTGTTTTGCTTCCTTTCAGTAAATTAATAAAATTTTTAAATAATGTTTTGTTTTCGGTTTTTGATATGATTGTGCTCCTCTAGAGGGGCGCACCCACAGTTTTAGAAACACTAACCTACTAAACAAGGAAACATATAACGCTCCAGCTCTTGTCCAAAGGCATATATTTAGTATGTAATTTAAAATTGCTTTGGAATTGAAAAGTCTTCTGAATTTTCGTGTACTCGATAATTGCAGAAAACGAATGAAATTAAAGAACTTGCTAATTATTAAAATTATAAGAAAATCATTTTATTAAATTTGAAAAATTGCTTACAAATGCAAGTTTTTAATTACCTTCCTTAAGAATGGTATTATAAAATGCGTAAATAAAGGTAAGAAAGAATTTTAGTAGAAAGTAGTTTATTTTATCACTAATACATAAATCAATATTTGTTCTGGTGTTAGAATTTTGTTTTAAAAACTTTTAAGGCCTCTTTTTTGTTTTTTATATGGTTGAACTATCGCAGTAAAATAAATTCGATTTTCGTATTTATTGAACTGAAATTCTTTTTATTAAAAGTGATGTAAGAACTAATGATTAAATATGATGCCAGTTGCGAACAAAAAGGTAACTTCTATTCAAAGAATGTAAAAGAAAACTACATGAGCTGATGAGAGTTTCTAAAAACTATATAAAAATTGGTCTGGTCTTAGTTGAAATTGTGTTTTGCTAGCAGAACATATAGTCCCTGCATTCTTTTTTATTAAAGCATAAAAACTTATTCCACAGTCTTACTGACCTCCATTGTCTCATGGGAATGTGATAAATTGACCTTTGATTCTTTTATTTGGTAAGCCGCGGGGAATTGGTTCTTTATTTCCGAGCTTTACACTTTCCCGGATATTTTTTTTATTATTATTTTATCCGGAAACATGCATTTTTTATTACTCTTAGAAAAATTCTTGATGTGGCTATAAATATCGATAACTATAACATTATTTTTGTTTCACAAAGAACCTGTAAATGACATTTTTGAGCAACAGAGTTTGGGAACTGTCTAATACAATGAAGGTATTTTGGGTCCCACATCACAATATAATAAATAAAACCTGCTTTTAATGGGTTTTCTTCTACTCCCATTGTAAATATGGCTACGACCTTAAAAAGCGTTTTTTTTCATGTTTTAAAGCACTAAATTGAGCTGAAATTTTCTACACGTGATTGTTTTGGACAACACGATAGTTTAATTATAATTAATAAAAAGTGAATTAAAACTAATTATTTAAAGAATTAAATTTTACTCATTATTCTAATTGCTTACAACGTGAAACAGTTGAATGTTGAAACCAGCAAATTAAACTAGCCCTTCTTAGAGTTTTTAAAAGTTAAAGAATACGTTACGCAAAACTTTGCTATTTTGTACGAATGTTTATTGAAAATTAATATTAAATAGCAAAATAACTTATAATTTTTATTTTTATTTTCATTAAAAAATAAAATAAAATGAATAATGAAACAATACATTATGTTTCTTTTTCCTGATCGAGTTCGCGCAGCATTTCTTCAAACTTCAATTTGACTCAGCGTCCCATTTTTCTCCTAAAATTTAAGATATAAAGCAAATAAAATAAAAAAAGCCAATTCCTACTTAGGTCAACAAAGAAATTTTTTATTTTAGCTACTTTTTTAAAATAATTATAATTAAAATAAATATGTATATACATATGGCAGAATCACTATATTAAGTGGCAAAATAGAAAGTGATTTTCCTTGCAAATTTCCATTTTCGTTTCTATATATGGTGTTGGACTATTATTTTTGTTTGTTACTATTTATTCATTAATTAATTTTAATTATTACAATAAAATAGTACAGTAAAAAAAGAAATCACATTTTCAGAAATTAGGCCATCCCAGGTGGAAGTCGAACCCACGACCTTCGGATTAGAAGTCCAACGCTCTCTGCTCATTGTGCTACAAATACACAATGAGCGATTTTCCTTTTCATATATGGTGTTGGATTATTTTTTGTTTGTTACTAATTATTCATTAATTAATGAACTAACATTTGAAAAAACTGCATTAACATCAAGTGTCATCAACTACAAGTTTTCAGAAAACATTTAAACTTGAATGGATGCGAATAGAAAGTATTTTATTAAAGATTGAAAATTTGAACAAGATATATACAGGAGAGTGTGAAAACTAAGAGTAGGAATTGCGTGAAAAATTACGTTAAGCAAAGTGTGAAGCTCGAAAGAAAACCCATATCTAAAAAACTTCATTTTTACCTGTTATTTTCATTTTTTTCAACATGAAACGTTTTAAAATATTGTTTTAAAAATTATATAATTTTTGCGGCTAATTTTCTCGTACGCCTATCCCGGATTTTTATCAAATTAACCGTATTCATTCAACAAACACTTAGACAAATGTGTTGTCCCGTTCTAAAACCTTATGAATCCGTGGATGTTGTATACCTTTTCTTTTAACTGTATCTAATATTTTTATCCATTTTTAACATTTGTACTTAGACAATGTCTTCTGGATATTTTTATATGTGTCTTTCCTGCAGGCTTTTAGAATTTTTCATGCGTGACATTGTGACATAAGTGAAACTATGAAAGTCTGTTTTACTATTGTCTGCCACAAAGTCTCATTTATTCTTGATGACGCTTTTATGCCGCGACATCGAGCAAATTTCGCGGCAGTCACATCAATTTTCAAATGTTTTGTAATAAACATAAAAAAGTTTCTCCTGAGAAAGAAAAAAAGGTTTATTTAGCAAACCGTCTTATGTACTTAAAATAAATCTCCTTTATGCTCTAACTGATGAAATGTAGTTAAATTAAAAGATGTTAATTTACATTTTCAAGAAATTGCTTTTTGATAAGGCGAGTTGGAAACCTCTATATATACTGATAATGTTAAATTGGTTGTTTTCGATGTACCTTTTCTCAAAATCTGTTATATGTACATGCTTGAAATTTTTCATACAATTAAAGTACACCTTTTTCACATTATACTGAAATAAACTTTTAGCTAATTTTGAATTTTTAAAAAAATTATAAAATATTTTATCAAACATTGCGAAAATTGACCCATTTTTCACATAAAAAAATTGTAAAAAATAGATTTTTGAGTTTTTTACAAAAAAGCTCATTTTAGTATATGTTAACCATCATTATAAAAATATCATAAAAGATTTACGTACCTGTGAACAGTAGTTTCTCAGAAAAGGTACATCGAACATCAAAATTTACATTTTGAGATAAATTGATTTTAATGTATACAGTGAGAGAATTCTAATTGGCTAGGAAATAAAAAAAATAAAAGACTAAATTTAAAATTAAAAGATACATGTTTTGGTTTATATCAGGCGTTAAACTTTTAGGCAAAAACGAAGTACTTTGCTTACATTTTTCCCCATTCAAATGAACTTGGCCCAGTTTCAACGATTATTTAAAAACAGGTTTTAAGGTCTTCTAATTACCCTAGAGGTTAAAGTAAGGTAATTTTAGAAATGTTAATATCCATACAATTTGAAAATGTAAAAATCTCAAATTGTCAAAAAAATATGATTTTAGCTTTCCAACACTCCTTAAGAAATAAGGTAAGAACATTTATTAGATGCCCTGAGACTTAGCTTTTTCCTATAATTTATTGTAGAAATTTTGTCACACATGGGATTTTGCTGAAGTATATGTCTTATAAAATACATTCGGGTTTCATGTAGAAATTGAACACATTCTTTCCACACTTTATCTTAATTGTGGAAAAGAGTCATAGTGCTACGAAATAGCCGCATTGTAGAAGGGCTAATGCATATTAAATCTGTCGAGGTTCATAATCCTCAGGCTGACGTGATCAGGAAGTCTGAAGATAGAAATACCAGCTCAGGTATCATACTCGTAACTTGACATCTACAATATCTTCTTAGTACGACGTTAATTAAAAAAGTAAATCAATATCCTTCTAATTTTCAATTGACATAAATATTTTTTTTGAATAGTTAAGACATGAGTACAGGATATTCAAAAAAGTTAAGTAAAAGGGAGTGCAAAGAATTATTAAGGGAAAATATTGTTTGATAAAATAGAAAGTTTTCAGTTACAGAGGGAGAAAAAGAAAGGATGTAATTAACGTACATTTAATTTCGCTGAATGTATTTCAAACTTTTTGATTTGAGAAGAACTAAAATATATAAAATCTCTTTAATTTCCTTAACGATAAAATTTTTTAAAAGGTTTTGGAACTCAATTAAAAATTTAATATAATTTTGAACAAGTTACAACTGCTTTTTTTAAGTTCCTTTTCTTACAAAATCTGCGATTGGCATTTGCTTTTTTATGATTTTATCCAATTAAATTATTTTATTTTTTTGCATCAAAATTATATTTTTAAATTTAGTGTGTATTCCACGCTTCCTAATTTTTCATTTTTAAAGCAAGGTTTCTTTGTACATATGTTAAACATGTACAATAAATCAGAAAAAAATTAAACAACTTTTTGAACAGAAGCTAAAATATGCAATTAATCATAGTTAGTAAACCTAGGAAACCCTAGATTTTATTGACAAGAGACGCAAAACTGCATGTCACATTACAGCAAAGACTAAAAGCTCATTAATTTCTTTATACTCTCAATCTTGTAAAAATATATTCATCAACATCTCACATAGCATCAGCTTTTAAAAATATATGCATACATATATTCATATTGTTTCATACATATTTATAAATAAAAAACACAAACAAATTCATACAAACAAGTGCATTAAACTTGTTTTTGTGTGGTAGATAAAGACTGCACAAAAAAGTATTCGGAGATTTATTTCATACATACTTACATATAACAAACATCTTTGTCAGCATACTACAATTTTTTTTATGCAGTGGATAGGGACCGCATAAAAAAAGTCGCAATTAAAAAAAGGCGTCAAATATTTACGAAAAACATGAGAAAGTGCTTCCAAACAAAATAAATAATTAAATTACACATAGAAATATTTTTAAAACATTTAATTTCCCATTGTATACATGGAGAAAGTTTCAAGATGCACATACATATTTCGCTGTTACTCGCCATAATCAGAACACGCATCTTCCTAAGATGCATTAGTTCAAAATCGCTTCCGTCCCTTGAAGATACAATTTAAATTGATTTATTTTCTCGACACCATAAAGTCAGTGATAAGTTTTCGAGACAATGGTCTTGAAGTGCATATCTGTAAACTGATGTAAAACATCACAGTGGTCCCAACGCCAATGAAATCCATACACCGCATAAAAAAAGTCGCTTAAAAATAAAATCACACCCAAATAAAATCGTATAAAAAAGGATAGCACAAAAACAGGTTTTATTGTATACATATATCCCTGCATTTTTATCCTCTAGTAATTGTCTTAAAAATGGAACATTTTCGGCGGAAAGCCAGATACTTGTCAAAGTCTTGTTCAAACATAATTCTCAGTTTCTAAGAAAGCAGCTTAAAGATAAATCGCACGTTTAAGAGCCGAGAAAACTCTTTCATATATTCAGAAGGAAAATAAGTTACGATCTCCAGTTCCTGTTACAGCGCTCCATTAACCAAATCCGAGTCATGAAAATAATCCCTGCCGGCGTCAAACAGAAAGCGAATGTTCTTTTCCTGTTTTCCGCTTCTGAGCCGCAGGCTATACGTGACCACCTTCAGGTTGAGTGCCTGGAACGATCTTTCTTTCAAGATATTGATTATCGATAGCATTTCTGGGAACACTGTCTCATGCACAGAATGACTTTCACTTCCAAAGTTTTCTTTAAAGTCATGAGTAGCCAGAAAATCTATACAAGGAATTCCACCATCCGAGCCGAAATGTTTTATCAAGAAATCCATACCCGTGGTAAATGAGAAGTTAACTGGGTAATCCATAAAACTGATAAGAATACGTTAAATAGGAGGATTCCGATACGTTAAGTTTATTTATTTTTCTTCCCTTTCACTACGTTTAATCCCTAATTTTGACAGGAAATGTTAGTGTGTTTTGCGGAAGATAAATATTCGAAATTGGATATGAAAGGCTAATCTTTGAATGGCCAGGATATCAAAACTCTGTCGTATTCCTTGGGTAAAAATGGGTTGTCCTAAAGGAAATTTCAAGAAAAAATAAATTAATTATTTTAAATATTTAGCGAACATATTAATATTATTAAAATATTTAACCCAATGAGAGGTTAATCAAATTCTTACCTTTAACATAAGATAAGATTAAAAAATTTTAAACTGTGTGAAACATTGTCACCTTAGTGATAGACTGCAACAGCGATTCTCAAACGGTGGGTTGCCCTCCCCCCTCGGGGGACTGATAACCCTACTAAGGGGGCAACATGTTGAAAAAATAAAAGATTATTTAAAAAAAAATTATCGTTTTACTGAAAGGATGCAAGACAAAATAAATTCTGATATAATAAAAGATAAAATAGACATTGCATATTTATTGCAAACTGTTCCAGTTTAAAAATTAGAAAGGAAAGGCAACATAATACTTATCCTATTACTAAAAAGTAATTTAAAATTTTTGTTACTTACAAGAGAGTAACATATACAAAATTTGATACTTATCTTGATCATTTGTACGGTTTATAATTAAGGCTGTATAGCAACTTTCGCGTATATATATAAAAGTACATTTTTATTGTATTCAATACATTGTTATTGTATGGGGGGTGATGAAAAATTATGATTGGAAATTGGGTCACAAATATTGAAAGTTTGAGAAACATTGGATTACAGACATTTGTAACGGGTCTTTCATTAATTCTCTTGGAAAACCAAGATAAATAATGAACTTCTTTACTGTTGCATGATTATAAAATCACTTTCCGTAGATGAACCGTGATCTTTGCAAATGTGAGTTGTTATTTAAAGTCAAGAGAAGAGAGAGAGAGAGAGGGAGTCAATAGTCATCAGGCTGATACTGAAGGTACAGTTATAATAATTGAAAACCCAAAGTTTCGATAAGGAAATACGAGATCTCTACGTAGAAAGATCAGCAGTGCTGTGGAACTAATAATTAAAGTTAAGTACTTACAGGATTATTATTAATATTTATGTTAGTAATTAAGTTGATCTCTCCCTTCGTTTAAACAATTTTCTGATAGAAAATTGATACGTAAAATAAAGGTGCTGGTTTTATTAAAATGTCCTTCAATTCTATGCATCCGAATTCAGAAGCGACGAAAGGATCACGACACATTATTTTGTGACAAATTGGCTTCATTAAGAGCAAAAGGCATGTTTCCACAACAGAAATCAACCTTAAATCATTAACCAGTTTATTCAGGTCCTTGAATAATCAATAATAAATGAAATTTATGGAGCTATTTACTTAACCTGATGCTAAGTAATAACTATAATTATATCTACTTATCTTGCAATCTCCCCTAAGTTGAAGACTTCTGTCCCGGCTTGTTCGAGCCTTCTAACCGACGTACCACATTTCATTGCTCTAAATATCTTCTTGCCTTTGTTCTAGCCGCTGTAGAACTCTTACGACTTCCTCTATCTCTTTTCCACCCCATTCACTACTATTCTTCTTAAATAGTAAGGCTCATTTGCATATATCACGGTTATTTCACAAGGCGAGGTTCTCACATTAAATAACATACAAAAGCAGCCCCAGAGGTTAATTAAGGGAAATATATATGAAAACTCGTTACAAATTTTTAAAGAAAGATGATAATCTAATCTTATTATTCGTGTATGAAACCAGCAATTTGCGCGTAGTTTTATTGGATACAAAAGTAAAAATAAGCGTTGTTTAAAATTGTTGAATGCAAATGTAGTTGAATTCTTAATGCAATTAATTGTTTTTCTGCCAAATATACGTTGGTTACTTTCACACCATTAAAGCTATTATTACACATTTTTGGAGTAATTAAGGCGTAAATGAAATAATGTTTATGAAACTACTTGAGTTTCAAATGTAGTAAATTTTGGACCTACTCGAATAAACATTTTATAAAATCATATTGGATTAAAAAGGAAATTTTGCAAAATGTATATATATATATATATATATATATATGATAGTGATTGAAAAATTAATTATTTGTTAGATTGAAATATAGTTTGAAATTATAGTTTTCTTCAAAATGTATCTGAAAGTTAAATGAAAATTTTTTGGTACTATAATAATATGCGGCCTCGATAGCTAAGAGGTCACGGCCACGAGCTTGTGACCGTCGTTATTTCTGTGAAGTTGATGTGGTTTGAGTCCTGGTACCCCACTAAAGACCCACCTTGTGAAGTGCCTGTGCAGGGTAAGCTAAAAGCACTTCCGTTGGGGTGGGGTGGAAGTTAGGAGAGGGAGGGGACAGCTCTGATGTCATCCTCGTCACTTGACTACTGTTTGAAAAAAGAGAATGCGGCTCACCATGTGTTTCATTGCACTTTCACAAAAAAATTATCATCTTATTAAGTCCATTGATATATCCCGTAAGTCATGGTTTTGCTGATTAGTTAACAATGCGAATATTCATATGGAGTTAAATTCTTGTTTCAAAATAGTAAGAGGTATCTCCGATAAAATTAAATAATTTTTTTGAGTTGCTTCCTTCCTTTATGTTGAAAAAGGGGGCTCTAAATGAATCATCTTCCTTTGGATACTGATTCATTTATGAAAAACTGTAGGATAAATTAAGGTGTGAAAAAGTAACATTAGGAAGTGCTGGCGTCAGCTGAAAAAAATTAGCTATTTTTGAGACAATTTCTTTTAAATGTTTCTTGTCTTTTTTTCTTTGAGTTTATACGATGTATTTGTATTAGAGATTATTGCTGTTTTTGATGTTTTTGCAAGATTGCTCGATTATTATTTTCCCCCTTCTCTTGTCCTATCTGTTTTTATTATTACTATTATTTTTAGCTTTGTAAATTTGTATTGTGTAATTATGTATGTATATTGCGAATTTACATCGAATTTGTATTACGTAAATTTACTGTGTACTTCTGTAAAAATGTAAACTAAGATTTTGTCCAATAAAGACTAAACGCGGAGGGGAGAAGACCCGAGCTCCCTTGTGTATTCTGCCAAGAGATCTTGCTTTGCTTTACTGTGTGATGTTAATAAGCTCTCAGACAATCTAAAAATGTTTATGAAATAGAATGTCATTCATTTTTCTCATTTAAAAAAAGAGCAAATCGTATATCTCCTATATCTGATATATTTAATTACCAATATAATTACTTAAAATTTCGTCATAATCTTCCCATTAAGTGCCGTAATTATTTCGCTTTGAGTAACATGATTCTTTACTTAACTTTCTGATACAAACGCGTATTTAAAAATTATCTCTTAAACATTGTGAAGCAATTAGTATCTTATAAAAGATATTATGTCTGTGAAATACCTTAAAAGTTTACACACTTTTTATTGCCTTCACTTCATGATAACATCTAAAGAACTCGTAATTTTTCTCCTAAATAAGTTTACAAAATTTCTCTATTAAACTTCATTATTCATATAAATTACTACATTCAATAAATGTCTGAAATCCATTTAAGTTTTATGCGTTAGTTTCTAATTCAAGCAATTATATATTTCTACATATAATGATGGTTTAGTAAGAGCATATTCATTATCAGCAAAAGGGATAAAAATACTTTTACACAATTTCAGGCTGAAAGATGTCACATTAATAGCATTTGATGGAGAATTTATCGAAACTTTATATAGATTAAGTTTGAAAATATTTTAAGGTATCCGAATTGAGCAAATTCGGTCAAAATACATTTATTGAATAGATCTATCTATCTTTGGGCTTTACAAAATATATTCTTTTTGTTTCTACGCTACCTAGAGGTCAAATTACAATCAATTTTATAAATTAGTAAAACCAGAAGTAGGCATTTAATCTACCAGATGTAGGTATTTAAATTGTTTAAAATCTATCATGGCAAGTCTGGTAACTCAAAATATTATAGATGTGTATCCCTATAAATCTTTTAGAACCTGATATTTACAATATTTTCTAAAGAATGTACTAAAATATTTCTTCTTGAATAAATATTTTTGTTTTATGACCTGTTACTTAAATAATGGTCTCATAAAAAGACTCCCATTTCTTATAATATTCGTTCGATCAGCTCTAAAATTTTAAATTTTAATAAAACATTAAAATGTTAGTAAATTTTCTAGGTAAATGCATCTAATTTGTTTCTGTAATACTTTTACTGATGTAAGTTTATTACTGTTTTCTCTAATTTTTTTGAAGTTTTTCAAAAATATTGCTGAAATTTCACTTATAATTGTGATTTTGGTAAAATTGAGATATTTGTTTTTAAATGTTGTTATATAGTTAAATATTATTATTTATTGGTACTGATTCCTAAAAAAGCATTTATAATGTTTTAGCATTCTATTTCTTAAAAAAGAACTTTTTCGTATACACTAAGCTATAGTAATTTTTAAATTTTATGAATTTTTCATGTAAACTGAGCAGAGAAACTGAAACAATCATATTTTACTGTTCTAATATATTAAGTTAAATTGATAAAGACATATATATTTTGAAAAGAAATTTGTTCATCAATTTTCATTTTTATTTTCCAAAATCAAGCCTTAATTTATTTTTTGTCTAAATATTACCTGAAAAAATAATTTTTCAGAAGCACGGAAGGAATTATTACTTTTTTTAAAAATTGTATCATTGTTATTGTATAAGGCCGTGAAAATAATTCAGTTTGACGTTTAAATCTTTGTAAGAAAAAATGTTAAGTCAGCAATGAATAAAACTCAAAAACTCGATAACAAATTTAATATGAATTAAGCTAAAGAAATAAAGAGGGGACAAACACAATGAAATTTTTAAAGCTCAAAAAGTAATAGTACGATTTATATATTTGTTTAACATTTTAAAAATGTAATAACATACGCATATTCTACAGAGAATAGAAAATAAACGAAAAAAGCACATTTAGAATTTAATACACTTTTCAAGAAAAGTTTAAATAATTAAAAAAAAGTCTGATATAAAATTAAAGGTTATTTTAGTTGACTATAAAAAAACATTGGAACAGATCATCGACTACAAAACCTTTCCGATTACGATGCCAGTTAATGTTTTATTGTCAATTGAATAAATTGCTTGAAAGAATCGAAGCCTATAAATACCTTAGAACTTCGATGCATCAATAAATTGAACATGTAGATTTATTTTGGTATTTACATAAAGCTTAACTGTCAATAATACGAAAGAACTCCAAATTTTAGCTAGAGGCGTTTAGAAGCCGAATTGAATATCATTTACAATATAAAGAAGTGTACCTTCCAAAAACAGGAGTACTTTCTAAGTTCAAACAAATATCGAGCGAGAAAATACTAAAAAAAAAAAACATTTAGTATTTTTTTAAGTAAGATCATGATAAAATATAATGCAAATACGAAATTGTACTTTTAAAATGAGTTAAAGATGAGCCCAATATGGTATTTTAATATATATATATATATATATATATATATATATATATATATATATATACTTGTTCCTATTTTTCTTTCATTCAAAGTTAAATATCATTTGTTTTCTTACATTTGCAAAAAGTAGCTAAATACCTAACGAATGAGTGAGTGAGTGAATATTAACGTCGCACTGTTCAGCTACACGAGGGCTTTTGGAGACGGACCACTTAATTTTGAGCCATGGTCAAGTGACGTGGACGACACCTCAGCTGGCATCCCCCTCTCCTAACTACCACACCACACCAAAGGGAGGACGTTTGAGCTCTCGACAGGTTTAACGTGCATCGCTCCCCTACATAGTGGTACTGGGCTCGAACTCGTGGCAAAGCCAGCCACGATCCGATTCCTTGACCACTCGGCTACCTGCGGCCAAATACCTAACGAAAATGGGTAAAATAAGTAAATTTTTTGTAATCGTAATAATTTTAAAATGAAAATTTTGTTCTAAATCAATTTAGAAACTTTAGTGCTAAGAAGTTATTGTTTATATAAAAATTTTCTTCAAAGTTTTAGTTTTTTTCTTCCCATTAAAATTTTTTAATCACTATTTGCTTTTCTAAGAGTTCTGTATTTTTTATCTTAATCCATTTAAGGAAGTAAAACAATCACTGGAATTTTTTTCAAAAATTGTTCCTCTATCGGTTTATCCTATAATTAATCAAGCCATTTGTTAATTAAGTAGATAGTTATAGTTGGCCTAAACAAAATATTTTCACTGATATTCTTAAATCCCACCTTATCCACTAAACTGAGTAAATATTTAAAATACAAAAAGAAGTTTTAAGGAAATATGTATTGAAATTCATGAACCGTACCTGAAATGGAATTTTTCAAAAACTGTGTGCCTCTGTCGGTATATGTTATCGTTAATCAAAACATTTGTTAATAACGTAGTTAGTTACCCTAAGCCAGTGTTTCTCAAACTGTGGGGCGCCGCCCCCCTGGGGGGTGCGAGCATATTGAAAATAAAAGGTTTAAAAAATAATTTTTTGGAATGAAGTAAAACAAGATGCTTTTTGACATAATAAAAAATACACATTTACACTGATATAATTTATTTTTATCATCTGGTGATCATCAAAAATAAAAGATTCCACTTCAAACGCTCATTAGCCATATTTGATACTATAACCAAATTAAAAAAATATTTTGTTTGCTTTGCGGTCAATATGAGAACGATGAGAGATTTTTTTTACGTTTCTTTTAACGATATCAAACGACGAGAGATTTTTTATTACGTTTCTTTTAACCTAAAATATTACTTTAGCTGACCTTCGAACTTACTGGTATGGTTATCTCCGTCTTTTTTTAGGGAAGTTGTAAATATATATAATATATTTCTGTTTCATCTTTTTTCCATGTGAAAGAGTTTTATGATATATGGATAAGCATGAGTATTCTGAAACATATAATGCATATTGAAAAACGTTTTACACAATTATTTTTTAGAACATGCTACACTTTCCCCATGAGCAATTTTGTAGTTTTGATTGCTGTGTTGTACGGCTTATTATGGTTTGTAAATATAAATAAGCAGAATATTAAAAAAAAGGGGCATCTGTGATCCCTATTAAAGGAAGTTGAAACTGATCAAGCAATTGAAGAACCTACTGAAATAATGCATATTAATCAAGCTAGCGAAAGTAAATATTAGAAAAGCGTGAGACATGAAACGTTTGAGTTGATTTGAGTTTAGCTGGAAAATAACGTTCCTGTGTTGTTAGCGAAAAGTGTCTGTGATTTATGTCCTTCATTAAGGGCACGCACATTTGGAACATTTTCTTTAGTTTTATTGAATTTTTTCTCGAATTTTCTAAGAAAAATTGAAAAGTCCTTGAAAGTAGGTAAATATATTTTCTCTTAATAAAATTATTCACTGGAATTGTGATTTTTATAGTGAATAGTAAAAATAACTTTAAAATAAATTATAGTTTTAAAACAAACTAAAAAACACGCTTTTATAGTGAATTGAACTAAAAAGCAAAAACAAAATATATATATTGCTTAAAATTAAGATATACAAAATTTAATAATTATCTTGTTAATTTGTACGGTTTATAATTATGATCGTATTGTAGCTTTAGCGTCAAAGTGCATTATTATTGCATTCAGTACATTATTAATGTATAGGGGGGGCGCGATAAAAATTGTGATTGAAAAGGGGGGTGCCCGTAGTGAAAGTTTGAGAACCACTGCCCTAAGCAAAATATTTTTACTGATGTTATACAATCCCTCTTTGTCTACTAAATTCAGCAAATATTTAAAATACAAAATTTTTTTAAGGAAATATGCATTTAAATTCATGTTTTGAAATAAATTGAAACAACATCTCACACAAACAAAACATAAACCTGTGAGATTATAATTTAAATTCGTCGTGGAAAGCTAAACAAAGCAAAAGGAGATTGCGTTTGCACCATGTGTTGCATGAAATAAGATGAGGTCAATTTCCCCAAGCAATCAGCATAGAGAGTTACTTGGGGCTACGCTTAAATCGGTTTTGAACGCTGGGCTGCAGTGCTTGAAACCTCTTGGGTGTCGTCGAAAATCTAGTCCTCAACCTTTCGAAAATCAGAATTATTGATTTCCCAAGAAGGAATTTCCCGATGCAGCTAATTCTGTACGACAAACATATAACGCCTTTATTTTATTATTTTAAAGCTTGCTGTTTGATTTATGAGGATATATATATGTTCATGATAAATCTTCACCGTTTACCTTGGTAATTTTACAAACTTTATGCTTAAAGGAATAGAAAATTTTCACGACAAACGATGAGATGGGTGAAATCATTATAATTAATAGGATTTATAATGTTTTAAGTGTTAGTCTAAAATATGTAGGAATTATCAATAAATGGTAGATTGAGGTATCTTGTAACCATCCATCAGTATTTTCAAAGTACTTTATTTAAGGCAATTTAGCATTATCCCAAAAGTCAGTATCATACAGAAGAAAAGTTTATTAAGTCAGTTTACCTTAAAAACTTTAATGGCAATACTTTTTTAAGTATTTATTATTATTATTATTCATTTAACGGTAGCCCTTTCATACAAATATTAAGAAACGATCTATTTTATAAGTATTTAAAAATATAACTATATATTGATATTGAATAATAACAAAATGTTTTATTGAAGGAATTCAGTCATTTAAATATTTTTTTAATTTAAGTTACTTAAAAAACACGAAATACCTTTTTTCATGATATTAATTATTTAAAAATTCGTGTAAAACTCTTTAATTTAACGAGCAGTTTTCTTTCAGTAGGAACTAGTTCAGATAAATATATAATAACTATTAAACAGAAAAAATCAGTATAATGTTGAAAGTATTAATTTAAATTTTGTATATAATTTGTATGATGCTATTTATACGGGACAATAATTTATGTTCAATAGTAGCAATTTTTTTAAAGTTTCAGAGTATTAAAAATTTAACTATCCAATTTGATCACGATAGTCTAGTTATAACAATTGTAGAATAAAAAGAATAAAAAAAAGAATTCCTGTGGATTAATGTAAACATTTACTAAAACTTTCCACATGATCTTTATCTTCAAATTCTATATTTTAAAATTAATTTTTAAAAGCCAAAAAGTACCCGTAAAGATATATTAAAAAAACATGAATTTTTAAAAGTAATTACAAAAATCCTCTATTGAATATTGGATTTTTCCTGACAGGCAGTTCGTAAATCCAAAATTTGATACAATTCTCTGTAGTTCAGGAAATGTTAAATTTTTAAATTATGATTAGGAAATAGAATTTTAAGAGACCGAGAAACAATTTAAAAATCTTAAGCAGATAAAGTTAATTTTCATAATATGTAAAAAGAAATAGTATACCGAAATTCAGTCATCTTGTTTTAATTATATTATCATTCTTGAATTGATTTAATTTTACTTAAATAAAAATTTCCTGTTTAATGATAAAAGTATTTCTAAAGAACTATTTTTATCTCTTACTTTAAGATAAAAGTCCGGTCCATAAGTTGTATACAACTAACTCTAGATGAAATATTTATCTCTAGCAGTATACATTTCAGACTAGCTAGTTTCAAGTCTCTGACAATTCATTGCCTCATTCCATCCTCTAAACTTTGGCAGTTACTCATTTTAACAGCTTGATTTTTAATTTTGCCAAATTTTGAAAGAAATCACCACAGAAGTCACCGATATGAAAGTACAGAAAAAGGTACGCACGCTTGCAAAACTCTTTCCTTTAAATCAGAGGTTCACAAACTTTTTGTCTCATTGACTGCTCGTCATGTCTTTCGGCTTAAGGTAGACCCCTGCTTATCTAATATTGAATTTTTTGAAATTTATCAACTTAAATATCTTTTTGTAAGCTGGTACAGAGCTACTTACTTTAAAAGATTTAAATTTCTAAATGTAGTGAAGTATAGTGTTCAAAACTTAAGAACACACATGTTAATCAAATTAAAAGATTTAAATTTCTAAATGTAGTGAAGTATAGTGTTCAAAACTTAAGAACACACATGTTAATCAAATTAAAATTTAATTGATATAAAAAAATAACTAACCAACAAGCAAATGTTTATAAAAAGAGAGATGAAACTATGCTCCAGTAACAAATTTTCAACATTCTGCATCAATCTTGTATGGTTTAAACTTAAATCTCGATTAGGAGTATCCAGTCCTTTCCTTTCTTTCATATTTCTATTTTGGAGATTGGAAACCACTTTGAAACTCCTTCTCACCAGGAAAAGCAATTGAACTTTCTCGCAATACTCCATAATTCGGGATAAATAGCAGGTATGTCTTTTTAAAGAAAAAATTGTTTCCAAACCTTACTTTAAGATCTTTATTACTGCCTATTCCGATAATTTTTTCTTGTAATAAGACATTTTATTTTCTTTTTTCAATGTAACCACATGAATTCTTTACCTACTGTGATAATAACAGTAGTCAAACCTAATTTCAAAATCTGAATAAAGAACGAAAATGTTGAACGTAGCTTAAAACGTCATTTTACTAGCAGATTGTCTATGGCCAATCGAGTAAACTGGGAAAATTCGCGAAGTCCAGTATTATACTCCTTTAGCTTAACTTTGACAAGAAACACTGAAATGATTCCCCTTCTTTGAACAAAATTTATGCTGTCATCTTGTATAACTGCAAATTAACTTCATTAAATTTAGTAAATTAATATGTTAAATAGGTAAAATCTGGTTTTCCATTTGATTAAATTTTCTTTTAAAATTAAAGTCACGATCTGGTTCAATAAGAGATCCCCATTTACACCTCATAGACCCCCAAATTATTTTTTCGCTGACGTGGGCCCCTTGCAGGTCGTCATAAAACCTTGAGGGTCGATATAGAAACTGCTTTAAATGCACTACCAATCCACGCATGTGCTCTAACATATTCGACACTAAACATTTTCATTTTCATTTGGAAGAATTAACTTCTCCAACCATTCAGCACTTTTCAAGAAACTCTCGACTATATATGCAAATTCTCTTAATTCTTAACACCACTATAACTTTTACTGTCTCAACATAAGCATGATCTACCTTATCTCTCATTTCAACTGCTTTTGAAAGGAATGTTGTATGTAAATTTTAAGATAACTAAAAAATTAAAATATATGTAAAAGATAATAAGTATTTTATAAAAGTTATTGTACTCAATTATAATAGAAACAATATTATATTTTAATCTAAATATTCAGTTATATTTATTGTTTTTAAGTATATTTTTTAAATGATGTTTACTGTGTAAAAGTTTTTGCAACCAAAATTTAGCACATTTTAAATATTAATTTTTAGTTTCTAAAACAGGAAAAGTAATTAAGTTACCATAGATTAACCTTAATAACTCCATTAATTTTAAAAGTAAATGTTGTCCCCTTTTAAAAATTTTCCTAATCGTTATTTTAGTCTTATCATGATATTACGAAAAATTAAAAAAATTACAGTATTGTATTTAAAAAAGCAGTTGTATAAAAAGTGGAATATCTTTAAGTCAAAAACAAATTTTTTTTCATCTGAGTTAACACATATATGACCAATTTATAATTATAATAAATTTAAAAGAAAATTAATGAGTTACGTGTACAAGGTTTTAAATTAACTTGAGCAAAGAATCAAATATATAACATGAAATTATGAAACTATATTTGAAAGTTTAAAAAGGGACATGGTGCGATTTAAACAAAAATCTTTGGTTGAATGTTTTTTACAATTTTTTTGCTTGTAACCAATTCATTTGTATTTAGTAAAACACACACACATATTTGGTTCTCAAAATACTACAAAATACTAACCATTTAATTTTTTTACAGAGAAGTTATAAAATTTATGAAGGACTTTGAAAATGCTACTCATCCTACAATAATTGACATACACACATAAAATTTCATTCACAAATACGTTAAGCTATTCATAGAAAAAGATGTTATGGATTTACTGCTGGCATGATTGATATACGTAGAATACTTTCTTTCATGAATACTTATTGAAAATCCCTAAAAAAATGCTTAAATTCTAAATTCAAATTTCTTTTCTTAAGAAAATAAGTATTGTATTGCCAACTTTTGTTATATGTAGTATTTACAAAAGGCAAAAAATATTTTAAAGCACTAGACACAACACATAAAACAGCCTTAGAATTTTAAATGAAGATAAAAAAGTTATTTTTCCTTATGAAGTAAATACGTTTTAAGGTTTTTATTGGCTATTGGGATGTGAATAAAAATGAACATAAAAGTTATCATTAATCTGAATTTTTTTAAATTAGAGCCTTAAAAATTTAGTGAGATTATAGAAAATTATATAAAAAATAATTTAGGCTAAAAAAATTTAATTTTAATTTTTGACAGATTTTTGTCAATTGAATCGTACTGTGTCTCCTAGTGTAACCCCCTGAATCTTAAGACTTGAAGTTTAAAAGACTGAATATCGCAAAACTTACTATTCTAAATTCATCAGTTTTCCGTCGATTAATAATTGTTAATAACTAATTAAAAATATTTTTTTCTTCAGATGACGATACGATTCTTATTCCTTCAATAAATAGTATAAGTACTTAAATTTAAAATAAGTCTTAATCCTTCGGAATGACGCTTAAGTCTAGACTTGGAGTCGTGATAGCTTGATAGTTTTCTTTATTTTATATCAACTAAGACTTAAGTGGATGAAAAGTAGACAAAAAAGATAAGCTAAGAAATTGAAAGCGGATTTCTACGTGTGACTTCCAAGTATGATTTCTTTACCACTGTACATAAGTCTTTGGAATCAATTTTAATCCCTTCGAACTGTCATTTACAGGCCTATAAGAGGTTTTTAAATTGTTTTCGAAATAGTTAATCCTTACTTGGAACTTAACAGTCCTCATACTCGAAAAAAAATTGAGAAAGATTAAATTGAGAAAATCTATTTTTAGCTCTTTTAAATTTTTTATTAAGAAGCTATTCTTAAAAAAATGCTTACGAAACAGCATTTGAAACCATATTTCAAGGACTTTTTGATTAATTTTTTGTTTGTAAAAAGGTCTAGTATAAACGGGACTGCTTCTACTCCACTTTAATTAAACTGTTACTTCAGGGCAAATAGATGCAATCAAAAAACGTTTTTAATTTATGAATAAGAATTTTTTTTAAAAAAAATAGAGAATAATTGGTCGAATTTTTTCACTTTCTTACTTTAGTAACTATTACAAATGAGTTTTCCTTTTCAAATTTTCTAATGTTTTTTAGATTTGAAAATGGAGGCTCTATAATATCCGTAAAAAGTAAAAAAACAAAAACAAACTAGAATTGAAAGATTACATTGTAAAACCAAAAAAAGAAAGAAAAAGGACTAATATTCTTTGCTAATTTGAGAAATAAATATATTCCTAGGTATATATAAGAAATAAATTTTTAATCCATGATAAACATTTGCGAAATAATTGTCATAAAATATTAATGTTTGATAAATCCGATTGCAACAAATGTTTTTCACCATCATATAACAATTGCAAAGTATGATTGAAGAAACAAGTTTTTAAAGAACACTGCTGTTATACATCAACTATAATGTTAAAACCCCTAAAGAGAATGAAAAATTGTAAATTATTTCACAAATGTTTTTCACCATCATATAACAATTACAAAATATGATTGAAGAAACAAGTTTTTAAAGAACACTGCTGTTATACATCAACTATAATGTTAAAACCCCTAAAGAGAATGAAAAATTGTAAATTATTTAATAAGAAAAAGATCCATAAATTCTGCGAAACATTTTTCAAATTGAATTTTCATAAGCCTTTAATTGAAACATTATTGCATGAAATGTAGTATAGTGTATTTTGAATTAAATATAAAACAAACTAAATTATATATTTCTAAAATAAGAGAGGAAAGAGTGTCTTCAAAAATTTAAATTGCTCTTAAAATCTACGTCCTCAAAATTTGCGTATAGGTAATTGATTAAGACAGGGTTTTCTCATTGGCTCTTTGAAAACTTAGGTAAAAGACTTTGAAATAATCCAGGAAATCAAATTATCTATACATCCATTAGCTTGTTCAAGAGGTTACGGAAATCCACTCGCGTTTTTTCTGTATTGTCATTTTCTTTTTCTCAGAATATTTACTTTGGTTTTTACTTTACTCCTTACATAGTTACTCGCTTGAAATTTTGGAGTCGAATAAAATTATCTTCTGGAGGAATTCACCTAACAGTTGAAATCAATAGCTCAAGCCATCCGAAATCAGTCCCATTTTCTCTGTTTAAATGAACCACCGTAGACGTCATTTATCAACAGAAGCGCTCTCAAAGCTCAATTAAAATTAAAATTAACGAACTTACTTCGCGAACTGAAGCACGAACTTGAATTCTGTAATCAGATTTATTGCACCCATATGAATGGTAAGCAGCCTATTCCAGGTGTATTTGGGCGTCTTTTCTGCTGAGGAACATTTATTTAATGGAAGTCTACGCGAGAGAGTTTCCTTGTAGATTTTAAAGCGCTGGGAAAGTCAATGTTATAGTTCATTTGTTTCAAAGCTGGGTATGCACCTTATTGGATGGCCTTGACAGATCGAGGTATAAATTTGCAATATCATTCATTGCTCGTTTTAATTGCCTTAGAATAAAGTAGCTATCATTCAGCGATTAATTGTACAGGATATGGAAAAGCTACCATGTTTGATAACTTACTTATGTATTGTTTAAAATAATGAACTTGCAATTACACTGAGCAGCCCAAAGTTATGGGATAACGGTATGATAGAATGCAGATGACATCAGCATATATACATGTTTTTATTGTAATTAATACTACATGATATTGGGAAATTATTCTAATATCGGATTCCCTCTAACAGTTTCAGAAGCCTGTTCAAAAAGAAAAATTTTTGAATAAAAGTAAAGTACATTATGAGTCGTAATAAAAAATCGTAATTTATTGCATCTTTTTAATTTATCATTCACGTATTCAATTTTTAAAAAGAAATGCAAATATTTACAGATGTATTTAGATATTAGTTATCATTTTTATTACCTGTGGAAAAAAATAAGGAAATTTTTGTACAAGTAGATAAATGACACTGAAAATTAAGTGACCCTTGTTATAACTAAATGATTTTAGTTGAAATATAAGGTAAGTTAAAATTTAGTTAAAAGTAGTAACATTAAATCCTATAATTTAAAATAATTTTTTGCATTACTCAGTCAAAATATCCTTAGTGAGAGTGATATTTTTAGCCGTGATATTACTTAAATGTACACTTATGCTTAAAATCGTTACATAAAATCTTATGATGGTAATATCTGAAAGTATTAAAGACGAATTTTAAGATGAAAATTCTAAAAGAAAAATCTTCAGAAACCCGAAGAAAATTACTGTTTATCCTTGTTATAGTCTTCAATTTAATTCAAAGGGATGACGTATTAACATTCAGTTCATTCAGTAACCTTTCTTTTCATTAAAAATATCTGTAACATTTATATCGGCAAAATATAAAACTGGCATAATAAGATCCATTATAATTTAGTGTAATAATTTTAAAAGATTTTTTCAAACAAATCTATTGAGACACCATTAAGGAAGCTAGTACCGATGATTACTTTGATAGTTTACCAGACAATTAATGAATGAGCTTCTTTTTGAAAAGTCTAGAGGACATCATTTATCCCATCTGGTACATTATAAAATAAAAATGAGACAGAGACGCGCATTGAGGAAAGCGGCAATTAACGTCAAGTTGAGTAGTTCTTCGAAAAGTTCGTCTTTCTTTATGAAATCACAACATTATTTCACAATCGACTAAAAACTGAGAGCTTTTGAGCAACAGCTTGATTAAGTTCTCTCTTGTAACTCTTCTATTAAACAGAGAAATTTTTTCACTTTTCTGTTCTTCTCCCCTGTACTTCTTTTCTCTAGCATTTACTTTATTATTATGTTAGGAAAGTGACAATGACGGAGACATTGGAATTGCAGGGGTCCTCTAACGACTCTTCTTGCAGTTCCCATGGTTGCTTTAACTTGCTCTAAATGCCTTTCGTCCCACTAATGACATTCTTCCACTTCTAATGGTCAAAGCCTGAGAGGCTTCAGCTCGTGTTTCCTCTCATCCAGGTAGAGTACTCACGTTTTGTCGTTGTTTTTTTAAAGCCATTTCAAATTAAAGCCTTCTTTCCAATCGATTTCACTGCGTAAAGTTTGCTGTTAATGTTGACCATATGGAATCAATTGCACACCCATTAACAGATCTTAAAACGAACGTTTTCAGGCAATGTTGAAAAAGTAAGTATTGAATCCTGAAGTTTTTCCACGCACTTTTAAATCTGTTAATTGCATATTTACTTAATGTGGAAGTACCTTGATTAATACTCACTAAAAATACTTGGTAAAAAAAATGAAATATTTCTTATAGTTCAATATTCTTATTAAATCCATGTAAAATCAAGTCAACTAATTTAAAATTAAGGAAAACTTAGAAATACATTTCATTATATTATTTTTATTGCTAATTATATAATAATTTTTCCTTATATTTCACTAAGTTATTAATTAAGCCATATATATATATAAAACAATCAGCTGATGAAGCATCAAGAACATAGGTGTTATGTATGTAGCTAATGTTTTTGCTGAAAATGGTTGTTTTTGGGTTATTAAATTTCTACAAGCTGATTCAAATTTAAACAATGATAATGTTGATTTTGGTTAAGGATAATATTCTTTGACATTTATCTAAAAACTATATGAGTAAATATAATAGAAAATTATAAGAAAATTGTTTTCAGAGATGATGCACATCTATTATTCAGATAATGGCAAAATGTATTTGTGTTCAGAAAGAAAATTATAAATGAACATGAACATTTTATCAGATTATGAATAATCCTTTATATATGTTTGACAATGTATATAAATAATCGCACTCTATACATTTTATTTATTTAGTCTGCACTTTTATCTCAAATTTTGTGATATTTCCCCATGTTTAGCGTAAAATTTTCAGCGTAAAGCACAATTTTGTTTTTGTCAGTACGCTAACATTTAAATTTAATATAGTGTTATAAAATAATCCCTTCAAAATTAAACGTTACTATATTTTGATAATCTGATTTGCACAAATAAACTTAAATGCATAAGTGTAAATGTTATATACTAAATATTCTGAAAAGTTTAATTTTGTACAGAACTTTCATTTATTCTAAATTACAAAAAAACATGTAATGAAAAACACAAAAGAATATGCTACTTCAAGAAAATAAAACCCTGGAAAATAATACACAAACCTATATATCTAGATATTTTATGTACAAGTTTCAAAATATTGCTCCAGTAAAAGAAACTGATATACATATACAGTAGAAAGTTTTACTGCCTTATTTCGTAAATGTATGTAAAAATCACTATGTATCTTTCAAATAATTTTGCAACATAATACAGCTCGTACATTACCATCATGTTAGGCACAAATAAAGAATGTAAACAGATAAAAATAGAAAGTACAAATGTTTCCAACAAATATTTAAAATATAAACACGTTTTATTTCTAGTGTTAAATTGCTACCAAGGCAAGCTTCAACAAATAACGCCTTTACATTAGAATCAAACCAAAACTGCTTGTTCTATAAAGAACCAATTTCACCGACGCTAAAAGTCGCAAAGAGTTTTGTCCTTTTATTACATCGACCAAGTCCAAACGCGAACGACTAAACGAGGTATTTCTTCAACAAAAACTCAAGACATTCCTTTTTAACTCCCCCTCACAACCTTACTTCCTATTACTCCAGCAATAACGTCAGCACAACAAACAGCAGGAGAATCCCGTCCAATTTTAAATTTTTACCCGGATTTCGGTCGTCGCTCGGCGGCGTTAACACGAAATTTTACTGACGGAAAGGGCTTGCCTTTGTCGCTGCCTCTTCCTAACAGGGCATTAAAATCAAGAGAGCGAAGAAATCACACAAAGACAGGATATTCCTTTAAATTCAAGGCACTGTCAGAGACAGATAAATACGCCTGAGTTGGCACTTCCTCTCTTCTTGAATAACTTAAATACTTACTTTTCTGTCTTACCTCACTACGATCTCAAAGTGGGAAAGGGGGGTTGTTTGCTACTTATCAAGCGAGTTTCGTAAACTCCTGAAACGACGTACAAGAGACTTACGTAGGAAAATGTAGCAGATTGGCGTTCGCACGCTTTACGCACAATTCAGATTCGAATGACTTGAAAATAATTTGTGCACATAACCGTCAACGAATTGCTTTTTTTCTCTTTTTTTGACGAAGATTGTAACACGTTTTTTTACAATTTATTCAGGGGCATTTTTTTTTATTTGCGGCTGGAAAAATTTGCACACGTTTGCTCTTATTATGTCATTTTTGCACTTTTTACACTCGAATTGTTTGCACTGTTCCGGAAAACTCTGAATTCTTTATATTAAAAGCCAAATGTTTGATTTTAGAAACAATTTATACCAACAATTATACAGATTTGTGAGAGAAAAGGAATTATTTATTTTCTTGTTAATGAGATTCTAGGTTATTTTATCAAAGGTTTTTTGTTGAAGTATTTTTTATGTAAAATCCTACAGAAACAATTTTTGTATATTAGAATTTGTATTATTTATAAAATATTTGCTTATAGTTCAATTTTAAATTTCTAAAAATGATTCTTTCAAATTAAAATTAAAACTCTCACATTAAGTAAATATATTTGTTTAAATATAATTTTTGAAATAAAATTTTAAAAAAAGGAATTATATTCAGATCTAAGTTATAATTAGAAAGTTGAACATTATATAATCAACAAAAAAAATTAATGATAAATACTTAAAGACTATTCCTTTAGTTAAAACAAAATCATATTTTCCTAAAACTGATTATTGTAGTAAAATTTCAGAATTTAATTTAATAATATTATCCACGAAAGAAAAAACATATCAGACTGCATCAAGAAATAGAATCAAATTGATAAATAAATGTTTATGTTTTTCTTTTTTTGTGTGTGAAATACTAATGGAGTATCTCTATTGTAATTTTGATAAATATTATGAAATAAACTCCTTACAAAAAGTTCAATACTAACTTTTTTGTTCATTAATAAAAATAATGAACAGAATAGTTACACAGCTAAAAAGTATTCCATTGAGCATTTTATTAACATCATTAAGGAAACATTTATGTTTAATTAACGAAAATATGTTTACTAAAAACAATTAATGTTATTTGAAAAGTGCATGAGACTTTCTTCAACAAACTTTTAATCACCAATGTGTCTAAAGTTTATGAATAGATACTGTATCTATACATATGATGCCATTTTGATGAATATAATTTTTAACTAAAGTTAATAATAATAACAACTTATCTACAAAACCTCCGTATCAAAATCGCTTCTGAAACTATTATTGAATGAAAATTGTTCAATGTGTTGCACAAGGTTTTAGAACGTAGCTTCAGGAATTCCCCCCCATACTGTGATAAGATCATCGAGATAAGGCGTGTGTTTGAAACTGATTATATGTTGAGGTTTATTAGGATCAGCAGATGTGCTGTTAGAAAACTGTCAGTCGTAGAAAATTCGCAGTCAGCAGCACTTGGGTCCGAGAAACCTTAGATATTCACTTAACTGTAAGAAGAATTCGTTGAGGAATAATCCCTTAAAAATAATTTTTTGCAAACGAGTTATTAAAAATGGATTTATTTATATAGAAAATAAAAAAGCTTTCCCATACAAGTAAATAAGTATATTTATAACCTCTACAGAAGCGTGCTTGTATGAATTTATTGAATTTTCACTTGATAATTTTTTAATGAATAAATTGATGAAAAATGTTATTTTTTGAAAAACTACTGAAGGGAAAATTATGCCAGTTTTTTATTAAAATTCATATCATTCATTCCTTTGAGACTAACCTATCATTTAAGATAAATTTTGTACAAAACATTTTTATACTTAGGTCTTAACAATACAAAAGTATATGCAATAATTAATTATAATAAACTTATTTTAGCTGATGTTTTTATCTTATGCACACACTTTCAATCCTTGTTGCTCAAACTTTTCCCTCAAAATTGTAAAGTTCATTTATAGCTCTTGAAAAGTCTTTAACATAACGCTAAAAATCCAAGTGACCTTAATAATCTAACATTAAAGAACTTGTTAAGTTGGTTAATTTACAATATTCTTCAATTTATTTTAAGAAATCATGTTTTATGTATTTAAGTTTTTAATTTTACATCATTATGCTAGAAACACTGCAAGTATGCGTGCATATTTATCCCATTCACAGTGCCCTTTAATCTCAGAATAAATAACATTTTATTGTTAATCGATTACGCAAATGCTTCAAGCTATTGTCAGTATAATTAACTCGAAAATGCTATAAAAATACGGAGTAAAATATTCACATTTGATACATGCATAGTTTAAACAAGTAGTAATATATCGGGAAATTACTCCAAACTAGTTATTTCATGATAAGGAACGAGAAAAACTTCTTCGGTTTAAATAAATCGCAAAATATTTCTGTTAATATTCTGCTTCCCGGGGCACATTAATTTGTCATAGTCATTTTTTCTGAGCTAATTAGAAACTACTACGCGACAAGAATATTTCATTTGAATGTACTGATTTACATATTTATGTTCCTAAATCTAGTAATATAAGTAAAAACAAAACTTTTTCTGTGGATGCTTTCTCCATCGAAAATATTTTGTGGTGCTTCTGAGTGTGATGTTAATAAATAATCAATAAGTCAATTTCTTAAAGAGTTATTTCGTATTAAGTTGACAATAACATTTTTCATGCTACTTTTATGGATGATTCAAGATATTCTTTTTTTAAATAGCCTAAATTAATAATGTATTTTGTAGAATTATGGGGAACATTCAAATGCCTTTTGGGTGTGAAATTGTTGGGTAGCTGAATTTCTATACGGAAAATATTTTACGAATTTCTTTCTTAAAGCATTTACTGGCGTATTATCTTTCGAGTTTAAATATAATAGCATATCAATTCTAAGAATGTTCTGATTAAAGTAACGTATAGTAAGTTTCAAAATTGTTTCAAAGTAACTTACATGGATTTTCCCTCCGAAAATCTTTTTTAAGAATATTTAAACTTATAGCACTGATACTATATATTTTAAACGAATTTAATCAATTTTGTGTATATCCACCATATAGAGAGGCTGATACATGTTAAAACTGTTATGGCTTAAAGTCTTCATGTAAGTGTGGTATGGAAGTCTCGAGAGTGCATTGCCAATTCAAGAGTCGTGCTCGTCGCTTGACATTAGAGGTCCATCAGCAAGAGCCCTCATGTTGAATCAGTGCACTAAATTAATAAATGATCAATCCCGTATTATGGTAGTTTTTGTGACTTATAATTAGATTTTAAACATTTTTTCAATGATTTTCTGAACTAAAACAAAATGAAGTTAATTGTAAGTATATTTAAAATTTAAACTTACTTCAGTATTTTTTATTCATTTATTGTATGAAATCTCATTCTTGTGTGAATTCTCCGTATAGTTTCTTACTATTGAAAGAAATGGTACAATTTTTAATCATATTATTTTACTAAATTGAGTAGAAAGCAACAACATATATCCATTTTTTTGTTATTTTAAGTACAAATGTTTTTATAAAAGCACACAATCAAACATATAAAGTGTATTCATCGTAAGTAACTCTCTGATTTCTTCCTTAAAAAGTTTTGATTCTTCACTTTTATGACTTTCAACATGACTTCGTGAACAGGAAATCACAAAAGTTGTTCTTTTTCAAAAAAAATTCAGAGAATAGTTTCTCTTCCCCTTTTTTGTCGATGCAGAAAATATATATTTCTTGAGGTACTGCTACGGTAAATGTGGTAGAAACACTATTTGCGTATTCCTTTTTTCAGAGAGAAATACTATGAAGAGGGAAAAAACACTCTACTGCAGCCTTCTTAAGAACAGTACTCTTCGAAATGATGCATGCCATACTTAATAGAGGAAATGTATAGTCATTTCCCCATAGCCTTGAGCTGGAAAACGACAATCATGGCGGGTTTTTTCCCTTATCCAAACTTCTACTTTTTGGCGTGCCATTTTTATTGTTCATAATACTCTTCGGAAAGAATAGCGTATCAGTTCAAACCTGAGAATGCCGAAAACCCACATTTACACTTGTAAATTATCTGTAAGAGTCGATAATTTATTTACACAAGATTATTGATTTTATGGTATCTAAGATTATAATTCTTTAATTGAATATATAGACGATCAAAGTTTTACACAGCTTAAAGTATCTGGTACGATAATATAATGATTTCTTACAAATTGTTTAAAAATACTGAAAAGTAGGGAATACAAATTACGATTCAATCTTATTTTATCTTACTATTTAAATGGAAAAAAAAATTTTAATCAAAAATTAACTTAATTTGCTTTTAGAATTTCACCAAAGGAGTATTATCTTAATAGTATTTATATATATATAATATTATATATAATAATGAATAAAGGATGTATAATTTATCCTTACCTTTACTCCCAGATTTGGGTTGAAAAAAATATTCACAAATATTTTGCTGTCTCTAACTTTTGAAACCACAGTAGTAAAATATTTCAAAAAATAGATTTAACTAAAACACACACATGTAAAACATAATATGGAAGTTAGATAAGGAAAATATCGAGAAATATATTTTTTATGATATTCCTCTAATATATATATATATATATATATATATATATATATATATATATATATATATATATATATATATATATATATATATATATATATAATACATAAATTTTGTCTTGGAAAAACATTTCATTCAAAATAATAATCAGCTATTTACTTTTGAAAACTTATTCGAAATATTTTTCATCCTGTTCCCCTACTTAATTTTATTCATGGAAAATCTAAAATATATGTAAAAAAATTTATAAAATATCATGAAATGTGCATCACTAAAAATATAAAATAAAAACATAAAGATTGACAAGATTAATGACTGCTTAAGAAAAACCACTGAGACAGAAAATGCTGCAAATTTTAAAATTCTGTTCTTTTATGTAAATTAATTAAGATTTAACTGAATTACTTACTGTCGTTAGACCATTCTCTCCATGCTTTTCTTTATTTTGAAACTTTTTAAACAGTTGCAATTATTTAAAAAAAATTTATGTAATTAATTACAAGCACTGTGTATACGTACCTTTTAAAAATGAGACTTAAATTTCTGCATCGAAATCCTACTTATCATTCCACAAACTAACTACGTAATTGCTTCGGAAATACTTTATTTACTAAACGCACTATTTTTGAATGATTAGTTTTGTTTTAAGTAAAACGCAAAACTGAAAAAAGTTAAAATATTCAATATTTGAAACAGTTACTCATGCGTATTATTTATCCTTTTCTTTTATTTTTCAATTACCCATTGCTCACAATTTACCCAAGCTTATCTTTACTTAAAAATTATGTTTAAATAAAAATGATAACAAGTTAAAAGTTCTTCTAAAGAATTATAACAAGTTAAATACGTACGAAAATATATAAAGGGTAAGTTTTTATATAAGATAAATTTAAATAACATTCATAAAATGTATTCTAAAATAAAACTGCATGAATGCATATGTATTAAAATGTAAAATACATATACATATAAAAATTAGTGAAATACATATAAAAATACATATAAAGATTTACATATTTTAAGTACTTATAGCCACTTAAAATTTAAAAAAATGTCCTTCTTATAAGATTTTTATATAACCATCTCTTAACCATAAACATTTTGGTTTCGAAGATAACACGTTATAAAATTAGATTTTATTGCATTTTTAAACATCTGTATTTAGTTTCATACTCTTAAATCATTTTTTATTTGAGTTATTTTTAAATAGCATATTAAATTTAAAAAGAGAGAGTTCTAAATAATTATTACATTTTACATCATTCTTATTTTATAAGAAATAGTACTTATTTCTCATTAATAAAAATGAACTATTTCTTTATAATTTCAGGACACAGATTAGAAAAACTCGACAAAAGAACTTTTACTCACTCTGGAACAAAGCAAAAGAAGACGAAGACATGTCTAAGATTCTATTTTACTACGACTTAACAGACAAAAATAATCTTAAGCAAAGTTCCATCACAGACTAGCTGCAAGATACCACTTCTCTGATTACTGTTTGAATAAATCCCGCTTAAAATTTTTTCTCCCTTGAAAGTTTTTAAGAGTTCGGAATTATTTCCAGAAAGAACTGAAGTAAGTCATGAGTGAGACAGGAAAATGTTACAGTTGGTAATGATCCATGAAACCTCTGAGTAAAGCAAAAAATAAATGAAGAACGTAGTTATGAAGCACGTAATTTATCATAAAGATCTGTCCTGAGTTAACTACTATAATCCACCGTAAAAATTAAAAACTTCTAATAAAAGATACAGTTTAAAATAACAAAAAATATTATTTTTTAAAGTTTATTTGTGTGGGCTAAGACAATTTTTTCTCCAGCTACAAAGTTTCAAAGAGAAAAAGAAGATTAAAATGAATACATGTGAATTTTTCAGAAACGTTAGTCGGAGAAAGAAGAAACTAAGATAGATTAAATGTGGCTGTTACGTTGATAAGAGAGAATATAAAACAAATTTGGTGGCTTTGAAGCAAATAATTTTGCTTATTAAATAATCACATTTTTTTTGTAAATAACCCCGTATATTGTCATTTTCCTTAACAAAATATTTCTGATATCTTTCGTGACAAAATATGACTGAAAAAGCTGCATTTTATTGAAAATATCAGAACTTTGTAAAATAAAAAGATACAAAATACTCTAATTGCTAAAACTTTACATATGCTTCATCATAAAAATTAAATATAGCAACAAATAATAAAAATAAACGCCCTATTTTGTGAAAAAAGAACCTTCCGTACTGCAATTTTGATTTTGCTTCAGAACAGAATGACTAAAAAATAACACACATTTCCCTTTAAGAATCTACAGTCCATATTTTATCATGCTATTATAAATCACTCGGATATACAGTTTTGATGGATACAAAGAAAAGTTGAAGGATGTATGCCAGAATATGATTTTAAAAAGGTTCGTAATGTATTTTCCTAAGCTCCTGCATTGAATCAACTGTTGAAATGGCAGGGAAGGAATTTGAATAAATTACTTTGAGAAGGAAGAGAGGATGTGTGTGAAACTGGAAAAGAATGCTGTTGCTCCGGTGGTTTAATTGATTCACTAAGTACCTCGGTCACCAGCCCCCCAGAATGAAAGTGTAATTCCTGAAGAATGCTGTTCCCCGCTTTGTTATTGATTGCGTGGGGTACTGTAACGATCGGTAGCCCTCCTCCCCTTTTCCCACAAAAAGAGGTCCACCTGCAAATTCCAACTCGGGATTTTTCGAGTCAACCTTACAGAGAGAAGTTCAAGATCCCGCTAATTTTTCGTGACTTCCAAAAATCAATCGCGGGATCACCATCCCGATCAAGACATCCTGCCAAGGCGGTTGATTTCAGGAAAATATTTGAAGGTGTTCGATCACCAGTAAGTCCGGGAGGAGGTAATGTTGAAGGTAAGGCTTTTACCGGAGGAAAAGCTATGCATTCCCCTTCTTTACCAAGAGGGAAAGATATTCCTGAATCAACAAATATGAATATCCCTCCCCATCGTAATGGGGAGGACGGGAATAAAATGACGCATCTGTCGCATTCTAGAAGCCACAGAGACTTGCCTATAAAGCTGACGGAAAATGGGGTTGAAAATGGCACACTTGTATATGATCATGATCATCCCCATTACGCTGCAACAGCAGAAGAGAAAACCGGCTTTACCATAAATGACACAGCAGATCATTCACACAAAAAAAACTTTGAAGAATCATTGCCGAATAAAGAAAATGGAAAAGAAAGATTATGGCACGGTGAAAAAAGAAATGATTTCAAAATGTCGTCTTTTTTCAATATAACTCCATCCGACGATAAAATATTCGTCCCAGACAAAGAATTTGAACGTAATAAAAGTAATGTTTATGAAGATATGAAAGATTTTCTCAAGGAAAAAGAGCTCCTTTCTGTTAAAAACATTAATACAGATGAGAAAGACAAACGAGTTAAACTTCCTTCAGAAAATCTAAATGAGGAAAGAACTTTTACTAATGAAACAAACTATCAAACTGCAGAAACATTATCTAACATTGCTTTCAACAGTGAGAAAAATATAACTAATATAACTGTAAACTCTAAGCAAATAGCCCCAAAACAATCAAATATCTTTAATGGCACTGATGCATATAAGATCTCAACAAATGTTCCAAGCCAGAAACAGACTGACAGAACACCAAAGTTGCATGCAAGCCATTTTGATTCCTCACTTCCACGATTAAATCAGTCACAAAGTAAAAATAGTACTAGTACTAGCCATTTTCCAATGCAACAAGATGAAGCTTATGAAATTATCACCGCTCCTAGTTCGATTTTCCAAGATAACAGTGAAAGCTATAATTCAAAGTTTCTCAACGAAGGCAGTAGAAGTAATAACGATGACAGATTTTTGGAAAATGCGTCTCCAAATGCAGTATCACTGACAGTAACCACGGCAGATTCTCACATGAATGACCCACCCTTTAGAGGGCCAAATGTACCGCCAGAAATTGATAGTTTTCCGAAAGAAAAAGATGAGAGTAAATCAGACTATCATGGCCGAAGTAGCATAGTTGAATCTCCATCATTTCAATCTTCTAACAGTGGCAAAGAATGGAAACAAGCAAGAGAACTTTGGGGAATAGCTTGGGATTGCCACTGTTACATTATGGGTGCACTTTTTGCAATAATCTCCATTTATTCCTTCATCAGTTTATTACGAATCAAGACATTCGTCACACTGTTAAGCACTGGGTATTACACAGCAATAAACTTGATGATATTTTTCACCTGCTTACTACGAGCTTTTTACCTCTTGTATGATCCTTACAATCTAACAGGAAAATATCCAGATATTTTATCTAGGATATTGTTAAAGATAACTTTACCAAGCTTAACATCCAGTTTTTGCATTTTATTTTTAGCATTGCTGAAATTTACGAACACTCAATTCCTCACTGAAAAATTTCAGAGACCGTCTATCTTGGCTGTGGTCATTATCTTTATCTTTTCACTCTTCGTAACACTTGAAATCCTCATAAGTAATTTTCATGTGTCTAGTACAATTCTCTTAGCATGCTATTTAGTAATAATATCATTTGCAAGTCTTTCATCCATCTGCTACTTTTTTGTATTTAAAAAGTTACATCACAGAGCTTTAAGAAAGCAAGGCGAAATGATTCGACTCACTTTTACAAAGATGCATATTGATGGTGCTCAGCTTCCCAAAAAGCTTCCAAAGCCGACTCTTGGTCTTGCCGTCAAATTGGTACTTGTGAGCTCGTTTATTCAATTGCTACTGTTTTTCTTATCTCCATATGCAATGGTATTTCTTCGGGGACTATTTCCTGGAATGGAAGTTCCTAATCCTTGGTTTTGGTGGGGGTATCAACTAACTTGCAGAATTCTCGAGTTGGTGATGTGTGCAACTATGTCTTTTGTTGCAACTCAGCCATTAAAACATTTTGAAATCAATGACAGTAGATTTTGCAGTATTCTTATGTGGTTCCCATGCAGTTCTTTTGCTGAATGCTTTAGAAAAGAAGAAGTTGTAGACTTTGAAGCACATTCGGACAACTACGCCAATCCTCAAGGCCTTCGAAGTACAGGATTCAATATTGTTGCAAACTCAAGACGCCTTCAGACTAATTCATTGCCAACATTCCGAACACCATTGACTGAAGTTGACAATAACCTGCCAATGAGAACATTGCCTTGCACTGGAAGACATACTAATCATGCAAGTGCTTTATCTCTGCTCTCATATTACAGGTATGTATTGAAATGCTTTGCTTATAAGTTTTTTTATAAATATATAAATTCTATATTTCATTAAGAGAATTTTTTACGCATACTATACTATCATTGCATTCATAAAATAACCAATAATTAAAAAAATTCAAAGCAGATCTGTGAAAAAAATTATCAAGTGTTTTTTTTCTAAAATTTGATGTTTACAGTAGTTTACAAACAATACCTATACATTTATAAAAATTAAGTATAATGCTGCACGTATTTGATTGCACACTCATTTAAAATGCGATGATTTTTTAATGATTTAGATAAATAATGCTTCTTAATTTGAATTGCTAATATTAAAACTCACATTTGTAACACAAATGTTAAGTTAAAAATAATTATCTCAAATGTATTTCATAAACTGTATTAGAAAAAAGAGTTTTTAATAGCATATGGAATCAAGAAAAGAATTTCATAAACTTTTCATTATATTAAATCATCTACGATACGATTAAATTCCCATTGTAAGCATAATTTATCTCTTATACACTACTTTATGATACGAAACATATCAAACAGTCTAATTTTTTAAGCATAATTAATTTTGACACAAACATTTGTAGTCTGCAATTATCTTATTACGATTTGAAGTTCATAGTGTATTCTATTATGACCTGAATTATAATTTTTTATTTTAATTATATTAACTGTTGCTCAAAAGATGTCGGTTACTATAAAATCATATAATTATATATAAGTCACAATTAAACACTATACACCCCCATCTTCTTAAAATTGTCAGATTGCCTATAAATTTATTTTTCGTAAAAAATCAAAGTTTTCTTGAAACTTTAATTTTCTTCTGAAGAAAGATCTTCAACGCGCATCAGGGTTTCAAGGTATGTTAATATTTTTGTACACATTATCAATGTTACAGCCAGAGAGAGTAGAAGTGCAACACTTTCGAGGTAAGTTTTTGAAAAAATTTCGAAAGCCCTTCAGAATTGTGAATGTAATTTTAATCAAACTTGACGATATATCATTAATATTTGGATTATATTTCTTTGATCACTCGATCACACAGGATTAAAATGGTTCATTGGCGACACCTGTATTGTGTAATTTTAATTCCAGGAAATTTAAGCAAAAATCAAAATTAAAGCCAGTTTATGTAAGTAAGAAAAAATTTTACACACAGGTAAATCTATTTCAAAATTCTTAGTTTCACATGAAAAAACTTTTTAAAGTAACTTAAAAGTATTAGCAAAATATATTTCTCTACCAAAACAAATATTTTCATATATAACTGCAAAAAGCTATTTGGAAATGGTTTTGATCTAAAAATATTTTTTCCAGCGGTAAAATTCTGATGTAGCCAATGTAACAATTATCTTAGAAATTTTGCATTCATGGTTTTTATTACTTATTTATAGTTATATTTTTTCAATTACACAAAAATTAACTATTTAAACCTGAAGAAAGTAATATAATATATCGCTTACAAAAGTATCTCAAATTTGTTTCACAATCTGTAAAATATTCCAAATTTTTTAAAGAATCCTAAATGCTCAAAATTTTTACCTTTTTTAAAGAGAACACTAAGCTGGAAAAAGAATAGTGTTTAATGTATTAATCATTGAATATATTAATATATTACTATTATAAATGCATAGAAATCCCAATAAAATTTGAAAGTGTGGACTTTTGCTGGTAGAAGCCTTCAACCTTTCACCCCCGAGGGTCACATCAATAAATTTACATTGATCCACGGGGCACACACCTGTCAAAAAATATTGTAGTCTGTAAATATATACAAAAAAAGGGAGGATCCTGTTTGTTTTAGAAAACTGCAATTTATTCTAAGGGAAGAGACGATGATAAGAATCCACCTTTTTTCCGAAAATTCCCAAAATTTTATGCTTAGTCAGATGTTTTTATAATTAAAATCATTTAAAATACAGTGAAATTTTTGAAAAATTCGTAATTTTCAGAAAATTTTAAGAGACATATATCAGAGAAATGTTTTAACGATCAAAAATAACAGGATATGTGACGACAATCACCATCACCAACTTCCCACTTCATTTGACTTTGAATAGCAACCCTCATTAACATAAATCACGGTTCCTTTACAGAAAGAGGTTTTATAATCATATAACGCCAGCCAAAGTATTTCCCCTAGAGGATTAATCAGAATCATGAAAAGAGTCGCCCGTTACAAGCATTTCTAAATTTAACCGATAGTATCTGTCTTTTTAATAGCTACGATATTTACGTTAGTTAAGTAATTTTTGTTCAAAAAGTTGTTTCTTTTCCTGAATATTATTTATATTATTTTGTATGCAAAAGTGATATAGAAGTGAAGGGAAATAATATATACAAAATTTTTTGCTTCAAAATCCCATAAAAAGAAAGCGCGTGAATCTCAATGGACGTTTAATATCTTTTGTAAGACATTTATTAAACTAATTTTCTTCTACATGAGTTTATGCAAGCAACCAGGAACTCCCCCCCCCTAGTTCAAAGAGGAATGTGGATTTTAAAACTGATTTGGCATTCGAATATTTATGCTAAACTTTTTCTCAGCAAATCAATGAAATCCACGTAAAAAGAAAGGAAATATTGCATTTTCAACGTTGTTTGAAAATACTAAAAAAAGTATTTTGAAATTTATTTACGAATTTCCATTTTTCGATAGAATATGAAAGGAGTGGGAATGCATAAATATATGATCGTATTAAATCTGTTTTCAAAGAAATTTTTCGAAATATTATTTGAGAAAGATTCTTTAATATTTGTGTGTGAAAATTGAACAAAGCTTCGAAGTTTTCTAAGAAAAAGTGACAATATGATATTTAAAATCCAAACGGAATGAGAAGTTATAAGCCGAGTTTTATGCCCCGCGTTTTTAGATTCATTTTATGATAATTCTTACCACTTCTTTAAAAATGTTAAGTCAGTAGAGTTCTCAACAAAAGGTAGAAAAGCTGTTTGTCACAAAAGTTTTCGATATTTTTTCTTTTTGGATTCAATATATCTGAAAATATTTGCAATGTGATTAATATCTATATCTATCTATCTATCTATCTATCTATATATATATATATATATATATATATATATATATATATATATATATATATATATATATATATATATATATATATATAAGTAAAATCGAAATTATTTTATCTTCATAACCATAGATTTGAACATTTCAGTTTGTTTTTGAATTTTGAAGAGATAAAATATTTCAAACTATAATCAACAAATTCATCTATAATAAAACTGGTTACAATATAAAACCAGTAAACTATTGATATTTTTTAATTTTAGAATATCGAGACAGATATTTTTAAAAATTTGATCAAACTATATAACATTAATATATAAATGCGTAACAACAAAAGTTAAAGAGGATACATTTTTTTTTTTTTAATTTGCAAATTTGTGGCACTTTATTTTATCTGTGATAGATAAGGACTGCATTATTAAGAAAAGTACATTTTAAAAAAGATAACTAAGTCATTGAACATAGTTGAAAAAATTTCTGTTTAAAATAATTTTAGGAGATATTCTCTCGGTTATTATTACTAAACATGTTTTAAAGGACCAATGCCAGTAAATTTATTTGATTTCTTTTTTATTTTGGATTAATAAATTATAGCTCATAAGAAAATAGAAGTGTAAATAGATGTTAAAAATTTTTCTCATGGTAAACAAATTCGAATGACTGTTTTGATTATAGTTAAATATGCCTTTCTTGGATAAATAATATTATACCCCAAACTAAGAAAAAGTTTTCATTCTTCCAAGATAATATGATTCAGATACAAAACTCATTCGTTTAAGAACAATCATTCATTAAATGATTAATTAAATTTTAATTTGTAGTTTGTTATTTGTATTCTGTAAAAATATTTTGAATTTATAAGACATTCCAAAACTAATTTATATTTCCCAAAGAGTGCATTGTTTCCTAACAATATAGATGGATATGCTCAGCAGAGTTTTTACACTATATATATCTACTTTCTTCCTGAACCATGAAATTCAGAACACTTTTATGTAACTCAACACGTAATATTAGATTTATACAGAATAGAGCTGATATAAGAACCATACTACTTTCAGTTTTACAAGGTTATTTTTCTTTAGAAAAGAAAGAGGGTTGAGTTTCAGCAACCTTAATTTACAAGGAAACTATTGATTTATGTCAGTAAGTTCAAAGTTTCATTCAAGAGGCTGTTTTATCTAAAGAAAAGATGTATTTCAAAAGCGGAAGCATATAAATCATATTTTCATGTCATGTTAGGGTTTACAAGCTTAAGCCGCAAATATTGCATTTCTTCTTCTTTTAAAATTTTATTACGAGACTATTTTAAGGTTGTTCTTGGTTGCGCGCGTTTTATTTATGGTTGGAAAAGATATTTCTAAGCGTATCCACACAATATTTTTGTAGAATTTTTTATCAAATATTTTTTTTAAAAAAAATCATTAGAGTATTTAGCTGCTTGTTTCAAATTAGTTTCATGTCCAAAGGGATATTACACATAATGTTTATGATTTGCTTGATCTTAAACTTAAAAAAATATTGGTCTAATACTAATAAATTTTCGAGTATTTAATTGATCGAATATGCCTAGGCGATTCTAATTATTTTCAGTATTTTGATATGGTCTATAGAATCCACATTTCTTTCAGATATATTTAAAAATAAGAAGAGATTTTCATATACTAATTAACTCATTTAAGCATAAAATGTATCTAACTTAGAAATTGCAGCTACTTTTTCAATTAATACCCCCCCCCATTAGTAATTAAAATTATTCAGTGAAATATACAAAATATATACATTTGTTCTTTCCAAAGCTAACTTTTAGTTGTATTGCTATATTTTTCGTTCTTATTAATATGCAATGTGGTTTTCTGCTTCTAGATCGAAAAGGACCTTGAGCTTGTCAACAACTGAAGGCCTCGAAGACTTGGAACGTACATTATGTAATCAAACAGTTTCATCCTCTGACGGGAGAAATACTCTTCGACCCACATCGATGCTGTACAAAGACAACGGCTTTATACGTTTCCGACGAGAGACGGATCCGGAACAACCCATGGAGATGAGTGATGATGATGAACACACTCAGGAAGAAGCAGATACCAGTTTAGATGATGCTGACTCTACAAAGGCCAATGTAGGGTCAAGCTTTCATTCATTATTAGAAGGTGATATAGTGCAAAATACACTATCACCATTCTTTCAAATTGGCTATAAGAGGCGATTCCGCAAAATGAGCCGAGTATCTATAGAAACTACAGATTACAGCGCAGATGTATCATCGGATCAACTCAGCAACGTAGTCAATTTGCGAAATGGCCTGTCAACTAGTGCTTTAGATTTCAATACTCGAAAGTATGGCAGCACTTGCAGTTCTGAGAGTGCTGCTAATAGTTTCGATGTAACATTCTTCTTAAATAGTAATTCATCTCCTGAAATGCAAACTTCCCCCACCAGCACAACTCCAGCCTCTTTGAACATTTGTTCTGCGTACCGCAGTGAAACAGAAGATGATAAAACCTCTAGTGTTGAAGGTCACGAAGTGATGCTCCGTAGCGTTTCACCAATCGTAAAGCGAGCATCGTCCGGTAGGCTCTCGTTAAATTTGAATCTTCACGCTGCTGCTGATACCAATCAGTCAACTGGACACGTCAATGTAGCCTGCGGAACTGAGGATATAACTCCAGATTCTGCGGTATATCTCGATCTACATCTTTCTCGAGAAAACTCGATCAGTCCGACAATTCCTCAAAAGCTTTTGGCCACGAACCTTAACTTGCCACCGAAACTTTCCCCCGTCGATTCTTTCACAAAGTCTACAGATGGAATATCTCCTTTGTCACCAGAAACTAGTTCAGAATCACAATCGATTTCTCCTACTAGTCAATCACTTAGTGAGCTGAGAACTAGCAATTCATACGTTGTCCCTCGAGCTCGAAAGCACTCACGTGGACTACTCTGTAAGCTACGAGGGTCGACATTTTCTCTGAATGCAGCTTTTTACGGTTATGAACCTCTGAAACACGTCGATTCGAAGAAAAACAGGAAAAAATTCGAAAGATCATCCAGTGATCGAAGACCACGTTCCGAAGGTCAGCTAGAAATGCATCCGCGAATGACACCGCTGGGAGAATTTTGGCATAGAGCCACCACATCAGGATCGGGTCTCTTAGGGGACAGTGGACTGTTAGGAGACTGCGGAGTGGCTTTGGTGGACGTAGCTTCCCAAACAGATGAGACAGACCTAAGTGAATGCCATAATAAAAATTGTAAACACCTCATTAAAGGCTCAACCGACACTGAATCACAATCACTCATTTCCCCGCAGCTAATAAAACTGAAAAAATAACAATGGAACTCGAATCTAACATGTGTTTAAAAATGTGCACGATGTAAAAATTTGCGTGTACAAAATTCTTAAAAATTTTGGAGGATTATAGGTAGAAATCAATAGGATGAATCATATTATTTTAGATGAAACTAAAACAATCTATGAAATACTTTAACATTATTTCATTTTTGTCTAATCTAGTCAAATGAAATTCGATTTTTTAATATAAATCCCAAAGTTCACATTTGAAAAGAATATTTGTAACGAATCATTGTTATATAAATTTATGTATCTTCAAATTTAACACATTCTTGTTGAAAATTTCATTTAAAGCATTTTGAAATATTGAAAAATAGTAAAATTTTAGCTGTGGGTAGTTTTTCTAAATTATTGAGAATCATATACGGATTATTGTCAAAACTAAAGACCGTTTAATATTAAACTTTTGAACTTTTTTTTATAAAATGTTGGTTATTTCCTTTGACAAAAAACTTTTTACACAAATTGGAAATTAGCAAATTTTCTCAAAAAGTATTTGAATATCTCAAAACAAATCTAGTCGTTAAAAGGAATTAAAAACCTTTCAGAAATGAAATGTACATCGTCCACACGGTCTATTTTAAATCACAGAATCAGTGTAAAAATAGAACTTCAGCCAAAATGTCAGTGATATTTTTAGAAAAATAGAATGAGCTTTCTCCCTTGTAATATGATACAAAATTATTTTATAATTGATTATGTTTTTTCCCTTCGATTCAAATTCTTAGAAGACTCATTCAATCTTAAATAAGACAACTATACTTTGACAAACATTTTAAAACATATAATCAAAAGTAGTTTTTTCATCGAAGTGAAAAAAAATCACTGAAATTTTAAAACGTAGTGAACACAACGAGCATTTCATAATGTGTTAGTTGTAAATATTGTAAAAACAAATTTAGCTTAAAAAGTTTAAACATTGGCTTAAGAATTCTTTATAAATAAATACATTTGTTCTAATTGAAATACAAAACTGTATCAAGATTAATTGCGAAGTGTTTTTTTTCTTTATCGTCATTTCAAATATTGATTGAATTTTTAAGGATTAATTCATAATTATTAATATCAGTTTCATGTAGTCTGAACAAAAATAAATGTTCCAACAATATGTTTTCAATTGCATAGTTTTAAATATTTGTTAAACGAACTTTTATTAAGTGAACCAATGAAACAAATGAACTACAGAATTTTTTTCTGGCACTACGTGCTTAAAATTAATGAAACTTTTCAAGTAAATTTAGTCTATTAAAAAAACTTATTACTGGAATTAAAAATGTACGATAATCTTTATTATAATTATATTAATGTAAATAATGAATTTTAAGTAAAAGGAGAATTTGTTAAGGTATATTTATATGTAAACAGATATTTTTTATTAAGGCTGTTTACTTTGACAATGTATGTATTTTACTTTTTAAAGTTAATTTATTTTTTTAACAATGTTTAACATTAATTAACTTTTTTAAAAAAATTCATCTATTTACGTTGGTTTTTTTTTCAATAATGGAATGATGGACATTTATATATGTCACAATGCAAAATTATCTGAAACTGAAATAAAATATACAGATATCTTTTTACAGTTAAATAAGTTGTAGTTTTCTTAAATATTCTTTTAATATCATGTTATAATTTTAACATAATAAAAAATCGATTCGAAATTAAATCCTAAAATAATTATGTTATTACTTAATTACGTATTTCAGTGTACAGATTAATTAAAATGTCATAAACAAGTTTGATAGTAATCTATAAGAAAAAAGCAAAAAAGGAAGTAAAAAATGTATTTTGTGTTTCAAGTTTTTTTATAAAAAAAATTCCGAAAGTCAAATTAATATTCAAATAATGAAGATTTAAATGCATCGAATATGTTTATATATTAATATTAGTGATTGAGAGTTCTATTAAAATAGTGGATTTGAGGTTTTAATCTGCGAATACTACAATCAGAAAGACAATATTCAATCATTCTCTAATGTGTAATGAAATTGATAATATATATAACACAGCACTTCTATCCTTGAAAGTATCAAGAAACTAAATTATTTAAAGAACAAATATCTTTTTCGAAAAATAATGATTTTTTTCCCTTTCAAATGGGGCTGCGGATTGGTAATTACCATTGCAGACCTAGTACATCCCTAAGGAGTTGGAATCACTTTTTAGTGTGGCACCATATAGGTAGATACCAATTTCCACTATGTAACTTTGACTCCCAGTTTCCTCCCCAGAGGGAGACACCTGAGCTCTGACAATGTAAAATTGTACTAGGAATTTAATTTTGCTAAGAGCACCCAAACCAAACAGGAACACTAGGGATCTTCAACATGCTGCATAATTATACGACACGAACGCTGTTGATTTTCTGGTGTACCCTTTATGTATCTCTGGTGAACCCTTAACTTAAGAATTGCAATTATATATATTAATTTATCGGCAGTTTAATCTTTGATAATAGAGAAATTTTATTTATGAAATTAATTATTTCCATTTACAAATTCAGCACAAGGGAAAGAAAATCGGGAATATTTAAGAAAAGTTTTACTTGCTCCGAAACATCTATGGATAATTCCAATACATCATTAAATTGTTGCATGTATTTTTGTGTTTACTATTATATATATTTAAACATTATGTATTTTGCGATTAAATAATAATGATATATATATATATTACTACAATTCTCATCTCTTTCTAAAATCTCTCTCTCTCTAATTTTGTATATTTTCATGGAAATAGCCAAAGGTTTTTAATCATCAGATTTATTTGCTATAGACGTTATCGTTTAAATATATAAAAATACTATATGTTTCTTTAAGATTTAAACTATCTTTATAAATAATAAAAAAGATAATGAATGTAACAAAATAACAAAATTTAATACTTATCGCCATTAGGGAGATCTGAATTAAAAATTTTGTTCTATTTTATATAATTAAACAATTGTTATTATTTTTAACCACTTTATTATAAGAGCAAATGAAATTATTTCTTCATGCGATTTACCCAGACTTTGTCATTTTCAGTATCTACACTTGTGTCAAAAATGTTTAGTATTTAGAGATTCCCACTAACTATCAATCCTTATCAATAGGTGCAATGCTTTGAGTCTTATATATGTTTAAATTATCATTTGAAATGATAATTTATGTAAATATAAAGTTATTTATTGTTAAATGCACTTTTTTCATTTTCAGACCATACTTTCAATGCTTATAAAGTGTATATGTGTGTCAGGTTCTTGTAATTTCTTTGGAGGCACAAATATAAGTTGCACTTTTTTTAAATATACAAGTGCTGTGCAATTGCAATTATAGATAAGCTATGTCGTTGATGTACATGTTTCACGAGGAGAAAATCTGTTATACATATTATGATTTTTACTTCGTATATATATATGTGTGTGTATGTCTATGTCATTTACATATATGAATGGAAATTAAAAAATATTTGTAAATTTAAATGTTTCACCGAAACCAAATTCTTCTTTTAACTATTATATATTGTTCTAAAAATGTCATTTTTATGTACTGATTTGAATTATTATCATTACTATAGTGATACTGTGCAAGAACCCTACAAAGTCATTCACTTTTCTGGTTAAATATGTATCCATTCTTGCTAATTATATTAAATTTAATAAATGTTTCTAGAATTTATTGTTATTTATCTTATATTTGATACTGAGAGAGAAATAACACCCACACACATGGATTACGAACTGCATTCGTTTACTTTAAGATTGAATCTCTCCAAAATTATTTCATAGTAGATTAGCATCTACAGTTAAATAAAATTAATCACTTGAAATTTAAATTATTAGTTTGAGACACGGAATTTTATAAGATATATATAGTTCCCTTGAATTCTTGAGAGAAAGTTTATAATTTCCAATTATGAAGATTAAAAAATCATCAATAATACTGAAGTTTATATTCTATATAAAATCAATTAAGACTGCAAATAATAGCTTTCTTCGTGTTCTGTTTGACAAATAGCATGGAACTGTGCATTTCACTAAGACAAAATAATATTCAGCGATAATTTATACTTTTGCCTTAAAAGTAGGTTTTACCCATTTTGAATATAACAATATCTATCTAACGAATTAAAAAAAATTTTTATGAATCTTTTATATAAAAATATATCTATTTAGAGTTCACCTTCATCTGTGAGTTATAGCATTTAAAAGCATATTAAAATTTTAATAATATGAGTTAAAATATTTTTTTTTATCAAATTTATTAAAAATTCTTACTTTTTACGGCAAACACAGCTAAAATTTATGATATAACTATTATAAACCTTAATTTTTTTATAAGATATAAAATAAAACACAAAATAAACCATTATCATACTTGGAAGATATATATATTACATTTATTGCGACGATATTTTCCATTCTTAGAACAATTATAATTAAACTCGCCATAACCGATACGTATTACTTATTACAAAGAGAAAAATAATTTTAAATATGATATATAACTATAGAGTAATTAATATTAAAAGTCACTTTACTTTGAATTTATTTCAATACATATGAATGAAAAATACTTTAGTTTCATAATGAATACGAATATTTTAGGATATATGAAAGCATTCAAAGAACAATCAAATTCCTTTACAAAAGCAATACATTGATCAGTATTTAAAGCACTTTTATCAGTACTCAAAAAATAATAATAATGTTTTGTTTTGTTTAATTTAAATTTTATAAAGACAAATTTTTATGTCGACAAATTATTAATAGGCAAAAACGAGAGAAAATCATAGCCACTCGAATTTTTAAAAATAAATGTACTAAAACTTTTTGTACATTTGTATATGAAATTTATAGAATGAAAGATTGTGCTATGATAAACTCAAATTAAACTAATTTTTATTGCATTTTATAGCATTTGATACGTTTAAAATAATATATCAAAACAAACAGTCCTTATTCAAAACGAAATGAAATTATCTGAGACTTTTATTTTTACTTGTACTATAGGTTAAAAAATACATTTCAGCATTTTCATCATTCATAATTATAGCTTATAAAAGGGAAAAAAAAGAATTATTTTGTGACTAAGGTTTACTCTAAATATATGTGAATTTTAACTTCAGTATTTAAAGTGCATTTTTCTGTGAGAAAGGGTTTGTGTGATAAATTCTAAATTATCTTTCTTAAGCTTATAAGTAATATTTTTATCTTGGGTAATTATTGACACGTTAGTAAACTCCAATACACCGACTAGGGAATATCAGAAATTTCTTCGACTAAAATGCGACGAATCTATTATTTTTATGAGGATCAATAAGACGAGGGCCTACCAGAAAATGAAGATCGTTTAGTTATACAAAATGAAAAACACAGTATTCATTGAAAAAAAAAGAATAGTTCTGTTATATACCCGAAGCTTCATTCATTTCTCTACATAATCACCTCCAACCTTTAAATAATTGTTTTTTATCTAGTTTTTTTTAATTAATATATCTATAGCAGTAATTCGCAACCACAGTGTCAAGTCACTTTTTTGTGCCACCAAATTCTTGAAGTGTGCCTCCAAATTTTTTTAAAATTATTAATTATACTCTGAGAAAAAAATAAATCCGTAACTTAAAATAACTCAGCCTTTTTATAGAATTAAACTGTGCGTATTTGTGCTATATTTAACTTCTCCTTTCATGGATAAATGGATTTAAAAAAAATTGGGTTCGTAACTCATTTGTGATAACGGATACATCTGTACATGGATTGACTTTGAATGAGGAGGAAAAACTAATTTCACGTTGTAACAATCGAATTTTAATTTTAAAACATTCGGAGGAGTCAATTAACTCATTTTCGATTAAAATTAGAAGTTATTACCTCATAATAACTAAAAAAATTTAAAAATATTGTTACAATTTTCTACATCTCATTTGTGTGAATTCGAAATTTTCAGAATTAATAAATATAAAAAGGAAATAAAGAGATGGATACTTTTTAAAGTGTAGATCACGAAATGAGAGTGGCATTATCTTTTTTAAGACCACATATAAACAAGATTATCAAAAATCATCCAGCTCAAATTTAATATTCAATGTATTCTTATAATTTATTTTTGTAATCAACTACTCAATAAACGTTTTCTCTTTATCATATTCATATTATTTTATTTAACATTAAAATTATTATCATAACCTATTTTACATAATTTATTACAGATAAGTAAATTTCTTTCAAATTTATTTTATAGTTTGTGTGCCACCAAATTTTGAAATTGTTAAAAGTGTACCACAACAAAAGCTTGAGAATCACTGATCTATAGATATATTTGATGAAACAGAATTTTGTGAAAACAGAGAACTATTTGTAGAATAGAGAACGAGACTAACAAGGTTAAATGAATAAGGGAATATAAGGTTGAAACTCTTGAGCTTCATAAATAGCATGTTAAATGAAAATATGGGTCAAAAAGATATCACGATTAAGAAGCAATAATCTCGTTTTTTTTATTTCCGGTACTGAGGTCAAATTGTTTTATGATACTCACACACAAAAGCAGGTGCGTAATTCATATTCAAGGAAAGAAATAGGGTTTTGAACAGTAAATTGTTTTTATAAATTCGAAGTACTTCTATCTACTGTATTTTTCTCTGTAAGTTTCTCTATCGGAATACATGATGCGTCATTTTAGGACTCCAGCCAAAAATATTTGGAGATGGCTAGAGCAGCCAAAAGGGATTGTTGAAACCAAATGACATCGTCGAGCAAATTGTTGGAAAGAATCTCGATGCACTTATATATTAAATGAAGCTCAGATACGAGATAATTTACTTCGTTAGTAATAAAATAGTAACTAAATAATGATAAAAACAAAAAATATTTGTTTTTAACTTTATTAATATGCTTGATAACATAGTTTGATGCCCAAAATGATTATGTACGAAAAATCAAAATTTTATTAGAAGCCATAAGATGATTATGTTTGTTAATATTTCATCTCTAAAAATCTATTAAAAGTAAAACAACTTACATTTTTTTTAAATCCTCTTTGATAAACTTAGCCAAAATGACTGCCAAAATTTTAGTTAGTTTTTTACTCAACAATGCTTCAAAAGTTGATATTGCATCTCACTTTAGCATTAAATAAATATCTGTTTTTAAATGTTGTTTTAAAAATGTTATTACATGCTTGAGTTATTCGATTCTTTAAGAAACAGTTAATTAGATGGCATTTTTAAAATAAGAAAGAAAACGAAACATTCATTTCTAAAATTAAGAGCTTGAACTTTACATTAATAGTCCAATCTTAATTTTAAGATTTAGCAAAATTTTTCAAGCTTTTAAATTGTTTTATTTAAGGCAATAAAAATAATTTCTCAAAACAAATGAATATGTAATAATTTAAAATAATAATCACTATACAGATTTCTATTTAATAAGCTATTCTCCTTTAAAAAGCAACTATAAGAGAATTCTCTGTTTTACATTTAACCTGCGCATGAAACTTTTAGCTGATTTGACTTTTTATTAACGAGAATACTTTTAGTGAAGAGGACCTCGTAATTTTAAACCTCAGTCAAGTGATGAGAACAATAGCTGAGTTGGAGCCCCACTATCCAAACTTCGACACCATGCCAACGTGAGGGCTTTGAGCATCTGCAAATGCAAAACATTCATTACCCTCTCTACGAAGAGAATCTTCAGTAAGACTCGAACCAACGACTTGAGAAATTCTGCCACGAGTTCGCAATTTGGACCACTCTTTAACTACGGAAGCCATCAAAAACTTTTAGTTTAAATGCATTGAGTTAGAATATTTGCTTAGCAAAATTATGGTAATTATTTGAAAATAAATGTATTTATTTGGCAGGTAGCAAATTTTTTGAATAAAAAATATAAATGAAAAAGGAAAATATTTATGTAAATATAAAATAGTTCTAAAAGTACTTGTTTTAAAATATATTATGCAAATAAAGTACAACTTAAATATATATATATATATATATATATATATATATATATATATTAAAAAATATTATACATTACGGGTTTTTTACTGTAAAGCTTTTAGGGTATTATTAAAAGAGAGACAGAAAAAGATTGAAAATTGTTATTTGGTATAAAACGTAAAGTTATAATACATGTATAGTTATGTTTCAAATAAAATCATAACATTACATAAAAAAAATTTAAGAAATGTATTTATAAACAGTAAAACTCTACATGTCTATATAATTTTTTAAAAATTACAGAACATTCAAGTTTTAACAAGTATGAATTTTAGTTGAAGTAGTAAATCTAAGAGAAAAAAAATATTCATTTCAATCAAGGTAGATAAAGTAGCTTTCAAATTTTTCTTAATTAATTTATTTTTAACAGTCTCGTAAAAAATAACACGAAAAAAGCTTTTCATTTAATTCACTAACATTTTAACAGCTTTCTCAATAGACCAGTTTCAAATTCATGCAGAAATGTTTTTAATTCCTAATTATATGGAAAGTTAATTCAAACTTACTTGTTTTTTCTTTCACGCATTACAAGTTAAAAGCAGCTTACAAATGTTAAAAATAAAAAGAAAAAAGTATCTTGAAGCAAATTACGATATAAATTAGCATTTTTCCTTTGGAGCTATTACACTCTGTCGAATGTATTTAAATGCTAATATGAGAAACATAAAAAAAGGAGTTTGGAAGCAAAAAGAATTGTGTAATTCAACTTTTTTTTTAAAAAAAAAAGAATTTACACAGCGGCTGAAAAGTCTGTCTGCGAAATTATTTTACGCATGTTAGATCTTCAGACCGAAGTAGAATCTAATTTACTTGTTTTCAATATATATATATATTTATATTATACTACTTTCCCGAAAGATCTTTTTTTCTTATTAAGAAATAAACATATGTCTTATTTTTCAATTTCACAGTTCCAAGAAATTTGATATAAAAATGATAAATTCTGGCTTTTATGATTCAGCACAGATATTTCTTAAAAACGCGAAAAATATTGGAAAAGGCAATAGTAATTTCCCGAAGCACATTTCAAAAAGAATATAAATTACCCATATATTTGTACATATCACATACATTTTCATGGGAAAATATATGTGAATAAATTGTGTTTCAATGTTTATTTTCTGTAGGTTTCCTTACATCATCTCACTGAGAAAGAAACAATACTATATACAAGTAATTTAAATTCGGGTAAGAAATGTGTGAAAATTAAATAAATATTTTACATGAGAAAATATTTTTAAGTATCACATAATAAAAAGCCTATACATATAAAATAAGCTATAAATATGTTACATAAAAATAAGTATAAACAATTTGTTCTAAAAGTAATTAAAAAGTTCTCAAAATAATACACCCCAATACAAATTTAGAGTGTGAAGACACTATAGTGATATTTAGTAAATTAAATGAAATAATTACAAAAATGTCGTCCATTTTTCTCATCATATATTTGATTTTTTTCTTCTGTAACTTCCTGTACAAATTGATTAAAAAATAATGTGACCGATTTCAGAACATAGTAAATTTTTATTGAATTAACTTATTTCTAAGAATATTTTAGTAATATTTTAAGAATTTTTAATAATTATAATTCTATATTTTAAATCTAGCTCTCAATGCAATACAGATGAGTCTGTAATCAGTAATACATATATATGTGTGTATATGTATACTTATTTCTATTTTTTTAACTTACTGATTAACATAAATATATAATAGTTTGATGTTATAAATTTACATTTAATACATCTGCGAAGCTGGAAAATTTTAAAGTTACATATTTTTAATTTCCTGCGTTTACATTTTTCTAAATAATACTAGCAACAATTTTCATTTAATTTCACTTAATAATATCACATATTTAAAAACAAACATTTTTTAAAAACAATAATGGCATAGTTTTTTTTCCAGCATTTCTAAATGGATCAGTTTTCAAAGTTAACATTCTAATCTTATACATCAGAATTTTCAATTGTATAAAACACAGTTCTACATTCTTCAAATCTTTCATGACTACAATAAAATTTATATATATATATATATATATATATATATATATATATATATATATATATATATATATATATATATATACACATAAACTAGTGGTATGTAAAATTTATTTAAACTTTTTTGTATAATATATATATATATATATATATATAAACATGAATGTTTCCTTCCAAATAATTAAAATTGCCGCCCATATAAATCACCCTGAAAAAAAAATATACTAGCAGTTGGAACAATTGCATAAGAGCAAAAAGCTATCTCAACATACAATATTAAAATGCCCTTTATTATCGCTGTGATATTGCTTTTTTATTTTGAACACAACCTGACAAAAGAAATAACTGAATTCATGTAGGTGAAAGGTTTGGCAAAAAATGCATGTTATTTAGTGTTGCATCTGAATAAATGTTGATATCTTTAACATGAGAAAAGAATACAAAGAAAGTAATGAAACTCTTGAGTATATAAATTTCTGAAATGTGTGTTTGAGTACACGTTCGATATTTAAAAATTGGAATTTTTAAATCAGGCTTTCGTACATTTGGCGAGCGTGTGAGGGAACATTAACCTCGCAGTATTCAGCTACTCGAGGGCTTTTGGTGACGGGCCTTGTATTTTTGATCCATGTCCAAGTGACGAGGACGATATCTGAGCTGGCACTCCGTCTCCTAACTTCCATACTGCACCAACAGAGGGACTTTTCAGCGTCGACATATTTAATGTGCATCGGCCCCCTCTGCATGGAGGGTTTTCAGCGGTACTACGCTCGAATCATGACACGTCGGCTATCAGTCCGCTACCTTGACCACTAGGATATCGCGGCGACATGATAATTGTGAATATAAATTATTAGTCTAAAAGCTAATGCATACTGTAATAAAATAACTAACTATTGAAAAAGTTGTTTATTAAAAAGTTCCTTTCATCAAGAATATTTCGTACTAAAAGAAATTAAGATCTTGTACTTTATGAGTTTTAAACTTAATTCATACATAATGCGCAAATTTTTTTAAAAAAATCATCAAATGAGAAATTATTTTATTGTGTTATGAAGTACACACACGCACACACACACAATTATAAAAAAATACGTTGAAAATTTAAAAATTTCTTGCAATTATCAAATTATTGCGTTCACACACTTTAAACTGTTATCAAGCATGTTTTATCAAAGCTAGTTTATAATAATTTTTTCAACTTATTTTGATAATTAGTTACTAGTAATCATTAATTAAAAATTTCTTTTTTTTCGGATAATTAGATTAGAAATTAAATCAGTTATTTGATTTAATTAAAACCATGATATTATCCAAAAATTTTATAAGTCGAATATGATATTTGCAAAGCAGAATATCATTTTTAAAAAATTTGCGATTTCATCCTGCCACGATTTTTTTCAGTTATGAAAATCTTTCCTTCAAATCATACACACTTTTAAAATAACATCGTTACAAATGTAAGAATCTTTAAAACATATATATAAAAAATCAACTAGAACCATTTATGCCAGCTTTAATTCAGAAAAAAACACTTAATGAAATAAAAATACTATAAATAATTTGTTTTCGAATAATTTTACCGCTTCAAAATGAACGAATGATACTCTCATTGATACATCTCTCTTTAAATTTTGACAATTTATTATACTGTTCCAATTAATTGAGACAATTGGTAAAAAACGATTTATTTTAATTCTTAGCTTTTAATCATAATAAACCTTAAGTAAACAAAAAAATCTCCATATTAGAACGAAATATGTCATCTCGTTGCAAAAATGACCTCTTCAACTCCTCTTGGACTCAAATAGTGCACCGCACATGTTCTAGCTTCATCATCGTGTAACCATACTGGTATAGCACTTTTTATCATTAGTCCTGTTGTCGTACAACTCATCTTAGCTAAGCGATTCTTGAGAATATGTCATAAATTCTCAATATAATTTAGGTCTGATAAATTACTAGGCCAATTAAGCACTTTTATTTTATTTTCCCGTATAAAACAGTCTGGACCAATATGGAATTTGGACAAAAAGCCAAATCAAGTTGGAATATGGATGAAGCAATTCTACTGCGTAACATTTCTATGTTTTTCAAACAATTCATCATGTCTTTAAAAGGAAATAAGCTTCCAGTGTCATTGGTTGTGAAAAAACACCAAATTATCTGTTTAGAAGGATGCTTTGCACTCTGTTGGATATGATTTGGCAGTAGAGTTTCAACTTTACTTCATCTAACTACACTTGATTTGTATACCTGCACAAAAAAAAATGCATTTTCATCGCTGAAAATCATCTTCTTCTAGTCGTTAAGCGTCCAGGGTAAGTGTTTTTGGCCCATGCTAAACGTATTTTCATCGTTTTCTGAGTTAGAAATTGCTTTTTTTTCTCGTTCTTGATGCCCTACTGCTCTAACTTCCAGAACCCTTTTCTGTACAGTTGAGGTATTCACTTCTCTCTCAACATCATAATCCAATAAATATCTCCAAAGGTCTGTGCTTCTCTTACTTTGATTTATTTTGCTATTTCTTATTAGAATTTTATCAGTTCTTGGAGTATTTTTTCGTCTTAGCCCACATTTTTCTTCTCTCTTTGGAGACGATGATAAGGAATCTTGAAATGTTCTTAATATTCTTGAAACACTTGATTTGCCCACACCAACTACCATAGCTATATCTCTCACAGTCATAGAAGTGTGTTCGTTAAGAACTATTATTTTATCACGCTTCCTCGGAGTAATGTCCATCTCTAATCAAGCAAAAGTAACGTGTTACGTGGAACGCAAAATTACAGAACCCCCAGCTACCCCACTGAAAGGCTTCCAAATGAACCACTAATGTACTAAAACCAACCAAACGAGTAAATTATAGTCAAAGTCAATCCACCGCATTACTTCTGAGTAAATATAACCGGTATGAGGTGGTTCGGGCATAACTGGTAATCACATACCAACTTAGACAAGAAAAAAAATGTTTGTCCCAATTAATTCGAACAGTATAGTACTATTAGGTTCACTTTTCTGTCGTGATGAATAACAATGACTTTCAGAACGATAACTAAATCTTTATGAAGTATATTATTGTGGAAGGCGGCAAATAGGCATCAGTTCTATTACAAGCATTTGAGCTCGTTTAAAAGTTTTCGAGATAAGTCACAAATACCCTATTATGTCTAAAAATACTAGTATAATTATATTAACTATCATACTTTATTCAGAAAATTGATTTAAGAATTTCACAGTTCAGATAATTGTATTTATCTTTTAAAAATTGCCTTCTTGCATCATTCTCGCGTGAAGTATCAAAAGGGGTGATACGTCAATACTTTGACGTATTCCTAGTGATGTATCGAAATTCATAGTTATAGCTCAGAAAATTTTCTCTAGTCCAGCAGAAGCCAATGCCTGATTTTCTCGTTTACTTCTAAAAACTGCTTTGAAAAATGGCCTTGTAATTAAAGCTTACTTCAAGATGAGTGCCTGAGCACCAATCTTTCACAGTTATTTTACTTTTTTAAAGTGTATGTGCACCAACACCGTATTCATAAAATTGTACAATGGCTAAAGGCTATAATGTTATTGAAATACTTAAATTTTAAAAAAAACTACCGGGGCTTAGAACATCAAGAATAGAAATATTTTAAAAGAGCAAAATAATTTAGGAAAAGAGAAGTTTATTTTCCCTTTGATTGGTCTACGTTAAAAGAAATGGGATTCCAACTTCTGCAGTAAAATTTGTTTATTGATAAAAGCATAGTCAGTTTTGTTTGAATAAAAGCAACTAAAATTGTAAATTAGAACTACATGCATCATCAACTACATCAGAACTAATATACATAACTGTAGAATTTTTTGTATGTATATTTTCATTGATTTTTAAAAATTCTTACTACAATTTTCTAATAAAGTCTACTAATTTTTTTATTTTTCATGTCTAAGTAACAATTGTGTAAAATAACAAATTACTTTTGTGTATATCATTTCCGTATACCATGAGTACCATCATGTATATATTTAGACTCATCAAGGCAGGGAACGGTTATTGGCTTATTTGTGAATCATTTGTCTATTTCAACCATCTATAAAAATATCGCTCGAATCTTTTACGTTCTGCTTCATAAGTGAATACTGAGTAGTGCAATCAATGGACCAAGTGATCGACCTTTGCTCGATGTACCAACCCATATACGTTTCTCTTCAATCCTAACTTTAGAGTTTTGAGAAGTGTGGTACTCCAGTTCGTAAATACTTTCGAGTGGGAACATCAAGTAGCTTACATGCTGCACAACATCATTCCCTTGGAATGGAATACTCCAGTAAATTTTATGGAATATATCTCACTATATTTACAAGCTCCAAATTTTAAAGTTACCACTGTAACTTCAAAACAGGTATCTATAAAAGCTGGGCGCCCATAAATATTGCATATCTCTTATCCCCGAATACAAAGATATTTAGACCATAATCCTGAATTTTAAATCTTCTACATCTTAGGAATATAGGAGGGGTATATTTTTGTTTTTCTATCTTTCCTGAAACTTTTGTGCAATTTTTTGAATATGTAATATTTAGTTATTTTATATAAATATGCCATTTAATCTTAATATGGTACATTTTAAAGAATTTTAATTGAAATTAACTATCATGTTATGCTTGTTTTGTTACATTAAAATACATTACATTTAACTATTATATTTTTTATTAAAATATAATAATTTGTACCGCATTTCTAAAAGTACTTAAGTATACTTAGATATTTACATGACAAATCATTAATAAGAAATATATGTACATACATAACAATAAAAAACAAAAACTGGGAAAATAAATATAGTTTTATTTTAATAAATATAACTTTATTATAATTTTATTTATTTTAATGAAATATTTCAAATGTTTCTCATTCTTTAGTATTTACTAACTTTCAACTTCTGAGATTAAAGCTGAAATCTAAAACAATGTAAGCAAGCGACAAGTATTCATCTGTAAAATTTTCTTTAAATATTTCCTTAAATTTCCCTTCATTGAAATACAGAATTCTTAATCGTATCTCATTTTACAAATAAAAAGTCTTGTAAACAAATTAAAACACACAATATAGGGATATCCTAAAGAAAGTACAAAAATAAAGCGCAGAGGTGGAGAATACCAATTTACATGAAATAGCTTTAACCAACTGCAGATAAGGATTATAAATTCCTTATCTGAATTCCAAATTTTCTCTTTATAATATGCATTCTCAAAGAAAACGATGAATGCAGATTGAATACAAAGTAGCACACCCCCTTGCACATAATTCAAAGCTCGACTATTCAAAATCCCCTCTCCTCCCTCTAAAAGAATAAATTATAAATTTTAATCAAAATATTGCCTTCAAAGTGACAATTATGCATTGTGCCGCGGCGCGTTAAAATACAAAGACATATTTAGTTAGACGGATTTTAAGTTTATGGAATAGATAAATTTGCCTATTTTTATCTTCGTAGAAAAGGGCTAGTTCTTTCATCCTAACGTGTCTTTTGTTATCTAACAATACCCAAAACAAACAAAGAAAATATTCTGTAATTAGGTACTATATATATTTTTCATTCTCGGAGAATACAGCAACTCTCCTTTTGAGTTAAGGAAAAGTAGTGCGGAAAGGCAGGGTTGCGTCTCAAAGGTCTTGAATTTTTCATCCAAAAGAACGGACTTATCAAGGTTGATTCCTCTCCTCCTAGAGAAATCAAAGAACTGTTGGAAAAATACAATTCAATTAGCCGACAAACTGAAAGCATTGTTCCGCTCTCAATCTAATCTCAAGCGAAAGACTGTAAAAGCTGTTTCGTTTCAGAGTTTCTTCGGCTTTTTATGTGAATAAAAGATTCTTGATCTTGCTCTTCGATGTTGTTTTTTGATCCATAAATAAATAGTTTTGTTTCAGTACTGGAAGTGCTTTGCATGTTGCGTTAGCACTTCACAAGTATCTAAATGAATTGAATATGTTACTGTGCATTGATTTAAAGAAGAAATATTTATTAAAAAGCCTCTTTTCTAGATATTGTAATAGATTACTCAGAAAACACACATTTTATGCCTAAATTTACTAAACATATCCAAAAACATTAATATTTGACTGTTAACAAACATTACAATTTGTTTTATTTCATGTGTATATTTTTATCTGTAAAAAAATTTATTTACTCAACATTTACATACTTAAACATTATTTAAATTTATTATTTTCTGCTAGAGAGACAGAAATAATTTGAATACCAAAAATAAATGAAATCAAAACAGATATTGGAATATAACGAATGGAGGCTGTAGTATTATAAACATTGTTGACATAGGACAGCTCTTATGTATCAAAATAATTTAAGTAAAAGTGAGGTTTAATCAGTTTTGTGGCTAGCCAACCTTCTCCTTTTCTGTTTATAATACTGAGGAAATTCCTATTGAAAATAATGGATAGAATTTCTAAATTCATCTCAAGAAAAAGATAACTTACCAAAAATTGCATTCGAAAATACATATACCGCTTTGAATATGTGTACAATGAACAAGTTATTGCCAGATTCTGCACTCAAATAAAAATTCAAAGCCAACTGGCTAAATTGTAGCACGTAGCAAAAAGTATAAAATCATTTGTACTGAAATAATTATAGAGTATGCGCATTATGTCAAATACTACAATTAAATGAGTACCTCTAGGAATATTTTTGCATTTGTCCATAAAATATTACTAAGGTTAAAAATAAAAATTAAAGGATATTAGAGTTATACTGTTACGCCTTTTGTAAATTGATTATGTAGGTAATTATAAGCATATCTAACTAGGAAATATGAATATTTACAATATATTCTATAGCAATAAAAACTATTAATCTTCAAATAAAAATTTAATCTATACAATTTATAGTTCCTTAATACTAATAACTATTCATAAAATTAAATAGGTATTAAGTATATATATATTGGTCTTCAAAATTAAGAGAATTTTAATATTTTGTTGATTATTTCTAGAACTACTGGACAGAATTTAATCAAATTTGGTATGCATATAGAGCTTATATAATGCAAAAAATAACCATTCAACAGTTAAAATATACAAGCACGATAGTGCGTAACACTCATTTAAGTCGGAAGGTATGAAGTAGCAGTTGCAGAATATAATAAAAATAATTGATTAGTAGTGGGTATAGTCCCCTCTTTCAGATTAACAAGACTCACACTGTGATTTTATGCAATAAATAAGGGAATTTATGAGTTTCTGTGGCAATTAATCCCACTCTTTCAGCCTCGTTTCAAGCTTTGGATGGTTCTAGGAGGGGAGATAGAAATAGCATTTGCCCACCCCAGAGCAACCCAGTCATTCTTTATATGGATTAGGGCTAGAGAACTAACTGCTCAATGCATCAGGCGAATATCCTCACTTTTTAGAAACTCATCGACCAGATAAGTTCTATATGTCTCACGTTGTCATGCATTAAAATAAAATCAAGGCCAACTGCATCCCTGAAAAGACGAACATCGGGCTCCAAAACCTCACTCTATACCTCTCAGTAGTCGAAGTGCCTCTTTCAAAGAAATGGAGGTGTGTGCGGCCATCCAACGTGATGCTTGCCCAAACCACCAAGCCTCCATTGCCCTAATGCAGTGTTTCTCAAAGTGTGGGGCGCGCCCCCTGGGGGGCGCGATGACCCTACAAGGGGGGCGCGAGCGTATCGAAAATTTAAAGATTTTTTTTAAAAAAAAATAACCGGAAAAAGAAGTAAAACAAAATGCATTCTTCCATAATAAAAAAAATACACACAACAACACAGACATAATTTATGTTTATTATCTGACTTTTTCCGTCATCAAATAGCTATCTTTGATCCCAAAACCAAATTAAGGAAAAAAAACCATTTTGTTTTATTTGCTGTATTTCCTCAATGAGAGATTTTTTTATTACGTTTTAACATAAAATATTACTTGTTAAAAGAAAAACGAAACCCAGACCCTGAGAAAAATTCTAAGAAGATAAACAATTCACCACTGTAATTATTATTGAAGTACTGTACATTAGTTGTAGAAAAAGAAAAGGAAGTCATGATTCACTTTTCAGCCAGGCTGCATAGTACGTTTGCTAATCATTTGATTGACCTTCAATCTTATGGTATGCTTATTATCAATATTAGTTCCGTCCCATCTTTTATGCGTTTGCTTTTCGCTTAGGGAAATTGTAAATAATTGAGTTTTGCGATATTTGGAAAAGAATTGATTGGTTTAACATTTCTGTAGGATAATTGAAAAGTGTCTGATTTGCGTCCTTTATTATGGTCTTGTACTTTTGAATCATTTTAGTTCAGTTTTATTGGATTTTTCTCAAATCATCAAAGAATTGAATAGTCCTTGAAAGAAGGTAAGTATACTTTCCATAAATTAAAATATTCACTAGAATTCCGATTTGTATCGTGTACAGTAAAAATAATTCTAAACAAATGATTGGGGGGTGACTGAGTCCCCCGCACTACCATTAATGTTAGTATCGAGTACGCGCCTGCTCCCGGGTTAAAACATTTTGAAGTCTTCTCGCTTTAAATGTTAAAAAGTAACACAATTATTCTTCATCGGAATTTTATATTCTTTTTCATAATTTAACATTAATTCTAAATGCTAATTGTGTGAGGTTTAAAATTACAGTTCTTTTAAACAGTTATGTACAATTATAGCATTTATCAGAAAAATCATTTTACATTTTTGTATACAATGCCGTGCACACAGTTTTACTCTCCTTACAGTTCAGCTATTATATCAAGAAAAATGTTTTATTTTTTTAAAAAATGAACTCGTGCGAAAAGTCGGTGTTTCAGCCAGTATACGTTTGATGTATCAGTACTGAAGAAGGTATTTTATAAATAATTTCTTATTACTGAATTTGGAAGCGGTAGCTGAATGGTATAGGTATCGGATCGTGGCTTGCCTTGTCACGAGTTCGAGCCCAGTACCACTAAAGACCCTCCGTGTAGGGCAGCGATGCACGTTAAATCTGTTGAGAGTTGAAACGTTTTCCCGTTGGTGTGGTGTGGTAGTTAGGAGAGAGGGGTGCCAGCTCAGGTGTCATCCACGTCACTTGACCATGGTTCAAAATTACGTGGTCTTTCGTCAAAAGCCCTCGTGCAGCTGAACAGTGCGACGTTAATATTCAATCAATCAATCTTATTACTAAATTAAGAACAAGTTTAATAATTATTAGGGACTTCCACGGGCTTGTCTTGTAGAGGAAAGTTTTTTCAAAGGAAGGTTTAATATCAGAAATTGACAATCAAAGAGTTATTTTCTATATTTAGCTGAGATCTATATTTTGTCTTCAAGGCATCCACTGCAGAAAATCCGGTTTGAAAAAGGTAGGATGTTGAAAATGGTAATAGTATACGAAGTGCTTTTGTTTTCAGTACAGATAATTTCTCATCCACCTCTACCCCAAATTCAAAGAGCGATTTATTACAAAATTGCCTTTTAATTTTTCACTGGATGTGAAATCTATGAAGATTTCTTCTTCGGAAGTTGAGAGCCCTTCTGGAGTACTTGAAATAGATCCCTAATCCACTCGTAACTTGCTACCAAGCTGACCTCATCCAGAAAATACTTTTTAAAATTCTTTGCCAACATAGCTAAATGATTTTACATGTTTTAAAAACAACTTTCACATGTTGTTCTACAGATTTGTAAGTTTTAAGACATATCGAGCTGGGGCTTTTTTCCCATCATTTACTTCAGTAGTGGTAAATCCAAAATTTAAGTATTTTTGAGAAGATCGCCTTGATTTAATTTTCGGAACCATGCTCGTTCGTCTGTGTACTTGTTGATTCTTTATTATGGTCGAATGTTTGCTTACGATTTAAAAATGTATGTATGATATTGTTTTAATCTACTGCCGTAAATACTTAATTACCGTGAATTACAATTAACGTGGAAATTAAAAAAAATGTACATTCAAGCTAGATTCGGTAGTTATAGGAGTATCGAGTCGACCAAAACTGACTGGAATTGTACGAGGAAAAGCATTTTTACATGTTTTGCGCAGATGTCCGATAGGTTGCCCAGACTCACGCAAACGTACCCTATAATGCCAGATGTGATGGATATGATAGAGAGCGACATTGACTAGACTATTTTTCTAATGACATTTGTACTTTGAGAAATGAATGCTGAAGGAAATAATTCATAAATTAAATACATCATTTTGCGATCTGTTCAATTTAAAAATTAGAGAAAGAAAAATAACATAATTCTAAGTAATATATATTTTAAGTAATTTTCTTAAAATATATATTACTAAAAGTTACATATACACAAAATTTAATATACTTATCGTCTTAATTTGTACGGTTTACAATTAAGATCGTATTGTAACTTTAGCGTCTCTCTCTCAAAGTGCATTTTTATTGCAGTAAATACATTATTGTTGTACAGGGGGCGAGACAAAAATTATGATTGAAAATTGGGTCGCCAGTATTGAAAGTTTGAGAAACACTGCTTTTAATGTATGAGTGGTGCACAGAGTATTTTATGACTAATTAATTAATGCTAAATTAAGAACAAGTTTAATAATTGTTAGCTACTTCCATGGGCTTGTCTTACAGAGCAAAGTTTTTGAAAGGGAGTTTTAAGATAAGAAATTGACCCTCTGAGTTCATTTTCTATATTTAGCTGATATCTATATTTTGTCTTCTAAGCAACCACCGCATTTTGTAATATGTTCCAATTTAAAAATCAGAGAAAGGAAAAATAACTTAGTAATTATCCTATTACTTAACTTTTTTTTGTTTAAAAGTAACATAGACAAAATTTAATACTTATGTCATGAATTTGTACGGTTTATAATAAATATTTTTGCGTTATCGTAAAAGTGCATTATTATTGCATTCAGTAAATTATTATGTATGAGGGGGCGCGATAAAAATTGTGATTGAAAAGGGGGGCGCCAGTATTGAAAGTTTGAGAAGCACTGCCCTAATGGTTGATTTCTCGGACATTGAAGGGCAGGTAGCGGGCCCTGGTTCTCTCCAAACGAAAGTATGGCGAAAATATATGGAGAGAATCAGGAATATATATATATATATATAAAGTATGTGTGTGTGAGCGTGTGCATGTGTGTGTGTAAGGAAATACATAGATGCATAATAAATTCAGTGACCTACTGTAAAAACATTGATACATTTGTTTCTAATCCACCTCCTCAAAGTCTCATTATAGAACTATTCAGTCTTCCGCATTTAAGAGATTGGGACTTGAACCCAACCGTACGATATGAATGGTGGAAATGACACAATACTCTAAGAAATAACCATGAGCACAAATAATCCATTAAAATTTTTATTAAGTGTTCGCCTACTCAAAGTATGAGAGGAATATCTGCTTAATTAAATAATCAGAATGCGCCTATAAGTAAGCCTCTCAAAAGATTAGCACATTATAAATCCAAATCTCTAACAAAACGAAGAAAGCGCTCCTCTCAGACAGACAGTTCGAATCAGCCACTCGAAGAGATTTGTCCCGAGAACTTCTCTCGAGGATGATTGCTCTCAAGGCGAGTAAATGGTTGAATCTAGGTAAGAAAGGGCTACTTGACTGGTTGTATTCATAACCACTCACTTGTACGCGAAAACTCAGCTTACTAATTGCTAACTAACATTCTCTCTCACACACACACACTCACACACATTCACTCACTTTTAAACATTACAAATAATTTGCACATCTTGTTTTCACTGTAAGGAGGTGGAAGTTTAACTTTCAATAAAATTTTAAAGAGTATTACTTTGAGAGGGAAACCCTCGAATTAGAACGCTATATTTTGAACTATTTCAACTTTTCTTAGCTAGACTAAATAAATTTAAATTAATAATTGTGTGTAGGTTGAATAGACTATATTTTTGTGGAAAATGGTAGGTAAAAACAAAAAAGAACCAGTCGACTGACAGCAATTTACTTTAACTAGAATAATTCAAATCATTCCAGCTAACAGAAAAGAGAATTACTTTAAAGTCTGTTTGTTGAAACTATGATATATCATAAAGGTACAAAGATAGAAAGCACAAAAGGAACCAAATGGATCTTTGCATTGTATATAAAACATGTTTCGAAAATCTGCTCTGAAGCGTAAACAAATATAGTTTACCTTTTGAGACACTTTTTTTATCTTCTAAAAATAAATCAAGTTAGATGACAACAATCTTTAAATCTTCTTTTTAAAAAAAGTGGAAAACTGTACAGAAAAATGTATTAGTTTCCTTTTCTGTGTGTGTGTGAGTACAACTACCTCACACTACGAACAATGAATAAAGAGTCGGTTGATTATTTAATGCATAACTGAGAAATGTTTATATATATATATATATATATATATATATATATATATATAATTTATATATATATATATATATATATATATATATATATATATAGGAAGTGCAATTTATATATATATATATATATATATAGGAAGTGCAATTTTATATATTATATATATATATATATTTAGGAAGTGCAATTTTATATATATATATATATATATTTCTACGAGTATCTACGAATCTCAAGGCAAACATTTAATAACGTTTTTAATAAAAAAAATTTTATATAGTTTCAAAGGAATTTTAAACAAGGTAGTTTCAGTTTATCTAAGAAAATGGTTTTGCATTCTAATAAATTAATAAAGAGCTAATTTAAATTTACTTTAATATCACTTGATGACTCTTTATTCATTACATACTTAACGGTACTTTAGAATAAAAAAACAACGTTAAATAGCATTTGGTAGAAAATCTATAAAACGGTATTTTTTATTTATAAGTAATGCACAACACACATATCTGCGAACTGTACTTTTAAATAAAAATGCAGGCTGTAATGACTGCCATAATTTCCATTACCAGAAATATTATAATTAATTTTAAAGACCATTAAATAATTATTTTCAACGTGCTAACTATAAAGTTAATTAAACTGAACAATAATAAAACAGTGCTTAAAGTAATTAATATTTTCATAACTAGCCGACTTTAACAAAAAAAAATTTATCAGACAGTAGAATTTTAATGTAATACACAGTAACAAAATTAAACTATATAAATGCGTAAAATATAATTAATCATACATCTAAGAAAAACGTAATTATTTAAAATATAATTATCAATTACTTAAGATGTGAATAGCGTCCCGTCGACAGTAATTAGTTCCATAAGTACTTATATGATATATCTTTTTTGCAATATAATTAACTTCATATCTCGTGAAATGCTACAGACGTATCTATCCATTAACATTAGGAACATAAGACGGAAAAAAAGAAAAAAAAATCACACGTTTATCTTTATTTTATTTTCCAAAATTAGTTTTTTTTGTAAGGAATTCTTAAACTTTTAATTTATTCCAATATTTAAGGAGTCCCTGGGTAAAGCTAAATAACTTTATATATATATATATATATATATATATATATATATATATATATATATATATATATATATATCAAGACATTCATTCCTCTGTTAAATCCTTACTTCTTCTCACGCTTTAATTCTCCTTAACAAGGGGAATTATCACCTGCTCTAATTTAATTATAAGCTCATATTGCTGTTTAACCAGGTGGTTCGTCAGCATTCTTCACCTCAAGCCGCTTTCAAACGCTAGGTGAATAAATTTGCATGTTGAAGATGCACAGTATATGTTGTCTCCTTGTCAGCAGGTGTTAGAGGGCTTGTTTAAGAATGTGAAGTGGTATCTTTATTACGCGCTCAGCAAACACACTTTCATGCCTTGCGGATATAAGTAATTTATAACAAAAACATTCTCAGTGTTATTATTTTTGATGAAATTTTAACGAAGAGAAGTTATTTTAAATACTAAAGTCAATTATATGTTAGATATAGCTGAAAAACTTTTAATAATTTCTTATTAAACTCTATTAATAATGGGATTGAAATAAATATGAACATAATATTACATAAATAGGTGTAAATCATAATTGTTTCAATAACCTATTAATTTTCTTATATAAAAATATATCAAAGAATAAAAGAAATTATTAAAAGTTTTTGTTGAAAAAAATTCAAAATCTTTTTTTTAGGGACACATAACAAATGACTTTATTGTGTTTTACTATTTATTCTGTAACCAATATTTAGATATTTAGTTAACATCTTTTTTTCTTTTAAGTTTCTAGTAAAAATGCAAATAATCTTAGTCATAACGTCAAAATAACTTATATGAATTCAATTAATTAAACAGAAACTATTATTTGCACTTACCGAACAGAAAAAAATAAAATTTGCTTTAAAAGTAAAAAAAATAAGAATAAAAAATTTATGTGATTTTTTTCTGAACGTTGTTTGGGTTAAGCAGAAAAATGTATTGCTTTAGAAAATATGTAATGAATTTTTTGAACGCATATTTTATACATACTTTTTTAGAAATCCTAGTTTAAAGAAACTTACTAGCCTTTTATATTTTACCGACTGAAAAAAATTAAATATTATTAAAGTATTTGAACAATTCATTAAATATTAATGTAACTGAAATAAAAAAATTTTACTATGATACAGTGTACACTATAATAAAGTAACTTTTATAAAAACATTATTTTCAGGTCTCAGTTTAGTCTCATTACAGTGTGTGTGTGTGTGTACTTAATATAAATAAACCTTCACATTTTCTTTCTGTAAAATTTCAGCAATATTTTATTTAATATTTAAATAATATTAAATAAGTTATCAAATTTATATCATATTAAAACTTCAGTATAATAAATTTAAAACACCATAATTAACCTTTTATCACATTTAATTTTTCCTTAAATAAAAAAAATATAAAATGTTACAAAATTATTGTTTTTTACTTATATATATGAAGACGATAATAAATTAATTCATCTTTTACTGTCATTTTAAAATACAACTTATTTTAAAAAACATAAAAGCCGTATATATAAAGTCCTAATCCTCTTAAATAACTCCTCTTTCAGCTTTTTTTAACCTACGTTTAATATTGCAGAAAATCAAGTAATTTAAAAGCCTTAATTTAATTAATTCTACAGCAAAAACATCTTGCTTTAAATCTATTTATTCATATCCTCATCAAATGACGTCTAGATTACAAAATTAATAAATACATTCATTGTATATATTTGTTATTTAATAAAGTAACACAATATTGATCAGAATAAACACAGCAATATCATGAATAATTCATTTATTTTACAGATATATTTACTTATTACTTTTCTTATTATTACTGAAATTTTTGAAGTTGATACTCATTTGAACGCAACACTACTTAAATCTCCTTTCTTTTAAAGAAATCCGGGTTTTTTCAAAAGAAACAGAATAATATATTTGATAAACTTAAATTAAATTCTTTTAGTTTATCTTATTTATTAATATTTTTTATTTCTTATTTCTGAATTGAAACTGAATAATTTTTTACGATATAAGATAAAAAAAAGATGTTAAGTTAATGCCAAGTTATCAAAAAAAAATGATATGAAATAACTTATTTGTTAACCAATGATAAAATTTTAACTATATTGTTTAGCATTATTTTAGTGATATTATTAAAATTAATCCTAAAAGAGAGATACCAACTAACTACACTTTTATCAATTGCATAATTTTATAAATTTTTCCTTATAAAAATCAAATTCGTCAGGGATTTTTCCTTTTTTAAAAATATATTTCCAGCATAACGTTAATTTTCTTATTCGTGTTTCTCTTAATAAATTATCCGCAGGCTTTAAATGTTTGAATAAAGAATTTGGATTAATTTCTGTAATATTAGAAAAGAAGTCAAATTGAATAAAAGCTGAGCAATAGAGAATTTTAGACGGAAAAATTTTTATATGACGAAAAACCTCCAGGCTGTTATTTTCAGTGGCGCTTTGGGGGGATGAAAATGTAATTGAATAAATGTCATTCTGAATTACGTTTACTTGCGATAAAAGGATTAAGGTTAGGGAAGTTTTAATGTAGTAAGGATTATTATATACATGTAACTCCTCGTAAAAGTCTCCAAAGATCTTAAAATTTGATGAATAACTACAACTTGGCTGAAGACTTAAATAAACAACCTCAATATTATATGAAAACTGTGAGTATCAAAATTAATACAAAATACAACAGCTAGGTGATTTTTCAAATGAGAAACTCATTACATTATTATTGTAGCCTAATAGTGGAAGGAGTGCTATTACAATTTCTTAGTACGTTATTGTGTTTTTAACAAACTTTTGTAAGTATTAAGGGGTGTTGGAAACCTCTCTCTCTATATATATACTGACAATGTTAAATTGGCTGTTTTCGATGTACCTTTTCTCAAAATCTGTTTTATGTACATGCTTGAAATTTTTCATACTATTAAAGTACATCTGTCTTATTATACTAAAATGAGCTTTTAGCTAATTTTGAATTTTTAAGAAATTATGAAATATTTTATCAAACATTGCGAAATTTGACCCATTTTTACTTAAAAAACTTGTAAAAATTAAATTTTTGAGTGTTTTAAAAAAGCTCATTTTAGTACATATTAGACATCATTATAAATAATTCATAAAAAATTTACATACCTGTGAGCAGTAGTTTCTCAGAAAAGGTACATCGCACATTAAAATTTACATTTTGAGATAAATTGATTTTAATTTATACAGTGAGACTTCTAATCGGCTGGGAAATAAAAAAATAAAAGGCTCAATTTAAAATAAAAGATACATGTTTTGGTTCATATCAGTCGTTACACTATTAAGCAAAAACAAAGTAATTTGTTTACAATTTTCGCCATTAAAATGGGCGTGGCCCAAATTCAACGATTATTTAAAAATACGTTTTAAGGGCTTCTAAATACCCTAGAGGTTCAAGTAAGATATTTTTAGAAAGGTTAAAATATATACAATTTGAAAATGTAAAAATCTCAAATTGTCAAAAAAATAAGATTTTAGCTTTCCAACACCCCTTAAATCTAGATTAAGTTGTGTCCTAAGGTTACCCAGCTGTAATTTACCACAAAATAGCTTATCTAAAATCTGTTTACTGTGACGGGTTTACCAACAGATAGATCTAAGAGAGACAAATGAAACAATTAAACTAATGAAAGGATGTTTGAAAGGATGTGTATTTTTTGAATAGCAATCCATACCCATCTATAAGCACAAAGGTACGTTTTTTGAAATAATATGCACGTAAAGTAGCAGTAAACATTAACTAGAGCTGTACAAAGTTGTCTGAGTATCGTGAAACTTTTTGTGAGAGAGATAAATGAGTATCATATTCTGTAAGTGACGATGATGCAATAAAGAGTTAAACAACGCATATATAATTCGAAGAAACATAACGTTCATTATTGAGATTTTTTAGTTTCTTTTTTTCATACTGTGCAATGATGTCAGTTTCCAGGATTAAGTCAATGTAAAATAATCGAGTTTTTCAATATGCCTTCTTAACATCTGAACAACTCAGTGTAATAAGAAATAGCAAATCAAAAGTCCACTTGATGTCAACATCAATATCCTTTAGCATGGATGTTTTGCATTGTTTCACCCCCCCTCCAAATTAATATTTGTATCTTAATTTTTCAACCGGATCTTTAGAGATGTCATAAAAAAACTATGTTCTTTGTTCGTCTTATTCAAGGTCATACACTTCCTCCATTACATGATCATTAGTTTCATCCATCAACATGTTTTAAGATATCCGACTACGTTCGGATCCATGATTTTAAAAAGCGCATACATGGATAATTTTCATGATATTTAGTGTCATTTAGATTATATTATATGCATAAAATTGTTTTAAGGACATTTTGACAAAAAATTTATTTAAATACAATATTTTGGCAAAGAATTAACTTAGAATAATCTTTTTTCCAAATGTTCTCCTTTGGGGAAAAATGGTTCTATTATAATAATATTTTGCCTGTATATAGCTCAGACCTCTCTACAGAGGCTCAACTAGAATTTTTGAGATATATAACTTAGAAGTGTGTTTATTCATATTGTACGATAACAGAGGGGAGAAATTTTAAGAAAAAAACACCAATAATTATTTCAATTAGTGGTAACTCTGAAAATAATGTGAATTTTTCAAAAATTTTAGTTGGGCCTCTGTACAGAGGTCTCAGCTATATACAGGCAAAATATTATTATAATAGAAGAATTTTTGACAAAAGAAGAACATTTTGAAAAAAAAAGGTTACTCTAGCTTAATTTTTTGCCAAAATATTATATTTAAATAATTTTTTTTGTCAAAATCTCCTTAAAACGATTTTATGTATGTATTCTAATCTAAATGACACTAAATATCATGAAAATTATCCATTTATGTGCTTTTTTAAAATCAAGGTTTCGAACGTAGTCGGATACCTTAAACAGACGCATGACTTTTACCTTCGAAACGACCATTTATTCTTAAAAAGCCGTGCACAGGAAGGGGATGGATCCGTACAGATGTCCATAGAAAAGACATATGTATAGATCCTATTTTGGTTCTCGACTTTTTAAGATTCAATGGACTATTGGATTTGGATCTGACTTCTTCAATCTCTGAAGGATTAGCAAAAACTACAGTTCATATAGTTGTAAATATTACTGCCGATAATTGCGTCAGATGTCTTTATTCAAGTATATTTTAAGCACCCAAATCTTATTTGTTGTTTCACCTTTCAATTGTTATCTTTTCTTTAGCAAATTTGACCTGTAAAATTTTCTTTTAGTGATGTTGTAATGCTATTGGCCAAATATTTCTTATTAGTGCATTTGCTTATAGTGTAATGATAAACTAGTTTATATAAATTTTCTGACTTCTAACTTTAAAATTAATTTACCAAGCAGAAGATGGAGAGAGTATATTATCATAATCTATTGAGAAATATATATTTTTTCCAAGTTAAATATTTAACTCAATTTCTTAAGTAGAAAACCAATTTCAAATGCATAGTTTCAACATCATTCCTATGCAAAACTTATTATCAATTGCTCCTGTCTTAAATATTTAACACTTACGAATAAATTTTGCAGTAATAATGCCAACTGTATCAAAATTAAGTTAAATGTTTACCTAAGTAAAACGAAGCTTTTTTACAACATGCTCATATATAAAGAGGCTCATATTCGAGCTGCCGAACCTACGTGCCTTTTAGTTTTTTGAAATAAGGAAATATTACCTGAAAAAAAACAGAATTTAAAAAGCTCTGTGCACATTTTACAATTCAAACAAATGCAAACTCTCAAATGAGTCAACAAAACCTATTATATATTAAAGCGAACATCAAAGAGAAAATATTCTTTTTCACTGCAATCAAAGGGAACCGCTCAAGTAATTAATTACTTTTAATTACACAGAGAAATTCTCTATAGACTTCAAAACTCATTTCAATGCCCTCCTTTTAAATACAGTTACTTATACGTTAGAAATACGACCATTACTGAGCAACAAGTGGTAACAGAAGCATTAAAATTTAATAACATTCTTTTCTATTTTACTTGGTACTTCCCAAAGGCGTTTTAATTAATTTACTGAGCCCATAATAGCCATGGTCTTAAAACTTGACATTAAACAGACAAACATGAATTGTGCACTGCTGCACCTCCTTAGAAATTCACACACACACACACTCTGTATTATATAACAAAGAATATAATAAAATCCCATACGTATGCAAGGTATTTAAATGGATCTCAACTCTGCTTCCTTTCATTTATCTTGCTATGAAAATCGAGACTTTTAATTATTCTCTCAGTGAAGTCACTTAATACTCACTATTTCATAGGTAACTTCTAACTCAAAGTAATTTGAAGCAATGTATTTAATGGAAAACCGTTAGAGCATGCATTTCTTTGGACTAAATCATAAATGATGCATTGCATAAAATGTAAAAAGGGATTTATTCTGTCATTATCTTTCATTAAGGTAGCAATTAAATGTTATTAGAAAAGTTTAAAATGTATTCACTTTGAAGTAAGTATAATTTATCATCGAAAACTGTAAGCCAATTACAAACGGAATGGGTTTTATAAATAATCTAAATAAGAAAATATATCCATTCACGTGATATTTATAAACTTCTTTAGCTAATAGTTTTGGTTAAGTAAATTGAATGAACAGCATGCAGATGTATATTTAGAATTATCTCTTTCTCTTTCGAATTATATCATAATTTTTAATGCCTTTTCTAGAAATGTCTGTTGACCTATATAATTACCAAACTTATATATATTTAAATAAAACTGCTTAAATACACAAAATAGTTTCTTAGTTTTACATATTGCACATGCTTAACTGAGCAAGTTATTGAGTATTTTTATCGTTTTAATGTAAAAGTGTTGATATGCTCCTTTCATTCTAAATTATGAACTATTTTTCTTTTACATATAACAAATTTAGGATATGTCCTAGAGTAAATGGAAACTTTCAATTATTATAACAAAAACTCTTTTTACTATGCATTGTTATGTTCGTATTAAATTTTTCTGATGTTTATTAAAAATTATAAAAATTTAAGAAGTTAATCTGTTTATACACTAAAATTATCTATGTCTTTTTAGGAATGTAACTAAAAATACTATAGTTTTCTCCTGATCGAATATTAAAAGTGAGTAAACATCTATGACAATATTTAAGCAAAGAAATGTAAACAATCAAGCTTAAAAAATAGTTATAAATGAAAATAGGTGAATGCATTTTTTGGAAGTTTAATTGAAGCACAAATTTCTTTTTTAAGAAGAAAAATGAGAAACATAAATTTATTATGTTTTTCTTACGCTTATTTTAATTTTAAACTAAAATCCCGCATTTTTCCTTTAATATTAGACTTTCCAATTTATACCTTCGTTCTTTCAGATTTACGGTATGAATTCCTATTTAAATGTACTTTAATTTTAAAAATATATTTTTAAGGAAATATTATAATTTATTCAAATATTAGCTTCCTCATATTACCTGACCTCAAGAAGTTAAAATCTACTAGATCCTGAAACAACGGAACTCATAATCAGGTAAAATTTGGAGTTGATATAATTTACAAGCTGAATTCATTTCATAAATATTCCCTTCTCATAAACATGATGTATACGTTTCACATTGCATGTTTATGCTATTTTTTATAACTATTTTCACTAGAAGGGTTCAGTTTTCGAAAAAAAAAAAGTAAATGATGAGTCTAGTTTTAAAAGATTATTAAAAAAAAAACTAAAAAAATCATCTTTATGTTATTTTGTTGCGGTTTATGGCCACGTAGTCATAAAAACTATCTCGTGGATGGCATTGTCGACATGCGGGTTCGAGTCCTGATGCCAATGTAGACCCTCCGTGAAGTCGTTAATAGCCGCGTTGTACTTTGGGCATCCAGACTGTTAGAACAGTCCTCAATTCCATGTCAGGATAGTCTGTAATGTTGGGCATGACGAAAGTGGTGTTTTACATTCTGCTGAGGGGCATGACGGCAATTGGTCGAATGATGGGATCCGGGAGGCGCGGCTTTGGTTTTTCATCTGGGCGAAAAAGTTGTTTAATTTTTTAGCTTGGAGGAGAGCTTAGAGGCTACTCTCTGATTGGTTGCTGAGTAATGTGAACAGAAACTGCAATTGGCTGCCCTGGTGGCTGTGATAAAGAAAATGGGGAGGCGTTTGTGTCCAGCGTGAAGTCGTTAAATCTCGTTTGCACCGTTTAATCTGTCGGGGCCCAAAATCCTCACGTTGGGATGGGGTGGAAATGGGGAGAGAGGAATGCCATTCCAGGTGTTGTCATCGTCACTTGACCATCGTTCATAATTACGAAACCCTCTCCAATAGCCATCGCGTTGCTTTAGATTTTGACGTTAATAAACACTCATCTGTTGTTGGGTTTTGGATAGAAGTTAAATTCGCATCAAAAATTGAGCTTATTTTTATCCATCAAGTGATGCATTCCCTTAATTTATGTACAACTAGAAATCTAAAAAGTGATTCAAAACCGGGTCAAATTATTCAACTGCTTAATTGGCTATTTTGGGATTAAGTGATTTTAGTACTACATTTAATTTCCTTTGTTTTGTATTAAGATATATTTTTAATTTCTGCAAATTTGATCTCTACTCTATATACTAGAGTTCTTTGTATAACATTTAATGTGTGGATTACATAAAGATTCATGAAAATTTTTAAGTATTTTTTTAAAGAAAATTTTGCATTTACATTGTAAATTGGCGAAGAGTATATAAATTGTTAATTGACTTCTGTAAATATTATTTTGTAACATATCCTTAAAACTCCTTATTTACATATTTCCGTATTTCGAATGGAGAAGAATAAACTGATGTTTGATTTCAGAAACTTCAATTTCTGAGATTTCTCTGTTATTAAAGAAAAAAGTTTTATCAAGAAAAAATCATCTCCTAAGCCATGACACGTCAAATATTTAGTTTATAATACATATTAATGAAAGCATGAGAATTGTATAAATATTTTTGAAACAAGATGCATTGTTTCCTTCAAATTTTAGTTACCAATGTTGAAAACATCTACAGTTATAATATAGATGTAAAAAGGCTACAGGGAAAGATAACCATGTGCATTGCGCTAAACAAAATATTAGTCAAATAGACAAATTCTGTTTTGTTCATTTTAAATTTATGCATAGTGAAAGTAGAAAAATAAACAACATTAAAGTTATCCGTATAATGTGTATAGTATAAGTTTAATGTTATAAGACGATGTTATGCAAATAATTGCTTTTTATTCCATTTTTAACAACTCTTTTACTGAAATAGAAGTATTAAACCATACACTCACAAGCAAAACACTAATCTTCAAAGACTATTTTACAATATTAGCAAACATAAAATATTCTTAATCGATTAGAAAGTTCTTCTTTTGGTATAAGGAATACAAACATGTATGTTAAACAGGAAACGCATTAAAATGGTAAATTTATATTCAGTTGGAAAGATTTCACTGCTTAAAGTTATGCTGATTTTTTATGTAAAACATTAAGAAACTAAGAACTATGATTCTACATTAAAATTCATGTGGGAAAGTTGATTGATCGTAAAGTGAGCAGCTAAAATTTTTCAAGCGTCGATGTTGAGAGCTTTACTACTTGTTATTAAAATTTACTTCTATATACCGTTGCATGTGGAAGTTCATTAAGAAAATATATATGGAAAAAAATTTTTTTAGTTGAACAGAATCCAGACTACTTTTCATCTTAAAGTGGTAAGGCACACAGTACTTTTGGGTCTAAATTCATGTTTACTTTCTTTAATACTAAAAATGTTGCTTTAAAAAGACTTTCGTTAATTTTATGTATTCACTTCATAAATGCTTAGCTAATTAATTTATAAGTAACATAATGAATATTCAAAAATTATATATTTGAATTATTAAGACATTTTATTTATTTAAGGCACTATTTAAATTTAAAGCTATAGTTTTACTGGATCAGAAATAGATATGTATAACTCAAAGACTAACAATAAACTACACTGTTTTAAGAAAAAACCAATATCGTTAATATTTTATAATATTTGGTTCACATTTTACTCATACTACCTACCAATAGTATGCATGGGCTATTTGGACAACGCAATAAGACAGGCAAGCAAAAACCATCAAACAAATATAAATCCAAAATTTTAACAAAAAAATTACGCCACGGGGCCCTGTGTTCATCTGCATTAAATAATAAAAGAATATTTTATATAATATTAGAAATATTTCAAAATAATATTAAAAAATATTTTAAAGTACAATTTCCTTATATGAAACAAAATCAAATTTGCTCATGTCTAGGAGTTTTGTAAAATAGTAGTTGATAGAAAAGAAATTAGTTTAGCAAATAAATTTCAAGTATCAGACTAAACCGGAACAAAATAAAATCATTTCTATTTTTTGAAAGAAAAAAAGTAAATATGTTTCCAATAAAAAAGTACTTTAAAGCCATCGAAGTCAGAGGCCGCAAGGGAAAGGTTAAGTGTTCTGCGAAAAGAGGATATAATATTTTGAGTATTAACTTCCCAAAGAAAGAAAAACTCAGATCCACACTTGAAGAAAGGTTGAGCTTTAAAAAGTTGAAAAAGAAATAGTTTTTAAGTACTGAAATGAAAGACTCTGAGGAAAAGGCGAAATAAAATATCGTAACTCGTAGCTTGAGGGTAACTCCGTTCAAGGAAAAAGATTACAGAAAAGGGGCAGGAATTGTATTGCAGATGCAATAGCCAGAGGCTTACTTTAAACACGAATCTCAAACCACGACACCGTCTGTAAGATACCGAGTTGAACTTATTATCAAAGGTATGATAACATTTAAGCAAAGATTTATTGAATCAATACTCACATATACTTATATATATATAAATACATATATTCACATTATTCAGTATTGGAGTGTTGCTATGAGACCTTATAATTGATTATGAGTTTTAGTTTCTTACAGCAAAATTCTTTTTATAAAGAATAAAATTTATTATTTTTATTTTACTACTATCTCTGTTCTTCAATTCATTGATAGGTAAATCATACATATCATAACTTATATTCTACAAAATGTTTTTCTAGAAATATGCTACATTATCTAACATATCCGAACACCTGTATGTTTTAATTTTCCTGCAGATGTCAAAACTATTATGGGATTGTGGCTCCTTTTTCTGCAATAGCAGCTTCTACTCTGTGGGAAAGGCTTTTCATTAGTTTCTAGTAGGTTTCAGCAGGATTTACATACCATTTTTTAGAAGAACACCGGTCAGTTCTATCAACCAATTTCAGGCATTGTGGTCTAACTCACAGTTGTCGTCCTAAATTCCTATGGTCTGAGTTTTGAGCCGGCTGGTCCAATTACAGAACATACATGTCAGCAAACCACTTTTGCACAAGTTGTGTTGTACAGACAGGAGCACGATTTTGTTTATACAGGAAGGGATCCTTTCCGAACTGCTGCTACATTACAGACAGCGGAAATTAATTCATAATGTCGAGATAGGCTTCCAACTTGAGAGTTCCTTGCATAGAAACAAAAGAGCCCAGACTAAATCATAAAAAACAACGCAAACCCATTCTCCTCCAAATTTCACTTGCGTCGCAATACAGTCAGTTTCAAAACACCAGGTAATCTACACACCCAGACTCTACCATAAGATTTTCTAATTGATTCGTCGCTCCAGAATACAAGACTTTAACGCCATTGAAAATAACCCTAGACACTGGTTGCTGCAATATTTGTTTACAAACAGAAACTCTGCTATGATAAACAAGATTTTAAAATTCCCGCTGTAATGATGGTGCATCCAGAAGCTTCTTGGGATTCGAGAAAGAGAGAAAGAGAAGATATAGAAATTGACAAGAATAAAAAGTAAGAAACCATCAAGAGTTAAAACGATAGATGTGAATGTTTTGTAATTCTATATGGCTGAAGATTTCCAGCAAAATTATTGGTACATTTTCTCCAAATAAGATGCTACAAAATCCTAACGCTAAGCCAAGTTGCACAGAATGGACTATTTAAAATTGTTAAATACATTTCAAACGTAAAATATTTTAGCACTTCAATATATATTGCCATTAATCTACTTGATGATTTATAAGAACTGTGTTTTTTTATTTAGCATTTTTATTTATTTTCCCTCTTTCACTTCTGTATTTCGGGTAGAAATCTAATATAATACAAAACAAAGTACATACAGAAAAATTTCTGGATTAGAATATATTATGGAAAAAAATGTTTTTAGTCAAAAATGTATCCAAAAGGGGGTGTATTTCTCATTTATAGGTGCAAACTTAAAAACAGCATTTATCATTCAAATTACTTTCTCAGTCTAGAATCTTCTGCTATTTATATATATAAGCGGATTGTCTCCTCTGCCTGTTATTTAAATACTTAATCAACGTCATTTAATATTATTTGTTACAAAAATCCAGTAGGAAATATATGTATGATATATTAACACATGTATGTAGTAATGTAATATAATATTTTATTACTTCTAGAATAATTAAAACTTGCCATCAATGTAGTAGCTCTGAATTCATATATCAATTAAAAAAGCATATTTGTGTTTTCGCAAGCGTGTGTGTTGTAAAGAAGTTAAGCAAACAAAATCGTTGGAAAATTTTCATTAATTTTTTAAGTGAACTTTTTATCCCCAAATACTTTCATATTTACAGAATTTATGGTCATGAAATTTAACATTATTCACTGTCTGAAATTTTTCATAATAAATATTAAATTAATATTAGCTCAAAAGCTTTTATGAAAAAATACATCGATTACTATTTCAATAAAATGCATTCAAAGTAAAAGAACTGCCGGTGTAATACACAGGATGTAACCTTCCCCCCTGTCACAAGTGACTCACTGGTGAGTTTGGATGCACTTATTCAACAGAGATATTTTAATAAAATCAACACCTCAATTTGACTATCAATTTAATATCAAACTTTAGGTAAAGCGGAAGAGTACGTTCAAAGTAATTACTAACCTAAATATCTTTAACAATTAATTGAATCCCTTTCATGTGACAGTTCCGCAACACTGATGCTCTTTCTCCGTTGGCATAACTCCTTACTGAAGCTCCGATGGCTTCAATTATTATAACTCTAACACTCTAACTTCAGTATCAGGTTGACGACGATCGACTACCTCTCTCTTTTTGCTTGAATTTAAATAGCAACTCACATATTTACATAAATCCCGGATCCTCCACGAAAAGCGATTTTATAATCATACAACAGTTAAAAAGAATTTCCCTAGAGGATTAGCGAATAGAATCCATTACACTGAGTTAAAAAAAAGTATAACTTTTGAAGTATTTTTAAGAACTCCAACTAAAGAAGCATTTATTAAAAATGTTTCGCCCTTAGTAAAAGAATAAAATAATCATATCGCGTTATTTACAGCCCATTGTATAAGGAATAAAACTTATTCTAAAATAAATCTTCAAAAGCCTTTTCAAAAGGCAAAAAACTGTTGAGGGCCAATTATGGCCTTTGTTCAAGACCTTCATTTCAGATAAATCACTTTGAAAAGTTCTCTTTGAAAATAAGAATGGATTATTTAATTTATTGAAGATTACATTTGCAAACATATATTTTTTCATCATATTTTTACATTTAATCTAATAAAATAAGATTCAGAAGGGTATGAAAGAAGCGATGTCTTTTTATCCGAGCGACGAAAAATCAAATTGATACTGATCAGATGAAATGTTATTAAATAAAATAAATACCATGAAGTAGATAATGGATAAATTCCCGTTTAACTTTTAAAATGAGCCGTGTAGTTGTATTTAAATTATCCCTAGAGGGGGTGAAGCACACACACACGATACGTCAAAATATTTTTCTTCGCAAAAATCTTATCCAAACAAATCCTAAATAAAATTCTATTTTATTATTCCTCGCTTCTCTGAGTAATTCCGCAACATTAAATAAGAAAGGGGAAAAGGCGACATTTTATAACATCGAATAAATAGCTTGCTGACGCCAAACATACTCTTGTAAACAACATTCGATTTTTAAGCGAGTGTAAGAAGATAGGCTATTTGAGCCAAAATCCACCAGTATATATCGAACGAAAAAAAAATAGACTATTTTTTTAAAAAATTCTTACTCACACCGAGCGCTAAGAATCCTTCAAAAGAAGAAAGAAAAATAGAAGAAAATGTTATTTTATGCGGTGGTCTAGAAGATTTTATTTTATTCGATGCTACTTTTTTTCTTATTTTTATCATTTAACTACGTGAGGAAATAAAAAGTAAAAAAAGAAAGAAAAAAACTTAAAACACGATTCGTCTCTGTTTACAATTCGTCTCGTTTCCTTTCGAATGAGAGCAACTTCAAGAATAAGCAGTAACATTGTTTGGAGAAAAATACTCTCCTTCGACGTGCTTAGATAGGTATAGAGAATTCCCTGTTATAGAAATACCGCATATTTAAGATAGGGTATTGAAGTTGGTGGGGAACTGGGTTCTCCTCCCTCGAAAGACTCGAAATCGTACTTTATCTATTGATCGTTACTAAGTACCTCGCGAAAATGCCATAAGCAACGAATTCGCTTGGGAAAAAAAATCTTCGATTTAAAGCTGAGTTGAAGCATTTTTTTATTCAAAGTTTATGCACGAATAAAAAAGATGTACTATCGCTTAAGTTCGTGTGTACATCCCATAAACAACTCGTAGTACATTTCCATCTCTTTCCTCCGTTTTCGTCTTTGTTCTTGCTTTGTTTTTTGAAATATGAAATCGACTGTTGATTATTGTTATGAGTAGCAAAAATGTGCTATTGCACGGTTGGGTTTGCAAGGAGACAGGGAGATCATTTAAAGAAGGTCTAAATTATTTACTTCTTTTCTAACACGCTATGTTTAAGAATCAATGGTAGCGTGGCTTGGGGGATTTTTTGTACTCTTCTTTTTTCCCCCGCGGTGTGTTATCCAGCAACAGAATATGTGTTTTTGTTCACGTAAGATAAAATAAATAAAGCAGAAATGTTCGAAGAGATTGAAGATTTTTATATTTTTCTTTTGTGATATACTGTTGCGAGTACTTAATCTTTTATTGTTATTCTGACAAATATTATTCCTCATAATAAGATGTAACTATAATGGATGGAAATGAAGTAACCTTCCTTATATGTGTTGATAAATTTACATTTTTATCTGATTTCATTAACAAGATATCTGTAAGTAAAATTTTACCTATTCTAATTATTCTGATTTAAAAGATTTGCGTATTGATAGATTTATTTTAACTTTAAAAAAATTCCTACATATATACTTATTTTTTTTAACAGAGTATGTGTATGTTTTTTTTATTATTATTAAAATCTGAAACTCAAAAACCTACCTCTAATAAATTATCCTCTTTAAAGCATTGCTTAAGAATCATGCGATGATAAGTATATGTTTGACATACTTATGTGTAAATAACTTAAGTGACTTCATTTCTTTCTTTTCTTTTCTTTCTTTGTTTTACGTTTAATTTTTAAAAAAAAACGCTTCGAAATGGTTAGGCATATTTAAATTTTTCACAAAGCTTCTTTTTTCATAAAAATAATACTGCGTCATAAAAATTTTTGATTCATATAATTATTTTTATTCCAGCATGATTTTTCACACTTATGCTTTTCTCGAAATATTCTCAACAGCAACTTAATAATATTAAAATGGCAACAAGTAACACTTATACTTTTAGTTGAAAAATTAATATTAATAATGTACAATTATAATAATTAACGTTAGTGTTAATTATTAAAAATGACAATAATATATTGCAAGTTTACGCTACATGTATTTTTGTCTGATTATTTTTACAGAATCAAAAGTTAATTTTAGTTCGTCATTCTGTATGTGTGTGTGACCGATACTGTCTTGCTATATTTCTATTAATTTTTCTGCTTTATTAAATGTGTGCAATTTAGTATATGTGTTGTGGTAAATCATAATTCACCTTCTCGAATGTTTTATAGCAGTTTCTGTAAAAGTGTTTTCTTTGCAACATGTAGTTTGCTGCAAGTAAGAAAAATATTCCATGCAATTGCTATTTCATTCATGAAGAAAGATGCATAGAAAAGTTACAGACAAATGAGCGATACGTGGAAAAAAATACATAAACAGAGATTAAAGAAAAAATTATGCACTATAATAGGAGTTTTTGCATAATCATGCATTAAAAAAGTGGTGCCGAAAACAAAACCTATTACATAACTTTTTCAAGTAAATATGCAGAAGTTAGATAATATGCATATATATATTCTTATATAATACTCATTTCAAAAAGATTTCCATAACTTCAAAGAATTCATGGATCGGTAAGTGCAAAATTGCCAAATATATATATGAGAATATATTAATTATACTAAAAAGCGATTTTACTAAATAGAAAATTCACACTAAAGAGAACCAAGCAAATAAAGAAAATTTTATAGAGATTATAAAACACATCTCAAAAAATGAGAAAAAGCAAGCAAAAGTACATACTCAATTATTCAGTCATAAGCCTGAAATTTAAATTTTACTTGTAGAATATATATTTATGATTTGTTTTCTCAATATTAGATAGTGAATAATTTAGACCAAAACGGTTCTCTTTCAAATAAATAAATAAAAATATCCGGGCTTTTTTGTTTTATTTTCCTTTTTATGAACTCATTTCTTAATAAAAATAACTTCTAATTTCTAATTACTTTAATAAATATAAAGTAGTTAATCTATTTTCTAAAACTTGCAAACCGCAAATGCATCTATTAGTAAATGAAAAAAGACATCAATAAAAACATTGTTTTAAAAAATTTTCTGAGTACATGTAAAATACATAAATTCCACATTATAGTAGATGGTATAATGTAATTGTTCTAATGCCGCTTTCAAATTATGATAATACACACTATAATCAAAGAGGTATGAAATATGATATAACGTCTGCAATTAAAATTTCAATTTATGAAAACTTTCTTTTTAATACTAAAGAAATAATTTTTTTTTTCTCTCACTACAAAATGTTTTCTTAACGATTTTATTTTTTACTTTTATGGTAACTATCTAATTTCCAATAACGCATTTAAATACTAAATCAAATTACGTTTCATTTCATTGAATAATGTTGAAAACAAATTTAAACAGGATGTATTAAAATTTATTTATTTTAAAGTGTTCATATATAATTCATAAACATAATTCAACATCATAAACTTATAAAAAATAAAAGTTAAGTATTAAATATAAATTATTAATATCTTATTGCATCGTGTATTAAAGCAGAAAAAAACTGATCGATCCACGGATGTTAATACTTCTCTGAAAAACAGATGCTTTAGAAAGAAAATTTGATAAATAAATTTATAAAAATCATAACATGCAGCTCCCACAAAACACAAAAACCAATTTGGAACATTTTGACCGAGTTAACATTTCTTAATGAGAAAGATAATTCTTTTCTTGGTTTCGAATCTTCCGTGCTCTCATCTTATACAGAAATGAATTGACTTACGATACCCTGACTTGCGCGAATTCAGAGTTAGCAAATTTTCAAAACTCGTCGATTCCTGCTTTTTCCCCTTCTTTTTTTAATCATTGTAACTCAAGCGGAAATCAGTATCAGAGCCTAATGAAATTGATAATTTGATTGAAGAATTTGTTGATTTTGCCACGTAAAAAAATTTAGATGTGGATTGTGAAGACGTTTAAGAACTGCTGGATTCCCACAAACTTGAGTTTTTAGACCCAATTTAATCAAATGATCGAATAACGGTTGGGAATTTGACAGAAGATTTCAGTTTAATTGAAAAAGGACCACACTTACAAATTTAAGGAAATTTATATTCCGGTGAAGAGAACTTTTTTTCGAAGGAACAAGGGTAAAAAATTATTAGCATGTAACTAGGAAATTTTGCTGGAAAAAATCTTTTAAACGGCAGACTACATGTTAGATTTTATGCAACGTTCTACATTAAAATAACTTCGCTTTGAGAGTTTGTATTTGTGTTATCTAAGATTTTATTGAGTACTTTTTTTTTTCTAAATTACTATATTCTTTCATCTCCGGCCCCAACTAAAAATAATTCACATATATTTACAAGAGAAATTATACCCCGATTTACGCGGTTATCAATCACTCCTACCTATCGCGTAAATTCGGGGTATTACTGTATTTCTTTACAGCCATGACACGAAATGGAAATCTACGTACTTTTTACCCTATGAGATCGCTGAAGAACTACTCTCTTTCTTGTGAGAACGAAATAAAATCTCACTGGCGACTTTGATTCAGCGTCCACTACGAGTAATGAAACCTACTTCGGTCATCACGACGGAAATATTTGATTGTGATTCATCAGAGAGGATATATACTGGCTTCAAACGGTTAACCGAAAAGTTACTTTTAACAATATATTTAAAAAAAACTTGTCCAATCGCAAAACAACGGTCCACGGTACATCGGATGGAGCTCGTAAAGAAAGGGCTGCAAATCTCCCCTCACGAAAATATTTTAATAGGTGTTTAAGTTCAAAAGCTTACATAAATAATCAACTTTTAGAGTTCGAACTAGTTTTTATTCGTGTCAGTTGTTGCATCTGACGTTTTAAATGGCATTAAACTCTAATACATTGGAATGGAATGGTGAAGAGTAAAAAAAATGCCCTATGTTTTCTCAACTGCATACCGTAAGCAAATTTAGTATGCGTAACTTGATTTTAACTCTTTTTTTACATTTCTTAGATTATGATACCAGTTTTCAATCGATTCATTCACCTGTGAATGATAAGATGGTATGTGGATGTGTTTAACGCATAGAAACTTTCCTAGTTATTGAGATAGTTCGGATTCGAACTCAGACGACCTTGATCAGATGTGTTTGGAAAATACTAAATATTGCAATATAATGCACCTAAAATGCTTTCACCTACCATATCGCATGTTATTTGGCTAAGGAATTACCTCAATTTAACATGTATTGATCAACTACTGGTAAGCAGAAAGGTCAAGTTATTAGGATTTGAGGAAATATTCTTATTAAATTCAGAGGCAAATGGTCGAATCATTCGACTGAGGCTGAAAAGTTGTGTATTAAACTTTATGAATGTTTGTGTACTTTGGCTAACTGCCGCAGTATACGAATCTCAGCTCAGGAAATTCGATTATCATATTCCTTCGGTAGATTATTCCAGATCGGTTATAGAATTTTGTGTGAGTTGCACGTTGTGATTTGACTTACTTTGTAAATAGATACATTCAATAAAACTTCTGTTTACTAAAGTTCCTGTTTTCCTCAGAAGTATTAACTTCCGCAATGTTGACCCAAGAGGGATTTCAAGAAATAGTTTTCTGATGTGGTTTATAGACTCAACTATAGGAGAGAATACATGAGGAGGCATAAACTTTAGTATGAGAATGTAACTATCCATCTATCTTTAAAAGATAATTTCAGTAAATTAACACTTCAGTACTTTTTACGCTATATTTTAAGGTAAAATACGCTAAGCTACGTAATATTATACCTTACACACACCTATATATATATATATATATATATATATATATATATATATATATATATATATAATATATGCTAATTGTTTTCATATTTATTCATTTACAGTTTACAGTATTTATGTAAAATAATTTTAGATTATAATATAAAAAACAATAAATGCATGCAGAAATTACTAAATAAACTAAACACTTTACATAAATTACTAAATAAACTAAACACTTTACATATATTACTAAATAAACTAAACACTTTACATAAATTACTAAATAAACTAAACACTTTACATATATTACTAAATAAACTAAACACTTTACATAAATTACTAAATAAACTAAACACTTTACGTAAATTACTAAATAAACACTTATTCAGTTATTAAAGCTTCTATGTATTTCTAAACACAATATAATAAATCTCTTTGGTAACTGAAAACTACAAATGTATTCCTCACAAAAAAATACATATTGCATATGTTTACAGTTATAAACCTAATTTATGTTTGTGAATAATTCCAATAATTAGACCTTTTCCTAAATATATAAATAATCAACAACTAATAACAATTGTGAATATTTTATTTATTAATGTACAGATTATCGTACATGCAAATGAAGAAACTAGTTAAAACGTAAATATTATCCAAACAGAACAATTTAAATTATTCAACTTGGTAAAAAAAAAAGCTTAAAGTTTTCTGGTTAAATAATTATATCGCCTCATTTTATAAAATTGTAGAGGTTATCGTTTATTAACGCCACTTTTTAAAGTATCTGACTACGTTTGGAACTGTGATTTAAAAAAACGCATACATGGATAATTTTCATGATATTTAGTGTCACTTAGATTAGAATACATGTATAAAATTGTTTTAAGGACATTTTGACAAAAAAATTAATTAAATACAATATTTCGGCAAAAAATTAACTTAGAATAACCTTTTTTCAAAATGTTCTCCTTTTGTAAAACATCCTTCTATTATAATAATATTTTGCCTGTATATAGCTCCGACCTCTGCACAGAGGCTCAACTATGATTTCTGAAAAATTCACATTTTCAGAGTTGCAACCATTTGAAACAATTATCGGCGTTTTTTTTCTTAAAATTTCTCCCCTCTGTTGTCATAAAACATGGATAAACCCACTTCTAAGTTATATATTTCAAAAATTCTAGTTGAACCTCTGTGCACAGATCTGAGCTCTACACAGACAAAATATTATTATAATCGAAGTATTCTTCACAAAAGGAGAATATTTTGAAAATGGGTCATTCTATGTTCATTTTTTGGCAAAATATTGTATTTAAATAATTTTTTATTGTAATACTATTCTTAAAATCATTTTATATACATTTTCTAATCTAAGTGACACTAAATATCATAAATATTATCCATTTATAGGCTTTTGCAAAAACACGGTTCCGAACGTAGTCGGATACCTTAAAGCTACGAAAGAGCTAACAGAAAAGGGTCTCGCAATTTTGGATCTTGTTTAAGGGGAGTTGGAAACCTCTCTCTATATATATATACTGACAATGTTAAATTGGCGGTTTTCGATGTACCTTTTCTCAAAATCTGTTTTATGTACATGCTCTCTCTCTCTTATTATACTAAAATGAGCTTTTAGCTATATTTGAATTTTTTAAGAAATTATGAAATATTTTATCAAACATTGTGAAATTTGACCCATTTTTTACTTAAAAAATTTGTAAAAATTAAATTTTTGAGTGTTTTAAAAAAGCTCATTTTAGTATATATTAGTCATCATTATAAATAATTCATAAAAAAATTTACATACCTGTGAACAGTAGTTTCTCAGAAAAGGTACATCGCACATTAAAATTTACATTTTGAGATAAATTGATTTTAATGTATACAGTGATGCTTCTAATCGACTGGGAAATAAAAAAATAAAAGGCTCAATTTAAAATAAAAGATACATGTTTTGGTTTATATCAATCGTTACACTTTTAAGCAAAAACAAAGTAATTTGTTTACAATTTTCACCATTAAAATGGGCGTGGCCCAAATTCAACGAATATTTAAAAATATGTTTTAAAGGCTTCTAAATACCCCAGAGGTTCAAATAAGGTATTTTTAGAAAGGTTAAAATCTATACAATTGGAAAATGTAAAAATCTCAAATTGTCAAAAAAATAAGATTTTAGCTTTCCAACACCCCTTAAGTAAAGAAGTCGACACCTGAGTTAGCATGACCCTCTCCAAATCTTTACACTATGCCAACATGAGGACTTGAAGTCTCCACAAATTTACGGGCATCAGTTTCTCTACAGGACAGGTATTTAGTTGCACCAGGACTTGAACTCATGACTCGACAGAAATAGCACAGACGGCTTGGCTACCGCTAACCACATAAGATTTTGTGGATTCAAAACCCAGAATGCCATCCTTTTATATCTGCAATCTTTTTTATTCGAATGCAACATCAATTCATTTGCGCATGAAGGTAATGAAAATTTTCCTTAAAATCTGTTAAAATTATATATTATTTTGTGAGCACTGGCATTAGTAGTGGTATGTGTTTTTCAAGACAAAACAAAAAAATTCTCTATTTATTTTGAAAAAAAAATAGTTTTAAAATATTCTCTCTCTCTCTGCAGTATGTCCACCCCCAAAAATCATTTCGAAAGGAATGTAGTTCAATGGATTGAAAACAATACAAAATCAGTGTGAGAAGTATACATCTAGTGAAAGGTGCTGCGTATTTCAATAAAGAAATGGTAGTTATCTCTACTGAATATTTTTTAGATCGTATTGCTAAAGATCACATTTTAATTAATTTTTTACAGAAGAAACTCTTCTTATGCAATCAGAGAATTTTTCTAAAATAAAGCTTTTTTTTTTATTTGGATTGTAAGCAGAAGGCAAATGATAAATTATGTTACAGTGCTTGCCGTAATCTTTTTGATTTGTCATAATCAGTTATGTGTGGACATAACAGAAAATAAAATACATAAATGCTACAACTTTCGCTTTTATACAAGATAAATAAAAAGCTAAAAGTGAAACTAAATGCTTTTCTGTTTTCTAAAACTCTGAAACGTTTATTAATTATTATTCAAATTAAAAATCCGCACTCATTTAAGCTCCAATTTAAGTACCAGTAACTAAGCTCTGTTTATTTACTTCGTGTCTTCTTTTAAGTCAAGTGGGAACTTACTTGTGTGTATTTCTTTTTGAATGAATAACTTTCTTATATTCTTCATCTTAAGAATTTGTAAAGGAAAAAATGAGTTAAATGAAGTTAAGCCATGAAAAAAGAGCAAAACTATTCAAAGCCTCATTAACTTTTTTTGCACAAATCTCATTTTCTTTTTCTGCAACGCTCTTTTTTTTTCTTTTATAACATTAAATTTAAAAGCTTTCGAAACCATATTTTTTGACAAAAGGAGACAGTGTTATGCTCCAACCCATTGGCAACACCTACCTCATTAAAGTAATTATCATAACTTTAATAGCTCTAAAAATAAGCATTTATAAATAAAAAAATAAGTGTTATTTATGTACAGGGTGAATCAAAAGGCTTGCACAAATTATAAAAATTTATTACAAAATAACTGTTTAATATATAATAATATAACTACTGAATCATTAGATAGATCAGAGTTTTAGTAAATTGTATTGCACATTAGATGATGCAAAGGCTCCTTCAAGACTAACCCAGGGGAACATTAGTAAGTAAGACAGAATTTTTTGCCGAAATGGCTTCAATTCAAGAGAAATTACAATGTGTGCTTTGGCTTAACGAAGCGAAATTGCCCAATAATATTTAATGTGGTTATGGAAGCAAACCTCCTAGTGCAAAATCATAAAATGTTTAAAGAAACAAGAAGCTTTTATGTGATGGCATGAAAAGTTTAAAGAAACTAGAGAAGCGTTAAGAATCTTCCTAGAAGCAGCAGGCCCAGAATGAGTGAAGCGTTAACACGTTTTCGAATTGCTTCAACGGAGTCCTACTAAATCAACTTGTGAAGAACCACGTGAACTTCAAATATCGAAACAAAAAAATTTGGTAAGAATTCACCATAAGAGGGTTAGTTTGCCTGCTTATAAAGTGCAAGAGATGTTAAAGAACACTTGGAAGGAAATGGAATGCCACTTATATATATATACATACATATATATATATATATATATATATATATATATATATATATATATACTGCTGGCCACCGTAAATGCAACACCCTGAACGAAGAATGCAAATAACATGAAATTTACAACATGCATTAAAGGAGGTGAGATATGCAAGTGATTAGAATTTCAGCGCAGTCACACATCACACGCCTGTGGCGCCACCTCAAAGCTCTATTTAAGGCTTGGAAATTTCGACGATTTCAAGTTCGGCAATTTTGTTTTTCTTGTGGTTTTTTCAAAAAACGATCAGTTATGTCTCGCAGAAAACAGCGATCAGCTTTTGATCAAGTATCCGAGTTCGACAGACGAAGGATAGGGGCCTACCGAGATTGTGGATTATCTTTCGGGAAAATCGGTAGTCGTGTTGGACGAAACCAAATAACTGTAATATGGATATGTGACTGTTGGATGCAGGAGGGTACGACGGATCGACGTGGTCGATCGCGTCCACCTCAGTGCACCACTGCACGTGAGGACAGGCAAATTGTGCGCATGGCAGTGACAGATCGCTCAGTCACATCTCGAACCGTAGCACAGCACATTGAGTTTGTAACGCATCATTCAGTGTCTGCGCGTACCATTCGACACCGTTTACATCAGAGTGGTCTGTCCGCAAGACGTCCATTGCTTGGTCTACCCTTTACGCAGAGCCACAGTCGTCTCTGCCACCAATGGTGTGATGAAAGAAGGATGTGGGTGGCAAAATGGAATGAAGTTGTCTTTACTGACGAGTCACGCATCTGTCTGCAACACCACAATGGTCAGATTCGAGTCTGGAGACACCGTGGAGAGAGGATGCTGAACAGCTGCGTTATACACCACCACACTGGTCCTACACCGGGTATTATGGTATGGGGCGGTATTGGATATCACTTTCGCACTCCTCTAGTACGCATTCCCGGCACTTTAAACAGCCAGGGCTACATCTCCAAGGTGTTGGAGCCAGTTGACCTTCCTTACCTTCAGGGCTTGGCTACAGCCATATTTCAACAGGATAATGCGCAACCACCCGTGGCACGCATTGTTCAAAGGTTCTTCGTCCATTACCAGATTGAATTGCTTCCCTGGCCGGCTCGCTCCCCGAATCTTTCACCGATAGAAAACATGGGGTCCATGGTTGCTCAACGATTGTCCCAGATTTCACCCCCAGCTGCCACACCAGATCAACTTTGGCAACGTGTGGAAGCTGCTTGGTCTGCTGTACCCCAAGAACTCATCCAAAGTCTTTTTGAATCAATGACGATGCGTGTGGCAGTGGTGATCTCCAACAATGGCGGTTACTCTGCCTACTGATTCTGGCAGGAACTACATTTCCCAGAAGTCTATAAATTGAATCATTTGTTACTTGGTCAACATGTTATCTACAAAATAAATTTTGTTGTGCTATCTCTTGTCTTTCTTGGTGCTGCATTTACGGTGGCCAGCAGTGTACATATATATAGACATTCTCCGAGCTACCGGGGGCACAAGTTAAAATTTATTAAATTAAACGGTCTTATAAAAAATTTCCAATAGTACTTATAATATATTCAAACAAAGAACGTCTTGTTGTAATAGTTTAGAATAATGTTTATTAACTTGATACAACTATATTGTAAATAAAGATGAAATATCCATTATTAAATCAATATATACGATCTGAATTTCCCTTTTATTTTTTTGGTTACTTCTTTTCTAAGTAAAGATTCACTCTGTTCTGTAACGATTCTTGTTCTCCCAATAAGCTCACATTTATTCTAGAACTTATTTATACAAACATGAGAAAAGTTAAAGTTCAAATGAGTTTTCTCTCCGTCTTCTCTCTTAGGACTTAAAGAAGTTTTTGGAAGCAGTCAAAAAAAAGAATATTTTCGATTGTACTACTTGTTAGAGGGAATTACCCTCAACCACTGTATAGCTTCTGAGAGAATTTGGAATTAGATGTGATGACTTTAGAATTATTTCTAGCTTCACCAATTACTTAGTGTGTTAGTGTTTAAGTTTCTTTAACTATTATATAAACCTCTAGCCAGTGTTTACTTTGAATTTACAAGTTTCTGGATTGAAGAAGTAAAGAAGTAAGTTTATCGAAGTAAATATAAAGATTTAGATCTTAACGCGCGTCTTATGTAAACTACAAAAAAAAGAGTATAATTATTAAGAATTTAATTATATGTAGCAGACAGGGGATATTTTAATTTAAAAATTTCAAGTCCTAAACATATTAATAGTTTCAAATGATTACTCAAATATGTGTTTTCCTGCACTTAAATGCATATTGCTGCTTAAAACTGAAATAATTTTCATCTTAGATTGATTATTTCAAAAAGTACTGGATAGATTTTATCGAAATTAAATATTTATATAGGTTGTATAATACACAGAAAAACTCATGCATCAGCATGAACATGCACACGTTTCACCAATGCAGAAAAATCTTACAGAGGTAATAAGATAAAAAAAGGGTTAATAAGCCACTTTACAACTACGCTACTTTCACAATGTGAATCCAAACTGCAAATGCGACAGTTTCTGAATTCTTGTAGCAATCAATCTTACTCCTCCAGTAACATTGTTTACATGTACTTAATGGTTCAGAGAGGAAGAAAATGACACAGAGGAGGAGTTAGAATTATCCACCCAAAAAAACATCTCTTATATTCTAGATAGGGTTAAGATCTTTAGATCTGGCTTTTTTTAAATTTAACCGAAGAATATTCTCACTTTCCAAAAACTTTTCATCCAGATGAGCATTATATGGCGAAGAGTTGATACTCATAAAAATAAAGTTAGGTACAACTGTATTGAAAAAAAAGGGGACATTAGAGCTTCAAGATTATATTCCTATGTTCATTGCAATCCCAAAACATCTATAAAAGAAAGATCTGTGAGTCTATCCTCAGACTGCTCTTACTGTCAAACTTCTGCTACCATACTGGTTTCTGTCCAGAACGTTGAAGGATATTTAGCGATTTCAAGGTTCCCTCCAGATGAAGGTACATCAAAAATAGATGATTAGGTTGAATACTCAATGAACTGAACGATCTTCTACCGACCCCTGCTTCATTGCCGATGTGTGACTATCGTAACCGACTGATTAAGAGGGCGAACTCGTGATCAGTGTTATTTATGCGAAATCACAGATTCAAACCTTGGGGCCATTAAAAATCTGCCATGTATAGGAGCTGATGCACGTTAAATCTTTTGAGGCTTGAAATCCTTTCATCGGTATGGTATGGAGGTCCGACGAAAACCAGCCTTGTGTCGCCTCAGAGAGCCATGTTAGTAAAGGCCAGTCAGCTAATGTTGAGGTCCTCTGTGACATACTAAACAGGTTCTTCTGTACGCAGAAGTGAGCGCAATGCAAACAGTGGTTCTTCTTTCTCGTGTAGTCATCTGTAAGCAATAACCCTTCAAATTCGGGTTCTTATGGCTATATTAGAAGCCCATCGAAACTGCTGAGAAGACATGTATTCCAGTTAAGCCTCGCTATAATAAGTAAAATCTATCTTCATTTATCGTCATGCCACTTGGATAACTTTCCCTAACCATTTCTGCATGGATGCGGTCTCATTTAACTGCCCCACACGTAGCACACAACGCTGAGTATTACTTTAAAGTCTTCAACAATATGCTCTTTCTCAAAGCTTTGAATGATTCGACACTTCAATCCCTCTATGGTGTGGCTTCTGATTTTAACTATTTTCTTTTAAATTTCACCGAATGTTGTTCAAGAAACACTACGAGAGTCTTTGAGGTATGCGAACAAACAAAATCTGCAAGCACGCTGACAAAGCACTTTTCTGTAAAGGCACACTCAAAACTCAAGTTTGAGCTTACTCAGTACTCAGTACTCAGTTGACACTAAATTTTACTCAGTACTCAGTTGACACTAAATTTTACTCAGTACTCAGTTGACACTAAATTTTACTCAGTACTCAGTTGACACTAAATTTTACTCTCAGTTGACACTCAGTACTGACACTAAATTTTATATCTGTGTTTGGAAGTTCAATTTTCTCTTTCAGTACTTTTCAAGAAATTCTACCAAAAATGTAAATTCTCTTAATCTTGGAATGCAATTGTATGAAACGAAAAATGCAAAGACAATGGTTTAACATTCGAATTATTTTAAGTATAAAGCATACTATAAAATGCATCATGCAGTATAAAGGTGCTTCTAAATATTTGATTGTTCGGATTTCCTTTCTTCCTCAGAAACTCTACAAAATATTTTATCTTGGAATAATATTTTAATAGAAATTCAAAAGATTCTTAAAATTCTTAAGAACTCAAATATCCTAGTGTTTTTTCTTTTTTTCGGCACCATATTGGAAATTTGGAAACGCAAGGGCTCATTTCTTGGCAAGGTTCGCAACCAGGCGGAGGATGGAAATATCAGTTAATATTCCAAAATCATTTTACAAAAAAAAAAACTGAAGAAAATGTTGTCACTCTTTGGAACACTCAGGACACGCATTTAGCTCACTCGTTTCTAACAAAGAAATTTTTTTCGACCATTTCGTGAAGACTATATTGTGATCATTTTTTATTAATCATAAAATCACACAATTCCTTACTGGTCACAGTAATTTTAAAGTGTACCGCAACAGATTTAACCTGGACCCTTCCAAACTTTGTGACTGCAACGTTGGTGATAAGTAAAGTATTGAATATGTTATTCCTTTTTGTTCAAAATTTAAGAAAAAAAGAAAATGTGTGTTTATATAACTAACTGCATGCTCTTAAAATCATCTGGCCTCCAAATTTTTTTCAGCTTGTTTTAAGTAAAGATCCGTTCACATTATTTTGTGTATATCTTCATCGACATGAATTTGTAAGTTTTTCCTTTCTTTCTTTTGTAACTTCATTGTACTGGTTTTGTTACATAATTGTTTTATTTGGTAATGTACTTGTCTGTATCTTTATAACTTATATATTTTGTTATTGCATCATTTCGTAACTTTGTTTTATTATTTGCTTTTTATTTTATTTATCTAATTTTGTTTTTTTTCCCTAACATCTGTAAGCCTTGTGTGATACTTATGGTACACGAGAGTTAATTTATCTGTCTTCAGTAAAAAAAAATGGTTTAATATTACTCTTGAGAAGTAAAATTAAATTATAAAATGTATTTATATTACTCTGTTTAAAAAAAAGGCTCTAAATGTTAATGTGAACTTAAAAATTAGAAATTATATTTGTTTAATATAATGCAAATATATATATATATATATATATATATATATATATATATATATATATATATATATCAATATCGACTGCGTGAATAACAAATTTATCTCAATCATAAAGCTGATTCTAGAAAATAGCTTCAATAAATTATACCAATTTAAATACTGTACAATGTGTTACGAATACTTTAGTAGGAATAAATATTCAGTAGATTTAACTTGTCATAACCCTAAAATTAGCCGACCATCTTTCGCTTAATGTTTGTCATTCAAATCGTAATTTGTTTGTCATTAAGGAAATGCATATAAACTAGAATTTATGCTGCAGACCGTTAGACATGGTCATATTTCATTAATGCAGAAGGTTCAGTGTACGGGGAGCTGTCATTTGAACTGTCGTGGTAAATAGAAATAAAAATTAATCTGAAGAGCAAGATTTCAGAAGTAGTATACTTTTATTAATATGAATCATTATATATATATATATATATATGTGTGTGTGTGTGTGTGAGAGAGAGAGAGAGAGAGAGAGAGAGAGAGAGAGAAAGAAAGAAAAGAGAAAAACTAATTCAATAAAATTCACTTTACAAAAAGCAATGAAAGTCAGGTGTAATAATATTTAATTGTTCTTAGATTAAAAACAGAAATTAAAAATAAAAATATCTTTTTTAAAAGTTTCCTGTTGTGAAGATTATTTTGATATTTTATCAATATGACCACAAACCGTTTTCGTTAATTATCTTAATTACCAGTGTGTAAGGGGAAATATCATATCAAAATAAAAATATAAATTCAATTTACATATCTTATCCATTTTTTGGTACATATATATATATATATATATATAAAAAATAAGTATCCCCATAATTAATTCACATTCCACTTCCTTAAAAATATATAATTAGAATATTTAACTTTAACAAGATGTATTAAGTTATTTATTTAAAAAGTTAATAATCTAATTTGATAACAATTTTCGGGAAATGTAATCTATCCAATTTTTTTAATCATATTGCACGAATAATTTTCTCAAACTAATGTCAATAATATAACAAAGAAGCAAAAAATGTTAGCAAATGTTTCTTCAGTGCACCTACATATACAGTGAAATATGTTTAATGCGAAAACGATTGAGACGAAATATCAGTTAACACGAATTAATACAACTATGAACTACGTATTTTTATATATTTTTTTCTCTTAACACGAAACAAAAATCGCTTAACATGAAAAAAAAATCCCTTCTGGGAATGGACAAAATGAGGAAAACACCTGCCGGATTCGACTGTCTTACTGAATCATTCTAAGAATTCGTTACAGTAGATGATGTTAATGAGTGTACAACCCCAATTTTTTTTCTTCTTACGATAAAGTCTCTTTGGGTTTTGATAAAAGCTCAAAAAATATTATTGATGCAGGTTTCTTAGATGAAAATGAAATGAATAATGCAGCTCCTGTTCCCCCGTCATGCGAAATGTGGAACATCATGAAAAGTACGTTCGGTTATTTAAACGCACATTCAAACGGTGAATTAAATAACACAATGAACGACATTAAAAAAATTTGTTGACGATTTTATGCTAAAAAGACAATTAAAAGAAAAATATATTATTTTCCGAAAACTCAATAAAAGTTTTGTTTTTTAAAAAACTTGGAAAATTTTGTATCAGATTTCATTAAGATCTTGTGAATACAATGTTTCATTGATATTTATTAGATACATGCATATATTCATATATATTTATAAATAAAACATACTCTAATATAAACTTAATTTTGTTGAAGTATGGTGGGGTTTTTTTTTTTGTTGTTGCAATATCTTTTAACACGAAGAAATATTTCAGCCCCCTCCCCCTCAATTTCGTCTTAAACGATTTTCACTGTATTTAAAAAACTGCATTGGTATTATTTAGACCAGTGCTTCTCAAAGTTGAAATACTTTCGACCCAATTTTCAATCATAATTTTCATAGCGCCCCCCCATACAATAATAATGTACTGAATTCAATAATACTATACTTTGACGCTAAAACTACGATACGACTTTACCTCTTAAGCGCCCGCTGTGTATATAAACATCTCGCTAAGCCAAAGCCTTTATTTCTCCAGACGTATATATACGTCTTCCCGAAGTACGATCTTTTCTGTGCACTGCTATCCATAAAATTATTCCAAGACTTAGGAATGCAATAAAGAGACCATGACAATGGTTATAAAGGATTTACTTATTCCAGATTATTTTTGCTCCTTTATTCCTCTCCCTTCCCCACTACATAGCACACGCGTGCATGCACGGAAAACGGTTGGCAATTGGAAGCGAATCGCGAAACTTATGATCGGCCGAACAAAAATTATCAAGATATAAATTATAAACCGTACAAAAATTATCAAGATATAAATTATAAACCGTACAAAAATTATCAAGATAAGTGTTAATTTTTGTTATAAATTATATATATGACAAACCCATGGAGTCACTGGTAATTAATAAACTTGTTTTTTTAACTTAGAATTGTTACATTAATAATAAAATACATTGTGGAGCACTGATATATTTATAAGTATAATACATCAATGTAAATGTGTATTTTATTTTTTTTATGTCAGAATGTATTTTGTTTACACTTTCAGTAAATTAATAATTTTTTTAAATAATCTTTTAGCTCTTGACTTTTCAATATGCTCGCGCCCCCCCAAGGGGGCCGCGCCCCACAGTTTGAGAATCACTGATTTAGACACAAACTATTTTTTACTGTGTCAACAACTGTAAAAGAAAGAACGAAAGAGGCTTTTAGAATATTTTTAAAAAAAAGAATAGAAAAATAGGAATTAAAGACTAGTAGAGTTTATTATTATGATCATCAATTATAAAATAGTCGGAAGTCAATAGATACTTAAAATAACTTAAATGTATTTTTAAAGAAAAAATCAATAATTCACATGTATAATTTTACGGACGCTTATCTTAGTTTTAGTAGAATTTAGTTGTTACTTATGTTCCGTAATTGATAAAAAAACCTATTAATAAATTAATTTTATGTAATAAAAAAAGAAAATTGAAGATATCATCATTATCTATAAAAGTTCTGACATAAAAAATATCCCAAAAAGAAAGCGAAGATCAACACTAAATATTTCTGCGCTATTTTCCTGAAAATAATTCAGTCCTATATAAAATATTTGAAGCAATCAAAAACAGATTTAAGTTAAAATTTTTATTTCTTATGTTTTCGTATGAGATACAATATTTAAACATTAAAAATTTCAATATTTCGCATAAAACTGCTAAAAAATTCATCAGAATTATTTAGAATTTATCTAAAAGTTTTTGTTTTTAATTAATTTAATGAAATATCATTTCCAATTTAATAAAACTGCTCCAAAATTTTAAGAAACGTAGAAAATTTTTTTCCTATTGAAGTAGCTTAACGTAGAGTGGTAAAAGAAACACATTTTTTTTTATTATAAATCAATATATTCTAGATATATGTTCATACATATATCTATTAATCTCTTAAGTGGTTTGCCCGTACAACGTACGGGCTACCGAAAGTTGGTCGCAACTGGTTTGCCAGTACGCTGTACGGGAGCACTAATATTTTCTTTCTTTGATTTGTGCTTATTTTAATTCTTATAATATATTATTTGGTGCCAAAATTTTGAAAAGGTGATTTCGTTTGTCTATGGTACTGAAATGCTTTTCATCCGGCATTTTTTGTGGTGTAGGTGGAGATTAGTATGGTGTTTAGTTTGAAACAATAAAGATGTACTTTTTTGTGAGCCTTTTGAGGAAAAAAAATATCCACTTAATTGGTTAAAGTAAATATTTAGGATTTAAATATAAATTTCTTCCAAAACTATTTGTTTGAAAAATGCACATACACACGATAATAAATTACGTTTGTATATTTGAGATATTTAACAAACACTATATCTACACATTGATTAATTGTTTATTAAATTCGCACTCAGAAGCAACATGAGAGCCATTTATTGCTAAGGAACAGTCAATTGCTGACAGTCAATTGACGACACCTAAATCTGCTCTCAATCTTCAAAATTTCCCACCATTCTAACATGAAGACTTAGAACAGGGGTTGGCAACCTTGTAGCTGTGGCATGCCAAACCCATCTGCCAATATGATTCAGGGTGCCACACAGAAGGAAATATTTGAAACAATTCGATTATCACGTAAATGCATGCAGAGTCAGGCAATATAGGTCAAGAAAATAGATTTAGAGTTTTATTATATAATAATTATGTATCAGTTTAAGATATTTATCAACAAATGAAAAAAAATATAAAATAAAACGTTTTCTTAAACAGAAATAAAAGAAATTTACTTATATTATTTGTATTTTAAACACGTTTTTTAAAGTATGAAATAAACAACATAAAGTGTAAGCATTCCTTCAATAAGGTTAAATAAAAAACAAATATTTAATAATGTGAACTTTGATCCTGCACCACTCTACTTCCTGTCGCAATATCAAGGGTATAATCTGTGACTTTCGATTTGACACGACTCTGAAAATTCAGTTGTTTGACAACTTCTATTCAGACTCAAAATAACTTTCATACGAGAAAAGATTTATTCACACAGATATGTAGAACCAAAAGTGGAAAGAAAAGCACATGTAATTTTCTTCAAACAATGAAATCTATACAGTAATGAAATCCAGCAATTTAATATAGCTATCAATTTATCGTTAGTTACATTCCAGAATTTTTCGAAACACCTTAAATTCTACTTATCGTAATTTTGTAGATGTTATTTCAATGAGCGCCATTTCAACTTCATTCCAATCAAAAATTGACTAATTTGTAAGGGGATGTAGAGTACCACTGAGAATTGTATCGTGTGCCATGGGTTGCCTGCACTTAACTTAGGGTCTTGACAGATTTAACGAGCATCAGCCCTTTTACACAAAGGGTCTGTATCTACATGAAATGTATAAATATTTACGAATATTTCCTTGTTAAGTTTTAAAGACCAAAACCACTTAACACGTTTAACTTAGGAGCATACAAGAAAAAAAGGAACTTCTAAAAGAAACTTCTAAAAGAAACACACACTTAATCACTTAGCACATTCCCAAATAAATCCCGAAAGGACATGTCCTAATCTTGACCTGTTACATCCCCCCGAAAACTAATCATTAAATGCAGGGCTACGATTAGCACATCGATGAATCTTCTGAGCAGTAGAGCTACGAAAATGGTCGTAATGATGATAATAACAATGAAACATCACTTCACTTCACATCCAACGATTGTGAATGGTTCGTGTGGCTTAATCAAGAAAAAGCTATTGTCATTTCGATTTAAAGTGGAAGCCTACAATATCGGTAAGTAACTATCCATTTCAGAAGCTCGTAAACATTATTTTAAATGCAGTTGGTCCGTAACCGTTAAAAAGAAAAATCATTATGCCTCCATTCCTCTTTTAGAGTCCCAGTCATACTATATATATATATATATCCCTTGAGACATGTTATTATTAACTTTGAAAGAATTTTGCGGAACTTATTTCTATGCATCACATTAACATCCTTAACGCCCACATGGAATATTTTAACTTTAATACGCGATAATATTCTTTTTCCGATTTAAGAGGTGATTAGAGTATATTTATCGATTTATGAGAAGTAATCGTAGTAGTTGCTATTTAAAATAAATGTTTTACTTAGTTTTAAATCTTAAAATCCCTCATTTTTCTATTATGTTATAGAATAATAGATTGTCGAATCAACTTTTTGCAAAGTATTTTGATTAAATTCGTGAGTTTAATTAATGTCATTAAAATTATGGACACTTTTTTTAAGCGATTGAAGATTTTTTGCGAGATTTTTAAACTATTAACAATTGCAAATCATTCATAAAGTTCTATTTTAAGTTTATAGTGTTGATGAATAATTATTTTGCACTGAAAAAAATAAAATAGAATTCATTATTTCGCTCAAGTGTTAATTAAGTGAACATTACAGAAGAAAATTGGGGAAAAAAATTTCGCAGTAACAATATTTTTTATATACAAACATATCTTCAGAGTAATTTCAAATTATCTCAAAATCATTACAATAGATTAATTAAAATAAAAAAAATTGTAAAAAAAAATATATATTCGTGTGTGATTATTGATAAAAAAATTCAACTCCATTGTTTACGTAAACAATGTGTTAGTTGCTCTTTTGTCTGTTCTAAGAATTTTAATAAGCTTCACTTTCAAAACTCAGAATTCCTTTTATCGAATATTTGAATTATTAACTTCTTTTGTTTGCTTAAGTATTTCAAATAATAAAATTATTACTCTGTACTATACATATAAGTCTTTTCGCTAATTAAACTAATATATCTCATCTCCCAAAACTATGCATGAAAACATAGAAATTCTATTAATTTCCTCTTCGGAATACGTTCTTTTTATGTTTTATTTAAATGAGTCTTAAAATGTATTTGTAATTAATTAGTTTAATTATTCTATTGTATCTACTTCAAACACAATAATAAATATTTCGCTTGAATAAAATATCTATATGTTATCGTTATTGAGCTAAATTAGCTTAAAAATTTCATTTCAGTTTGCTAAAAGAAGATATTTCGGAAGATAATCTAATTTGAAATTGCTAAAGTTCATGATTTTATTTAATAACATTAATTTAATTGACTAGAAACTCGTACCATCAAAGCTTAAAATTATGGTAATTAATAAAGTCATTGTTTAAATTGTTGTTTTTATGCAGATGGGTTACTTTTTTATTTTAGTTAAGCAAATTCATCTCTCTCTCTAATTAGGATAATCTGTAATTTTAAAAGCCTTTCTTTAAAACATTATTCGGGGATAATTTTGTTAGCTATGTTTTCAGAATATTCTGGACTCTTTTGAAAAAAAAACCACAGATAATTTTGTTTTACTTTTTATTGATTGCTTTTACTTAATGTTTCCCATGTCCAATATATGCTACAAATAAAGCATTTGGATTAAAAATTATATGAGAGCCATAAGAAATGTCAGTTTTTCAATTAATCTTCTTATATGAAGAACATCTAAAGCAATATTCTGTATACTGAAAATTCAAGAAATTTAAAGTGATAATGTAAGTTATCTAAAAGCTTTTATGCTAGCTGTTAGAATGTAATTATGGTTTTTTAGTAAACAAAAATAAATTGATATAATTGCAATTTGTTGCGTTGCATAATACAAGTTTTAATTGATTAAAAGAGTCAATTAGCATTTTTAAAATTAGTTAGGCATTCATATTTTGCAGAATTTATAATAAAACAACGTGATATAGCCATTAAAATTAAAACAATTTTTTTGCAGGTTTTTTTTTCAATTGATGTGATTAATAAAATAAAGTGTTCATTGTTATTGCATGCCATGCTGATAAAATATTTCGATATATTTTTAGATGTCAATTAAATGATAAAAACTTCTAATGCGTGTGACGGGGCTTTATCGGGTTTTCATACTAATCCTCTTAGGGAATCTTTGGGGCCAGAATTGAGTTATTTCATAGCCAATCCTCTCAAGAAGAAACCACGATATGCAGATTAGTTAGTCGATATATAGTGGAACTTTAGTATTCGTGAGGTAGTAGGAGAAGGATGAAGGAAGCTGAGATGCTGAACGCCGTGAGGAGTTGGTAAGACATTAAACTTAAAAGCGTAATTATAGAACGGGCTTTAGCGAGTTAAAGAATTTAAGGCAGATAAAGATTCTCCCTCTCTCTCTCTTAGGATAACTTCTCATAAAGATAAGAGGTTAGGATTCCAGGCACTTATTTACACAGAATTTAGGAATACGTTATATCACTCCTGATTGCCTGCCTATATTAAGACTTGTGTTAATCAATATATTTGAATAATAATAAATTGGACTTATTATGGTAAACTTGGGTGATCAATCATTTCTTCCAACAAATCTAGGTCACGTAGATGAATAGATGATACCCCCAGGCAGGGGGTATCACATATGTACCAGTTTTTGCAATTAATATAAGTATTTTTACGGAACTATTATGGTTGCGTTAACCAAGTATTCATAGACTGAGCTAGGATTCGTCCTCATTTCAGTCGATTAGAGGATTCGAATTCTGAGGACATAAAGGACTCGCCATGTAAAGGGGTTTTAATACACGTTATTTAATTGAAACTCGAAGTCCTCACGTTAAAGAAGTGCGGAAACTTTCAGAGGGGAATGCCAAATCAGGTATCATCATAATCAACAACAGTTGAGAATTATGAGGTCAGTCGCCAGTAACCTTCGTGTTGCTTTCAAATGCGACGTTAATAAATAATCTATATAATGTTATTATATAAAAACTTTTTATACATAATGTATTGATTAAGGTATCCGACTACTTGCGACAACTTGTTTTGAAAAAAAAGGAGATATGGAGATCTTTTTGTGATTTTTATATTTATTTAGTATATTTTAAGGAAAAAATCCTAAAATTGGTAAAAGAAAAAAATTATTATTAAAATGGGAAAAAACTAGTAAAAATGTACGAAAAATTACATAAACGGGGTACAAACGCTCTGTACAAAGATTTTATGAAAAAATTCTCAATTTTTCAATTTTGATGTGTTACTTTGTTATTCCTGTTTGAAGTGACCTTCACGATAAGAGATATTTTAATTTTTACAAAAACTAGAGCACTTTATCTAAGTCATTATACGAAATTACTTAAAAAAACATTGACTATATTCACATAAAGAACTGCAAATATTGAAATGAAACAGTTATTGATAAATCTGAAGATCAAAACACTTCTACTGTTATGCAGAACATAAGCAAAAAAATTCAGCTAATTATTTTCAAAACTTTTTGAGCAATCACGGTCCCCGTTTGAGTTTTTCGAAAAAAACACATTTCGAGTAAAACGCATTTTAAAGTTTGACATCTTGTGTAAAGTTATGGCATTTGCTTTTACTAAAACCTTGTAGTTTTTGTTCTAGTGGAGGGAAAATAAAGTATTTGGTATTGTTATTAAGTTAATAAAATGCTCTATAAAATAAAATCATAAAAAAATTTCCCAATTTTTGAAAAAAATCATGGTTTTAGGGTAGTCGGATACCTTAAATGATGGCTACACATATCGGCATCACGACTTTTCTTGCAATGCTTGGGTATTTTAGCTTCGATGATTACTTCAAAGAAACTGCGTTAGAATTCGAGTGGAAACTAAGAATTTTCAGGAATTCACTTTAAAACGCACAAAACAAAACAATTTTTTTAAAAAAGAATAGAAGTTTCATAATATACAGAAGTCCATAAGTTCCCAGAATATGGATATTTCTTTACAATTGCAAAATAAAAAAACTTAAAATTAGTTTTCTAAGTATTAACAAGTGTTCTCTGAAAAGGAAAAACATCCTTTCGAAACTGTAATTCCGAGAATATGTGATTTTCTAAAACCTTTCAAAGGGAAAATTGATTTCCTTAGAAAATTCTTACGCCCACTCTTGGCCCATTTTCTATTATTTTAAGAAATGCTTCTTTTTATGAAAATTCATTTATTTATTTTCTATCTGGAAACAATATCAGACAGAGAGAAAACTTTGATATGTTAACAGTTTTTAATCAGTATTCGTAATAATCATGCTTAAAATATTTATTCCATAAATTAATACATTACTAAAATACCAGTAACTTTGTAGATGTTTCGGCAAAATATATATAGTAAAAACTAATGCTCTAACCAATATTTTTAATCAATATATCACCTTAATCACTTAACGCATTTGCCCGTGTCTGATACGGGAGAAAATTACCATCAAATTTGCACATGCCCGTGTCTCACAAGGGTAATCTTGTATTTCGCGTTGTTTTATTTCTAATGCCCGTAGGAAATCCGTTCTAGAAAAAATAATCTAGATTTTAATTAAACTCTACATACACTATTTAAACTATATTAAATATGATAAACTATATAAACTATGTATATACTACACTGCTGGACAATTGCTAAGGACGGATAACACTATCATCCATAGCAACCACAAAATGAAAGGAAGCAAAATGTGGAAAATTAGAATAAGTGCGGGATATTAGTAAAAAGAAGTATGAGTATGCAAATTTTTTTCCACGTCTATTCATCACGTGATAGCGTTCATAGCTTTAAATGTTTTGACGCGTGTGGACAGTTGTTGTTTCAAGTCAAAGTTTTACAGGAAAGATTTAATAGACGAACTTAAAATTTTTAGCATGTCTTCCCGACATCACATAGATGTTTTTATGCGTGGCCGAATTATTGGAAAGATCGAAGAAGGGCGAAAAATAACAGATGTTGCCAGGGAGTTCGACATCGCTCACAGCGTTGTTTCACGGCTGTGGAAGTCATTTAAAACTACTGGAATGTGTAGTAGATGGCACGGGGGAGGTCGTGTTAGAAGTACGACGTCTGCAGAAGACAGATATATCGTCCTATCAGCAAAAAGGAACAGGCGCACCACAGCTCAGCAGGTGGAAAATCAGTTTCTTGCTGCCTCAGGAAAGCAGATCTCCCGAAAAACTGTTGCCAGACGTTTGAGGGGAGGAGGACTATACGCACGCAGACCTGTTGTGTGTGTCCCATTGACCAGAAAGCACCGTGCTGCCCGTTGGCAATGGTGTCGTGAGCATCACAATTAGACTGAACAGGACTGGGCATGGTGCTATTCTCAGATGAGAGTAGGTTCAGTCTGTCATCGGATTGTAGACGCCAACTGATCTGGCGCGAGAGTGGTACTGCTTATCGTCCAGAAAATATCCAGGAAAAGGACCGATATCCGACATGCACTATCATGGTGTGGGCCGGCATCATGATCAATGGCCGCACGCGCCTTCATGTGGTTGCGAATGGGACTATGACGGGCCAACGATACATTGATGAAGTTCTACTTCATCATGTTCGTCTTTTCCGTGGTGCTGTCGGTGATAAATTTGTTTTTATGGACGACAACGCAACATGTCATCGAACACTCGCTGTTCAGGATTGTCTAGACAGCGAGGGTATTCAACGTCTCGTATGGCCAGCGCGTTCTCCAGATCTAAACCCCATTGAAAATGTGTGGGATGCTTTGGGGAGGCAAATTGCTGGTCGAAACTATCCTCCGACAAACAAGAACACCCTCATCCGTGCACTCAGAGAGGAATGGGATAAATTGCCTCAACAGCAGCTGGATAATGTTGTGCTAAGTATGGAACGACGTGTGGAATGTTGCATCACACTCCACGGTGGACATATCCCGTACTGATATCTTTCTTTAAGGTGTCTGCTGACTTTTAGATGCATTGTTCCATTTCTCCGTACGCAGATCAAATGAACATTTTTTTTCTTTCAGATGTTTCACAGCTTTTGTACTTTCCAGAACAATAAATATTCTTTATTCTAATTTCTGAACAGTGTGGAAACTATATTTTATCCTACTAGGCCTCATGTCTCGCTTAATGTTATGCTACATAGCAATTTGTGATCCGTCCTTAGCAATTGTTTAGCAGTGTATATTAAATATATTAAACTATATAAAAACTATCCGTATACTATATTAAATATATTAAACTATATAAACTATCTGTATACTACATTTAACTATAACTATATATTGATTTTCTGTTTAAAAAACTGGATAATTTTTTAATAGTTTTCCAAAAAAACTCATGCTTTAAAGAATTAATTAGAAAAATTAATTTCCTTTTTATTTCATTTACTTATTATGTTAGACATTAAAGCACTTCTAATAAAATAATCATGATTATTTAAATCATTTGTCAAAACAACTGAAGGTATCCGAACACGTTCGGAGTACTTTTTAACAAAATAACATATTTAAACATTATAACGGCTTTTTTATAGGACTCAATACCAATAAATACAAATATTTAACTAACAATATTTAAAATAAATTGCCTAAATTTCCCAAAAATCCCAAAGATAAGTGAAATTTTAGCAATATTTTTGTAAAACTTCAAAGCAATTTAAAAAAAGTAATAAACTTATATTAGTAAAAGTATTACCAAAACAATCTAGATGCATTTATCTAGAGAATGGTTCTAAAATTTTAATGTTTTATTAAAATTTGAAAATTTTAGAGTTGATTGAGTACAGATTATAAGAAAAATCCCATTTTTTATAAGACCATTATTTAAATAACAAGTCCTAACTCAAAAAATATTCATACAATAAGAAATATTTTAGTACATTCTCTAGAAAATAGCATAAATATCAGGTTAAAAAAAAAAAGTTTTATAGAAATACATTTGTAATATTTTGAATAATCAGACTCGCCATCATAGATTTCGAGTAATTTAAATGCCCACTTCCGGTAGATCAAAGACCCACTTCCGGTTTTTCTAACTTAATAAAATTGATTGTAGCTTCGCCTTTACGTAGAGTAGAAACAAAACAAAATATGTTTTGTAAAAAGCCAAAAGATAGCTCTATTCAATAAAAGAGAAAACAAAAATATCTGACTTGACCGAATTTGGTCATTTTCAACGTGTTCGGATACCTTAACGCTCATGTTTACAGAGTGGTCAAGGTCTTGAGCAGGCGTCGGCTAAAACTTTATTGTTTTAAGAGTAAAAATCAAAGTAATAAAAAAATTTTTCGCACAGAGAGATTTTGAGTGTACTAGATATATCATTGGAAATTTTCCATTTGCACATGCACATATGTGCAGTATAATAATTAATAATTTACAAAAACATTAATTTGAGCATGTCAGTCTTGATCACGACCGCTGCGGGTAGGAAGGAGGGAACCTTGAGTGCGCACGCGCAAGCATAGACATGGCTCTCTGATACCTTCGTTATTTTTTTTCACTGACAACTTGCCTCTTCTCTCACGAAAGTCTGTCAACCTCTGGTCTAGAGCTTAATAACCAATAATGTTCCAATAAGGAATCCGAGTTCTGATTTTACTGAAGATACATTATATAGATTAGTTTGGGATGCTACACACATTAAAAGGGACTCAGCTTCGAATTTGTCCAGCGGTGTGAAAACAGGGCGAGAGAGATAACTGCTAATGACCCTCATCAGTCAACAATGATAAAAAAGGATGAGATCCGTCACTAATACCCTTCATATAGCTTCTAGTACGAAATTATTTCAAACTAAGCAAGTCTAAAACATCGCGTGAGTGAATTCACTTTAACATTAAAATTCTCCTTTTGTTCATTAATTGCGCACACTGATATGTACACTAACTAGTAAGTGTACATTAATCTAAATTAATGAAATCTTTTGAAATTAATTTTAGAAACGTCTCTTGCTTTTATTCTTGTATCAGATAGTAAAAATGAATCATGGGACATTTTCAGATAAAAGTTTTGAAAATTTTTAAGCAAACATTATTCCAACATCAAAATAACACATGATCTGTTCCGTGAAAGATTGTTCCGATATTCGTAGAATGTTCTTTTTAGCTTTCGATTCAAACAAATAATTTCCTACAATGTAGCTCCTACCATCATGATTTCCGACTCCATGTACCTTCTCACAATATTTATTTAGTCGATTGAAATCCTGCTACAAGATCAACATTAGGTATCGGTTGTGGGATTTTTTTTCTATATCTTTTTTTGTCTCTGATATTCTGTAAATATACTTTTCTCTAATATTTGTCATTTTCTTCTCGTTTTAATCTGCCTATATTGCCTTGAGTCTAAACAAAACTATATACACACTAAAAAATAAATGATTAAAACTGCAGTCGAAAAACAGAATAAAATATAATTTGATACTAAAAACAGTAGGAAATACTGCTATATATTTAGATGTTTCACACAACAATTTAAGATATTTAACAATAATATTTAACCCCTTAAGTGGTCAATAATTTTTTTTTGTCCAAAATGTTCCAAAAAGGCAATTTTTTATTGTATATAACTAAGAATAATACTTAACAAAATGCGAAAATGGAAGAATTTTATTTTAATTTTCAATTTTAAAGTTTTCACATATTTTTTATTTTATAATTGTGGAACACAAAAAACCCTTAAATATATGTTCGCTTTTATTATACTCTGCATGGTATGAAGAATGTTTCACATGTCTTAAAATAATTTCTCTTATATTGACAAAAAATTTCATGTTGGTACTTCTTTTTCAAACGGTTGAAGACTTTGTGTGTGTGTGTGTGTGCGCGCGCACATGCAATTTTAAAGCATGTTGTAATACAAAGTCTTACATTGTAATAGCGACAGAGATAATATCAGCTTTTTTGGATTATCTTTCCATTTTCCTTTCTTCTCAAGTAACAACTTTCACATTCTCTTGATAGTCCTTTTTCCTTATCAAATATTTTCAAGAATCTAAATTCCTGCTTTCTGTGAAGGATTCCCGTCTTCACCATGAAAAAAAAATCCGAATGAGAAGTATTTCAGTTCCATGGACAAACTATATCTCTTAAGAACACTCTAGCACTAATAATCTCACTACAAGAATTATATATAAAAACATGTGCATATCAAAGATAGAAAGAAGAAAATAATAGTTCCCTTACGTAGACTGCGATTATTCTGTTCTTTTTCATTCTGGGTTCCACAAAATAATTTTATATTCATCAATGCAGTATTTTGTAAAATTAAGTGGAATGGTATGAAATGGATTTATACGACAGTGTTAAAAACTATACAATAAAGATCCTTTTTCTATTTGTTAAAAAAACATTTATATGAGAACATTTTCGAAAAATACCTCAAACACCTGTAAAATATTTCCGAGAAAAGAAAACCAAGCATGAATGGATAAATCAGAAGGTTTGCCAATAAAGGAGAAGGAACAAATTTTCGACATATCATCAGATTCAACGTGAAAAGTCTAAATTGAATCAGAAGCAGTTTTGAAACTTTAGGTTGCAAATTTTCAGAATACATAGAAATTCTTCACTCAATTAAAAACATTTTAGAGGCATTCTGAACAACGTATTTAAGTTAAAAATATTTCTCAACGTATTTAGCAACAAAAACAAAACGAAGTGTAAAAAGATGCATTCACATATCCTAAATACTAAATATAATGCAAAGGTAGATTATGATATCAATAAGATTTATTAATATCATGTCAAAAAGTCTTAATAAATAATACAGTATACTTCTTTAATTGTCTTTACTTAAAGTACCTATAAAATGTTGATCAATACTTACATATTATTTTAAGATATATTCGTCTAAGGCTTGGATATTGATCTTAATAAACATCTTATAGTTTTAATGGTTACTTGAGTCGACAAAGTTAGAAGACCACTGATGTAAAACAATTAAATACGATAAGATAATTAAAACTGAAAATAAAACAAACGAGTGAATAGTTTAACTTTTTTTTTAGAGTTAATACGTAATTTATCTAAAATATTTCTTTTTCTTTCATTATTGTAAATGAAAACAATGAACTCTAAAAATAAAGTCTCGATCCATTATAAGAGTTTCGACACAGTCTCAGAGGATTCAAATTCTCTATCTACCTTGTGGAGGTCTTTTGTTTAGATACATTCAGCTCCTTTACATGCATTCCTTTAAAATTGACTGCAGTGTAAATAGTGCACTTCGAACAGGAGAAGAAAAGCTAACCAGGTATCTCTTTGACGATGAATAGATTACAAACACCCCTGAGCATTCGATTTGAATCCTACCCTTAAAAGATCTTTCAATCGACCTTTTGCAATTCACAGAGAAATATTGACCATTGCTATTCAAAACTCAGAAAGCTAGATTGGAAAGGTTTACTAGATTTCCTTGGAAAAGTATATTTTGAAAAAAGGAATTGAAAGCGGTATATATATATATATATATATATATATATATATATATATATATATATATATAGTGAAGATCGCTTAACACGAAAGTGAAGGGATTGAAATATTTTTTTCGTGTTAAAGGATAATAATAATAAAAAATCATACCAACAAACTTAAGTTTATTAGAGTTTATTTTATTTACACAGATATGTAAATATGCATGTATTTAATAAGTACTAATGAAACGAAGCATTCACAAGACCTTAATGAAATTTGATGCAAAATTTTTAAGTTTTTTTTTTAAACATTTATTGAGTTTTTGGAAAATATTCCGATATTTTTCCTTGCGAAGTCTTTTTTAGCATCAAATTGTCTCCAAATTTTTCAATGTCATCCATTTTGTTATTTATTTCATCACTATAATTTGTGTCTAAATAACTGAGCAAACTTTTCATTATGTTCCTCATTTCAGATGTCGTGGGAACAGGAGCTGATGTTCTTTTCATTTTCTTCGTTATCATCAATCAATGCATCAATGATAATTTTTGAACTTTAAACAAATTCCAAAATGTTGTCTGCCATAATTGGGGCTGTACACGCATTGGTATCAACTACTGCAACGAGTTCTTCCGATGATACAACAGGATGGTCTAATTTAGCTGGTGTTTTCCGTATTCTGTTCATCTCAGAAGAGAAATCGTTTCGTGTTAAGCGATTTTTATTTTGTGTTAAGAGAAAAAATGAATGAAAATACATAGTCGTTTGTCCGGACCACTGCATCATTTTGTGTTAACCGACATTTCACGCAAAAGGTTTTTCACTGTGCATATATATAACATAATGATGGATTATTGGAAAGGAGATACGCGTTTTCATCGAAATTAGTGTTCACCCTTTCTTCTAAGAATTTTAAGATAGAAAGCCAACAAATCAACTCATCTTTTTTAAATTGTACTTGACTTTAATTGATTACCTCAAAATCCCATCTATATATATATAGGACAACAAGTTGTGTAACATTTATTGAAAAATATGGTTAATTATTTATTTAAATAATAAAAATTAGCAGAAAATTATCTTCTGGAACATTGAGTAAGTGATGTTATTTTTAATTAAATGCACTAACAGAAAAAGTACGTTTTATAAATAATCAATGCTTTAGTTAGGACGTTATGTTTATGGGAGGACACATTGATTTCTTTAGTACAAAGGAATGAGACAGTCATGAAATAAATGACCGAAGTTATTTTTCATAGAGGTTCTCTGAATTTATTGCAATAGTTCAAATAATCGCATTTAATCCTTCTTTTAAAATAAATAATACAGGAGAGAAATCTTCAAATGGACTGCAATGAATATTTTTCGCAAATAAATATTTACTTATTTTATATAGACAAATATATAACTTTAGAGAAATTTTTATTTTATTTGCAAAGAAAGTATTACTCTCTCTGCTTTATACAGTAATATTTTACAGAATATATTTATAAGAAAATATTACTGCTTCTATATAAGCGTTCTGAAAATTAAATCGTAACAGAAGTTACCATACAACATTAGATCTAATATAACATATACAGTTTTTTCTAAAATGATTCTTTTTGAATAAAAAAAATACTATAGTCTAATTTTTCCGTGAAAAGATAATCGATTTTTCCCATTTACTGGAAATATTAATTAAAACTTGGAAAGTAATAAAATAGTTTTTCTTACTTCCACACAAGTGTCCGATAATTGATTTCGATTCTCTGAATACTGCATTATGCTAAGAACCTAGTTTTCTGGTATTTCTTGTACTTCCGCTATCTATTGTCAAGAACGTTCATTTTTAACAGGACATTTTTACCAGCCCAATTACAAGAATGAAAAAATTAATTGAATTGAAAACCTTTTTTTACACTATATGTGATTCATTAAAAAAGATAAACAATTGCTAATTAAGTTAGATAGAAAGTAAGATTGGTCTCTTGAATGATATTGTTTTCAGATATTTTTTATGTGACCATTTTTTATTAATTCAACCCATAGAATTGCCCCGTATAATAAAATTCTTGTAGAATATTTTAAATCTTTATCATTATTATTCTATCCTTGCCAAAGGAGTATTATGACTCGAAGTGGTACTTCGAAGGTAAAAAAAGATAATTCCAGTCAACACAGCGCTAAGTAAGTAGTGTGAGTCGTGAGCCTTTAAAATTACTTCTCTACTGGGTAGAGTGAGGGAACACACAGCTAGTAGCCCAAAGATCTTTTATTTATAAATTAATTTAAGAAAATCAAACTCAAGATCAATTGTTCTAATCTTCTCAGTCTCTCACTGGATAAAAGTTTAAAACCGGAACAATGCCTGTAGATCTTCATATGCTTGTCTCTCAGGTGCGGCTGCCCCCGCAACCTCTACTGCGTGTCTTTGAAGAAGGAGAAAAAACTCTGACCCCGAGATGATGCAGTCTATTGAAGAAGATCTTCTCGTGATGATTTTGAGAATCGAGGTATAAGGACTGCTCCAGCAGCCCTCGACCCTCTATCAAAATCCTCCTCGACTTTCGAGACGACCCTTTCTTTCTCTCTTTCAGCACACGGTGCTAGTCGTCTTCGTCCCAACTCCATTGGTTCTTTGAGACAATAGGTCAGCGCAACTAAGGTCAAGTCTGTCGCTTTATCTCGAACACCATATGGAGGGTCTATCAACTGTGCTGTCATTTGAACACTGAGGATACCTTCTAGGAAATGTCTTTGTCACAACAGGCTGGCATTCCTTTTTATTCATATAATCGTGGTCTACATGTGCAAAGAGACGAGACAAAAGAACTTTTCACAGGAGTGTCTTTTCTATAGATCGTTGAGACTAAAATCGCCTGGGTGTCGGGGAAAGAAATGGTGTGAACATCAAAGCCGTTTTCAGAAAAGGCTCACATATGTTTTGCCCCCGCATGAGGGAAGAATATAATGTACCATTTGGGCATTCTGCTCACCCCGTACATCAAATTTGACAAGTATTGTCAGGAAGTGTTCGCCTAATGATTCGACACTACAGAAGGGGAATCTTGGTGAAAAATTTGCTTACAAAAATGTATGCACCAAAACAAATATAAAAGATTCTAAGATGGCTATTTGAAGAAATAACTAAAAACCTCTATAAAGGCTTCATAGCCCATATAGACAATGCAACTTAGCGGCTTCAGAGTTTAGTTTGGCTGCGAATGTATATTTCATCCCGTTTATGTGATATTGTGACTACAGACTTGAATTGCTGAGTTCTAAGTTTGTAGGAACACTGGATTTGTGATACAGCTAATTCAAATGTGGGTACTTAAAAAAAATTATGTTGAAGGAAAATCTATAGTATTTGCTTAAGAGTTCCAAAAAAAATTCTATTTTCTCCTTAAGAAGCTGTTCTAGAGTTTTCTTTTGTTTGAAAGTCACTAACTACCTAACAATTGAAGTCAAAAATGGAATAAGTCCATGAAAGTAACAAGTAGGTTCTTTCAGGGTAAACTGCTGTCGAGGCTCAAATACCCCCAATGGCATGGTGAGGAAGTTTGGAGAGTGATGTGCTAGCTCAGATGTCATCCTCATCACTTTACCGTGGTTTAAAATTATGTGGTTCTTTTCCATTAGACATCGTGTTGTTTCAGTGAGAGACATAAATCAAATCAAATCAACATCAGAGAAAACTTAAATTTCCTTCTAGAAGTCTGTAGTAAATTTTTAACAGGAAATATCTAACACATACATACAGTGGTGGCAAAGTCCTGAACACACTCATTTTTTTGAGTAATTTTTGTGTTTGACTGCATTTTTGGTTATGAAATTATCGCACTATTTTAAATATTGTTATTGATTTTAATGTATTTTTTCATGCTGATATCAAATCTGTTTGTAGATTTCATCTAAAGTAAATAGTTTCATTGATATGTTGAAAAAACCTTGACAAGATTGCACAAGGTCACTGTAAGAATGAGTGAGTGTGTTTTCCACCAATGAAATGTTCCGTTATTTCAACCAATCAGATAGAGCAGTAGCAATAAAGGGTTGAAAGAAAAAGGTGAAACGTGGTTTATTCTATTGAATGCAGTTGTGTGCTTGTGAAAAATAGTGTATTGAAAGCAATTTGAAGCGCGTTTGTGGAAAATATTGGAATTATGGCTAAATTTTCATATCTGCCTGAGAATAAAAGGTACAAAATAATACATTTGAAGGAAGAAGGTTATTCTTTGCGCCAAATTGCTGTTAAAGTACCATGTGGCTTTTCTACTGTTGTGAGATCTTTGAAAAGATTTTCTGAAACGAATTTTATTGCGGACAGGGGGCGATCAGGACGACCAAGAAAAACATCTTTACGTGAAGACAGGTTATTGCACAGAATTTCACTTTCAAACAGAAAGCTTAATTCCTCGCAAATTTTGAAAAAAATGGACTTTGACATCAAATGTGAGTGTGTCCCCAAGAACTGTTAGAGGAAGACTGCTGGAAATAGGGTTACGAGGCTGTAAAGCGCGCCCAAAACCATTACTGACTGAATTTCAACGTAAAAGGCGATTGACGTAGGCAAGGGAACATTCATTATGGACTATTAAAGACTGGGAAAAGGTAATATTTAGTGACGAGAGTCAGTTTTGTATTTCTGGCAACCAAAGTAGTGCCTATGTAAGACGACGCACTCATGAGGAATTCAGCCCTCAGTGTCTGAAGCCCACATTAAAGTATCCGACAAAAGTGATGGTATGGGGTTGCATGTCTTCTTATGGTGTTCGAAGACTTCACATCGTCAGCGGAACAGTGAAAGCCGTGGATTACATTGAAACACTATAAAATAAATTGCTACCAACTGTGAGAGATCTTTTTGGGAATCAGTCATGGATTTTTAAGGACGATAACTCCCCTTGTCATCGTGCAAAGGTAGACCAGAAATGGTTGAAAGACCATACTGTGAATAGAATGAACTGGCCAGGACAGTCTCCCGACCTTAGTCCGATAGATAACGTATGGTTTAAAATTGGTTATGAAATTTCAAAGAAAAAACCTTCAAACAAACGTGAATTAATTGAAGCTTTAATATTTTCCTTCAACTATATTGTCACGAAAGATCTTCTTTTGAAATTGGTGCATTCCATGCCAAAAAGATGTAGAGCCGTAAGTAAAACAAACGGCTGGCCCATAAAATATTGATTTTCTAACATGTGACAACATTGTAATTTTCAAAATGCTTATATATATATATATATATATATATATATTAAATATACCGTATTTGTCAATTTTCGTGTTATTTTTCTTTGCATATTATGTTATTCTATATTGTTTTATTCTGCACATATTTCACATTATTGTGTTCAGGCAGCTTTACTACAAAAAATATTTTAGTCATTAAGAAACTAGTGGTAGATTTGAAATCAGCATAAAAAAATACATTAAAATCAATAACAATATTTAAGATAGTGCGATAATTTTACAACGAAAAATGAGGTCAAACACAAAAATTACGCTAAAAAATGAGTGTGTTCAGGACTTTTTGCCACCACTGTAGAAGTCCACAATAGCACATATTCGGAATTTACACAAACACAGAACACGATAATTCAAATTCGTAGTCGCAATAGTTTATCTCTGAAATTAATTTACCTTAACATTAAGAAGTCCAACACTGCTTATTTATTATTAATGTAATGACAATTTAGATCAGTGATTCCCAATGTGGTCTATATCGGACTCCAGAGGTCTATGACGTCCTCCAAGAGGGGTCCACGTCAGTAAAAAAATAATTTGGGGGTTCATGAGGTGTAATTGGGGGTCTACGATAGCGACTCTAATCAAACCAGGACGAGATATTAATTTTAAAAGTAAATTTAATCAAATAGGAACCAGACTTACCTATTTAACAGAATTGTTTACTAAATTCAATGAGGTTAATTTACAGTTACAAGGAGGCAGCATAAATTTTATTAAAACAAGGACCTCATTTCAACATTTCTTGTGTCATAATTAAGCTAAAGAAGTATAATATTGGATGCTGCTAATTTTACCAATTTTTTCAATTGTCACAGACAGTCTGCCAGGAAAAAGACATTTTTACCTATGTTCAACATTTAGCTGTCCGTTTTTTAGATTGTGAAACTAGGTTTGATTATGGTAAAATAACAGTAGGTAATGAATTGTTGTTGTCGTGTGTTTATTACTGGGATAAATACGAAAGACGTGAGATAGATGAACATAAACATATAACACAACCACAGAAGAATACAGATTTTATGACAAACAATGATCCCAGCATATAACAAGAAGAGGTGCGCTGCTTTTCCTTTCGAGACGGGAATCCATTTTAGGCGAAAGACCGACTTCTTTCCCGAAGAAGATGCAACCGTGTCTTACTCGGGATTCGAACCTGAACCCACTCGGTTACAAGCCGAGGGACATAGCCACCATACTGGCCGGGTGACAGGTAATGAATTCATATGGTCATATTGAAAAAAAAATGTCAGATTACAAGAATTAGGCACAAGGAATTGGCACTAACGAACTAGTCATAAAGAATTGTTTCGAAACAGATGTCAACAATCTTGGCTTTAAAAAGATATACCTATTATTTATCGCAAATTATGGAATATGTTGATGAAGTTTGTTAGTGTTTTTCCCACTGAGAGGGAGTTTCCAAGCGTTTGCCAACTCCAAAACAAAAAAAGAAAAGAAGAAGAAAAGACTGGACACTATTAACCGAGGACATATTTAAGGTTAAACCAGACAAGATTGATTCCAAATGTTGAAAATTTGTTATTAAATCCCCAGATTCATCCCTCCTACTAAAGCATTTGCTTTTGCTCAGTTATTTTATGTAGCATTTTATGCATTATTTAAATTTAAGTTTAATTAATTAACATGTGTTAAGGTATCCGACTACTTGCGACAACTTTTTTTTTGAAAAAAAGGAAATATGGAGATCTTTTTGTGATTTTTATATTTATATAGTATATTTTAAGGAAAAAATCCTAAAATTGGTAAAAGAAAAAAAAATTATTATTATTAAAATGGGAAAAAACTAGTAAAAATGTACGAAAAATTACATAAACGGGGCCCGCTCTCTACAAAGATTTTATGAACAAATTCTCAATTTTTCAATTTTGATGTGTTACTTTGTTATTCCTGTTTGAAGTGATCTTCACGATAAGAAATATTTTAATTTTTACAAAAACTAGAGCACTTTATCTAAGTCATTATACGAAATTGCTTTAAAAAACATTGACTATATTCACATAAAGAGCTGAAAATTTTGAAATAAAGGAGTTATTGATAAATCTGAAGATCAAAACACTTCTACTATTATGCAGAACATAAGCAAAAAATTTCAGCTATTTATTTTCAAAACTTTTTGAGCAATCGCGGTCCCCGTTTGAGTTTTTCGAAAAAAACACGTTTCGCGTAAAACGCATTTTAAAGTTTGACATCTTGTGTAAAGTTATGGCATTTGCTTTTACTAAAACACTTGTAGTTTTTGTTCTATTGGAGGGAAAATAAAGTACTTGGTATTGTTATTAAGTTAATAAAATGGTCTATAAAATAAAATCATAAAATTTTTTGCCAATTTTTGAAAAAAAATCATGGTTTTAGGGCAGTCGGATACCTTAACATGCGTGAGTTTTAAGCATTGTACTTCACTACTGTTGCAAACTTGAATCTTTTAAAGTAAGTAGCTCTATAATAGCTGTTAAAAATACATTTAAGTTGATGAATTTACAAAAATTCAATATTAGGTAAGTAAGAGTCTATCCAAAATTGAATAACCTGGCAAGGGGTCTATGAGGGAAACAAGTTTGGGAACAGCTGATTTAGATGTTTAAATTGACTAACGAGATCAAATCTATTTCAAACATTTAAACAACATATATTCTTTGACGTCTATTGTCCAAAATTGCCTTCATTGATTAGATACATTGAATAAATTCATAACTTTGTTCAAAACGAATTAATTCATTACAACCAAGTACAATATATTTGCTTTCCTTTATTATATATATGTAAAAGCAATATTCGTAAATTTTGATCTTCCATAAATTTATTTTAGATTTCAATGTTAAAAGCAAATATTCTTTCCGCGAGTTAGCTTAAGCTATAGATATTAATTAAATTAATGGAAAAACAGTAAACCTGTTATGTATTTCCAAATATGCTTTTGTAAAATGCATCAAATAAAATGTGACATTCGAAATAGCGTTTCTGACAAATTGGTTTCCAATTATCTTTTGAAAAGATCTAAGTACTGTTAAGGGAATTGTTTTCTATCTGCTCCCATTTATTTCTAGTATAATTGCACGGGAAGTTATTTTCGAAGCGTACATTAGAATCATCTCAGATAATAAAATACGCTTTTAAATCGACGATTTGTTTGAAAAATTGTCGAAGGGAATTAAAGAGATTAAACATTTAAATAACAATTCTTTTCCATCTAAAACAGAATTCGGAAACATTAATAAACAAAAATAAATTAGAATAATATAGAATTTATCATGTTGTTCTGAGGGCAATTTCCAGAATTTCAACACACATGAGAAATGTCAAACGAAAAATCTTCTCGAACCTTTAAATATTCTGAAAGAAATCCATGCGATAAGAGGATGTACTTCATAGAAAAGTTGTTAAAAGATACAGAAAATCTAACGTATTGATGGTAGTGCTAGCAGCTTTCTCAAAATATAAAAAAGAAATATCTGACATATTTCAAAAGGAACATGAGGGAAATTAGCCATCATAAATCATAACGAAAGGAAAAAAAGATTATTTCGAAACTTTTTATGTACTGGATTATGACGCTTTTACCTGTATCGATATTAATTTCGTCATCTTCAACCAAAAAATCACCTCCTTTCCTGTTTTCAAGTAATAAACAATCCATCACCTGGGAATTTTTTTTTTGAGATTTTTGTTTTTAAATTTATTCCAGCATAGAGTGAAAAACATATAGAAAAAAATATTGAGAAGCTTAAATTGATTTTTTATAATAAAAAAATGGCATTGCTCCCACTAATTAGTGTTTTTTTCTCCCACTATCTCAAATACTGAAGACTAATTTTAAATTAAAAATGCCACATTTAGTTAAAATATCTTTAATTAATATTGATATATTTAATTTTGGGCTAATAATCTACTCAAACTCCTGAAAAGAAATTGTTTTATTTTTGATACAACTGATATTTAAGAGGTTTTGTTAGAATTAATATTTAAATTAGATTACAAATTTTTATTGTTCATAAAATATTCCCCATTTTTACATTTTTTATATGTTTTAATCTGTGTACAAACATTGATTCAAGTCTATATCCAAGTACAATTAAAACACGAAAAATTACTTTGAATTTGAATGGTAAAATATAAATGATCTCAAACTTAACATGGAAACGAAATTATGTAAAGTTTGATATCAATTAAATCCTTCCTTCCTCAGTGGCTCGACTGCCCAGGGTTGGCCTTGGCCTTCTCAATAAGCCTTTTCCAGACCAGCCTTCTTCCTCTGCTAGTGTTCCCCAATTTTTAATTCTCAAAACTAGTAGATCTTTTTCTAGGCAATAAATCCCTCTTAAGTTCGGCCTATTTTTTCTCCATGTGCCAATGGGTTGGGCATTGAAGACTTTTTAGAGAGAGAGAGAGAGTGCTGCGGTCTTCGTTCATTCTTACAACGTGGCCTGCCCATTTAATTCATTGTACTTTGATGAAGTTAACGATGTCAGATTCTTTATTTGAGTGACAGAGGTCGAAATTTGATCTTCTTTGCCAAATATCATTTCCCTGAGTTCTCCTAAATATAAAATCAATTAAATAAAATATTTAAAAATCCCTTATACTTGTAAAATCTAACTGAATTCAAATATTTATCAAACGGCAGATATTCAATAAGCTGATATGAGGACATGGATCATGGACATCATCAAAATATTCCTAGAACTTCCATTTAATGTATAGCAAGCAGTTAAGGGTCATATACCTTTTAAAATTTCCTGAAAATCGATTTTTATTATTATTTTATTTTATAGAGTAAACCTTTCTGAGTGTTCTAAAAGAAACCGCATGCAGATATTCCCAATAGAACGGACGTTATTAAGAAAATAAAAAGAGTAGAAAAGGCGATTTACATATTGTTTACATTTTGGCTCAGGGTGACAGCTGTCATGTCGCTGGTGACAGCTGCGTTTCTCTGTTTCTAATATTTTCATTCTAATTATTATCAAATGCTTGAATCTAAGCCTCAAATATTATTATTTTGTTGTTCTGAATATTAACTACAACTTCTACTAACTTTATAAACTTCTACTTCTACTTTGTTTTGATAAAGTGAATCTTGAATTTATACTCGCTCGTTTTTGATTTTCATACCGTATCTTATTCTAAGACAAGTTTTAGGAAAAGTATTATTTTTTATAAACTATTGAAGGATGATTTCGACTGAATCTGCTAAAAGACGTCCTAAGAAAAGGAAGTTTACTGGTAATATGCATACGAGATGCAAAGCTGTGCACAGTGTGGATGAATCACTAAACAACAGTGCATCTGGAAAAAGATTCGGCTGCAAGATGTTCATTCATCTTTTATTGAACATGATGACTGTTTTGATGGCTATAGAGTGTTTGATAAAACTATCATGTTTACAAACATTCAAAACTTTGCTTCTTGCAAAAATGTGGTCCTGATATTAAACTATCAGAAAAATGTGTTAGAGGTTTGTCTAGTGTTTTTCGATTGAATGCAAGAACTTTAAAGACTTGTGTTCGTTTAGAAATTCAAAAATGTTGGGTAAAAAAAAAATATTCCAGAAATAAACAGACGTTTTGTATACGCAATGAGGACAATTGGACAGGGTCATGCAGCAATGACAACTTTCTGTGGTGTCATGGACTTTCCTCCTCCAGTTGCTGAAAAATCCTATAATAACATTATAAACAAACTACAATTGTGTAGTAAAGAAGTCGCAGAAGCTTCAATGCAAAGTGCAGCTTTGGAAGAGGTAAATTTGACAAATTCTTCCGATATAATAATTAGTGGAGATGGAACATGGAAAACCCGTGGCTATTCTTCTCGTGTTGGTGTGTGTGCTGTTATAGGAGACAAAACAGGAAAGTGTATTGATGCGGAAGTGATGTCTTCTTTCTGTAAAGGATATGATTCTTGGAAACGACGAAAGGGGTCACCTGCTTACAAAAGTGGAAAATTCTTCACGTTAAAGAATGTTTGAAGAACCACAATGGTTCAGCTGGCATGATGGAGACTGTGGGAATGGTTCGTATATTTCAGCGTTCATTAAGTCATCGTTCTGTGAGATATACATCTTACATCGGGGATGGCGATTCCAAAACATTCTCATCTATTACTGCATCCAATCCGTATGGAGAAGATATCACAGTTTCAAAAATTGAATGTGTTGGACATGTTCAAAAAAGAACGGGAACTCGTTTACGAAAATTAAAACAAATGAGCTCCAAACTCAGTGATGGGAAGTCGATTGGGGAAAGGGAAGGTTGACCGACAGAATGATCGACTTAATTACAACGTACTATGGAAATGCAATCCGACAAAATAAAACATGCCTGTCAGATATGCGAAAAGCTGTTCGGGCTGTATATTTCCATATACGTTCAAGCGACGAAGAACCATTGCACATTTTTTGTCCCGTAGGTCCTAATTCTTGGTGTAAATATCAAAATCAAGTAGTAGAGGGCAGTGTGGAAGCTTTTAGACACAGTAACAAATTGCCAGTGGCAGTAATGGATGCCATAAAACCTGTGTTTAATGATCTATCACAACCTAAACTTCTACAAAAATGTCTAGGGGGTAAAACCAAAATAATAATGAATCCATTAACTCATTAATATGGGAATTATACCCAAAAACTTTAGGTTGTGGTAGAAAGATTGTTGACATATCTACAAATGAGGCAATTGTCACTTTTAATGATGGCAATCAAGGCAGACTAAAAATTATGCAATCGCTTGGTCTGACTGTTGGTCAATTTGCACATAAATTTGTTACACATGTAGATATAAAAGAATTCAGACTGCAGAAGTACATTTTAATCTCCGCACAAAAGAAGTACGACAGGCTAAAAGAATGCAATTTAAAACTACTTGTAAGAAATTAACTGAAAAAGAGGGAACATCATATGCATGTGGCGAATTTTAGCATTTTAGAATCATAGTAATACACTGCATTCATATCACAAATTGTTTAATATTTATAATAAGTAGTTGTTAATTAAAGTATTGATTGTTTTTAAGTAATATTTATAAATTTTTAACTTTATTTTGGAGAAATGTGAATCACTTTGTTGCATTTTGATTATTTTGTAGCTTTTGATATCGTTTCGATGCTTGTACTGCATTGGTATAATATATGTTTTTAGTTATAATAATTTTAATAAATTGAAGTTTATTGACTAAAAAAACTTCACATTAGTTTTAATTTAAATTTAGTTGTTGTTTGAGTAACCAGAATAATATATATATAAAACTGTGGTAAATTTTACGTTTGATGTCAATTTTCTCAGAACGTCATTTTTACTCATTACGCGCATGATATTTTCAAAACCGTGCCATGGAAAATGATAAAATTTTTACTGTAGATTCTGATCATATCTTTACTTAAAATAACGAACCAGTTTGAATTTTTAATGAAAAAATTTAAAATTACAAATATAAAATAGCAAAAAATTTTTAAAAATTTTATAGTTAAATTTTAAATTGTTATAGTTTACTAAAAATTTTAAATCAGTGTTTCATGCTTCGTCATTTTAAAGATAACACAATTTCCAACACTTAGCAAAAATTTCATCAAAAAATATTGGTAACTTTTTTATAAAGCTGCGCGTAATGCATATCACTTGCGAAAAGAAAACAAAAATTTCTTTTTGTAATTATCTAATTAAAAATTTATCCTAATTAGCACTGTGTTTGTTGGTTATGTTTTAAGTAAAGTAATATCTATTTGTTTATTCCTCCAAAATTTACATTCAGGAAACAATAATAAAAAAAATTATAGAGCTTTAAATAGCTCACTATTTTTAACCATTTTCAACTTTTTAAAAGGTATGTGACCCCTTAAGGATATTTCTACCTTTTCATAACTGATTTTTTTCATATCATATCAATTTTGGATAGTCACCATAACATAAAACAGTTTAATATTGATAATAATAAAAAACCAATAAAATTGAAATTTAAAAATTCCATTTATATTGAGAATAACTGTAGGCCATTAAACGAGTTAAATATTACTACTGTAAAAGAATTAATTCATTAATTATCGCGTTTTTAATTGAAAAATTCTTTTTATACATAACAAAAAAGGCACAATTTTCTTTGGATATTTTCGTAACTTAAGTCCAATTAACCAAGATGAAAATTTTAAGAAATTTTTCAAATTTGTTATAAAACTATTTATAGAGCGAGCGAGAGAGAGAGTTGTGGGAGTGTAACATCACTGGTATGCCAAATGTATTTTATTACATTTTCTGTTTAATATGTTTAATAACAGTTCCGTCTAGATCTCTTAAAACACATAAAATTACTAGAATCATCTAATTCAAACCATTCCTTATAATTTTTAGAACTTTTCTCCATAACATTTTAGGAGCTTAACAATTTAAATTAAATATTATTTCCAGAAAAAATTCATTAAAAATGATGTAATTCATATTACTCAGGATGGATGCTTAAAGAAGAATTTTTTCCAGCAAAAATCTGTAATTGCTTTTCTTTAGGAGTGTTTTAAAAATAACTATTTGATGTTATTTTCTATTTTTCGTACACCTATTATTTTATTATTTGTTACATAATTTACCCGTTAATTTGTCATTAGTAATTTCCATCAAAAATTTGGAAATTTTAGAATGAAGACTGACTGTTATTTTCGAGCTATTGCTTATTTTCAATAAAAAATATTTTTCTTCAATTTATGTGGACAAAATTATTATCGATTTGCATATATAACAAATAATAGATTTACTAATATTTTGTTATTAAATACTTGTTAGGATAAGAAGCTTAATATCATTTTTTTGGTAACAGGAAAATTACAAGATGATTATCGATTTGCTTTCTCTTTTATCTTTCTAGAATCTGACTACATAATTATTGAAAGCATACTCTTTCTCAATTTTGAGGTACTAAATGATCACGTATAGTTTTTTTTTTCTTATTTTTACATTACATTAGTTTTATGATTCCGCACTCCATATTCATATTCAGATCTTTGAAAATGTCAAAGATTCTGCTGATATAATACGATACAAGACTCATGATTCAGAGATTAATGAAACCGAATTAGAAATGCTAAGCAAAAGAGAATTTTCAAGTTCTAAAAGAAAAAAAATTCTTCTGAAATATTAAAAAAAACCTATTCTATAAATTACTTCTATAAAACTAATAATCTTGTAATTTTCCTGTTACCAAAAAATGATAATAAGCTTCTTATCCTAACGAGTATTCACTAACAAAATATGAGTAAATCTGTGTTATGAGTAACATAAATTTTAAAATTTCATTTATATAAAATGCATTTATTATATATTTCATTCCGCATCTTTCAGCAATTCTGCCATGGCATTAATTTTAACAGTTCTCGCAAAGATCCATGCTGGGTTTGTTTGTAAAAGCTTAGAAACAAGAAGAGTGCGAATTACATATTGTTTTCATTGAGGACTGTCATAGTAAATTACGTGTATTGTTGCAGCTCATAACATTTATCTGGACTTCGTATTTCTTAGATAAGGTCTTAAAATGTATGGCAGCGGTTCTCAAACTGTGGGGCGTGCCCCCTTAGAAAGGGTGATAATACTACGGGAAGGAAAGCATATCAAAAAATCTAAAATAAAAGCTAATTTTAAAAAATTATTAGTTTACTGAAAGGAAGCAAAATAAAATACATTCTAAATAAATAATAAAAAATTAAATGCACATTTACACTGATAAAATATACTTATAAATGTATAAAAACTGCATAATGTATTTGATAATTAATTTATCAATACTAAATTAAGAATAAGTTAATACGTACTAGAGTTGGAAATGGTAAGAGTATACGAAAAACTTTTATTTTTAATGCAGAAATTCATCATCCACCCCTGTCCAAAATTCAAAGAGTGATTTATTACGAAATTGCCTTTTGATTTAGACACTTGACGTGAAATCTATGGAAATTATTTCTATCTGGGTAACCTTGATACCTTCTTTAATTAAAAATTATTTTGCAATCTGTTCCGATTCAAAAATTAGAAAAGTAACATTTGATAATTTATACGATGTAAATACATTATTACTGTATTCAAAAAGCATTGTTTTTATTTAAGGGGGGGAGGCGATGAAAATTATGATTAAAAATTGGGTCCCACATACTGTAAGTTCGAGAAACACTGATGTAGGGGGTAAAGTGCTAGGTATTAGGTTACTAATACTATTAGGTTTAAGTATTGGGGATTATTATCAATATAAACAACCGTAAATAATCTACATGATCCTTCTAATTAAACATGTATGCAAAAACAACTAATCGTAAAATATTGTGAAAAATTCATAAGTTATAAAGATAAGAGTATTGATAAGCAACTCAAAATCAGATATGAATCTAAATCTATTTTTGCTGATGTTGAATTCCTAGGAAATTTAAACACAATTGTAACTAATATTTAGTTTACAGTTTCATTTACATGAATGAAATAGATCTATGCATTTTGAGGAGCTTGAGGCTACTTTTAGGTATCAGAAAAACTACTTCCGTCTAGTAATAACGATCTAAATTTTCACCTTATCTTCATTTCCCGGTCCCTATTATCCTCACTTTTCTAACAGTATTAATTCGTTCGAATCAGGAATAATTTATTTTTTTATTCAATACACCTCGCATATATTTCACAATTACTTCAGTTTGGATAAAAAATTCGCATCCGCGTTGCTAATTGATGTGAGATTCTTCTTCATTGAAGAAGAAAAACAATAAAACACACTTTATCGCATAGATATTTAAAAATAAAAACCAATTTTTTTCTCAGTTCACAGAGTGAAAAAAACGAGCAATTTCCCAAACACTGAAAGCAATAAAGTAACAGTTGCATAAGAAAGATTTGTTCTTAAAGCGCTTTTGAAATAAACAATTGTATTTTAATTAGCAAGTTAATGAAACTTTTTTGCATTGTTCAGTTTTTTAAGCAGCTAATTAGTACTCAAAAGAAGTTATTTAACGGAATTTTTTAATTGTAGAGCGTGATTTTCAGCTGAGATTATAACAAAAAATAATCAATAATACCTTCAGAAAAGAAAGAAAGAAAAAAAGGTGAAATGTGTGTGTATTTATCCTCATAGTTTATTTAAAAAGTAAAGTATATCTGTGTATACACGCATATGTGTGTGTACCTATGTTCTTGAATACGCATTTATATATATATATATATATGTATATATAAATAAATGAATACGGTTGTGTGGGCGTGTGCATGTGCATGTGTGTGTACACAATGATGTAATATATATACATAACTATACATGTATTATAGTATTATATATATATATGCGTATACACATGTATTTTATGTGTATTTTAGTTTCTGTAACTTTAGTTATATGTTTAAGTTTAAACTCATAAAGTAAACACGCACATATTAAACTTTGTTTCACTTAGAGTTATATTTTAAATTAATGAGAGAAGACACATGATGTATTCAAAATTTTGTGAATAGTTAAAATAAAAAAACATGTTAATATAACTGATAAACAGCTCTTAGAATTTGTTCCAATAACAATTTCGACAAAATGCTTTTCATTACCTATTAGTAGGAAAATTTCAAACCTAAAATTTAAACAAAGTTAAATTAAAATCCAGAAAGATAGTGTTTATCCAAAACAAGAACGAGATCCTTTATAGTTAAAATGATGTCTAAGTTGATACTTTTCTACACATAGAAAATATTTATTATTTAAAACTTTGATTTTTTTTGGAGACTTACTGCATTGCTTCGTTTTGGAATAATAGGATTAAAAACATATTTGCTTGTGTGTGTAAAAAATTAATTTATATAAGCTATTCTTAGTTTTATTTTGATTATTGATGTTTCTTTCAATTTTTTTCCAAGATCTGTACTTTACCAGAAGTTCGGGGTAAAAAATTTATAGCCAATCAATTACATTTCAAGTTTGAAATGAAATCGAACCTTCGCAATCTATCAAAATAATCTCTTATACTGGTTCTGCTTTACTTTTTTCATTCTTTTTGATTAATGCTACGAAACTTCAACTTTGATGACTACAATCATTCAATATGATTTGCTGGATTTACTCAGGAATATGAGTTTAAAAAAGTCGTCACTGAGTAACTGGAAAGGTGGAAAAACGTATTTGTTGGTCAGATGTAGGTCTATGAATTCCTTTTTTTCCCTTCTGAAATCTGAAACAATTTGTTTGAAATGAAATGAAATAATTATATTTTACAATTTTATATTCTAGATAATACCTGAAAAAATGCAAACAAAAATTTATTCTAAAATTTGGTTTTTCTCTTCTGTTTGTAGCAATTAATTCTAAATAAGCAAAATCTGAAAAACAGCAATTAAAATTTTAGATATGCAATAGGAATGTATATCTAAAATCTCTTCAATGTATCTGACATATAAAAGATTTACGAACAAGTCAAAAAGAATGTAAACATTTGTATAAAAAAATGAGCAAATTATTATTTTTAAATATCTCAAAAAAGCAACACTCTTTTGTTTTAAAAAAGGGATTCCTTATCTTGGTCTGAATATCACTAAATATATATATTTCTGGAAATAAATGTTAAACTGAATTTATATTTTACATGTAGACACATTTTCTTTTCTTCTTTTTTTCATTTTATTTATTTAATACGATTAGTAAATATTATAGAATATTTCTTAAAACTCTGATATCAAAAACATTACATTATTTTTTTGATTAAGTTATTTTTAATTATGCTACATAACTGGTCCTTTTTGCTGCTAAAATTTTAAATCTTGAATTTTTTTATATCTTTGAGGAATATAAATTTCTGATTATATGCTCCTTTTTCTTTTTTTTAGGTTCTAATTTATATTATTTATTTTTCCCTGTTATATACGTTTTAGAGGTTTTATTAGTAGTATATTAAATCCTAACTTACAATTTTTAGAAATACTTTCATAAATAATACACTCAACTCTTTTTTACAAGGTAGAAAACCACGTAAGAAAGTATATGAGACAAATGGGGGGGTAAATTTAGGGATATGTTCCACAGTTGTTAAAACACCGTGTAAGGTGAACAATCTCTAAATATATTTTCCCAAAACCCCCTGCAAAAAAAATAATAATAAAATCCATGTTACACATTTATATTGCAAAACCAATTCATTTTTATTACAAAAAACAAACTAAATTAGTGTTCAGTTAAATTTCAGTCTATCTGTACGTACAACACATACAATTTCAAATTGAAATTAGAAGTAAAACTACTGACTAACAATTATTCATTGCTACGTGATAACAAGCGAACACGTTTATGACGAACTGGATCAAAAATGCTATCATCAGTAAATGTGTCAGATATGTCTAGCGCAACTGTCGTCTTTGATTCAAATGAAGAATTTCGTTCTTGCAAGAACAAAAACTTCTTGTAAAAAAGCATATTTGTGAACCGAGTTATTTCAAAATCGTGTGAAAAATTCGTGTAAAATATATTATATTGGTGAACCGTGTTATTTCAAAATCGTGTAAAAAAAGAGTTGTGCGTATATTAAGTCCTAACTTACACAATTTTTAGAAATATTTTCATAAATAATTCTATTCAAAAGCGAAAAAGAGAAAAATTTCATCGAAAAATATATAACATTAATTTTTTCTCGATTATGACACTTGTAATAAACTACTAAGCTTCAAAAACTTACGAATTTCAATGGACAATTTAACTTAAAGTGTTAAAAATTCATGTCACTCAAATGTAAATAATAATTTAATGATTTCCCTCCGAACTCACACCTTTAAAAGCGACAATTTCAAAGTTAATATTTTGAAGATATTAAAATGATAATATTTTTACTGCACCAGGAGCTATTCATGCAGCTGTGTAAATGTTATTGGTTAAAAAAAGCCAGTGACTAGACAAATTGCGGTGAATAAAATCTTTTGAACCGTATTTTAATCGTAATGGGAAATGGGAGTTTTTGTGCTTCGGAAATAATTAAAAAGCGTAATCGGTTTTTAATGGGCTAGTATCTGAGAGATTATGAGCTTAAGTATGTCATACATATTAAAACCCTATTATATAACAGAATAAAATAAAGTCAATTATTTTTTTCTTGAAATTTTGAAAAACATTTTGATTTAATGCAGATTTATATCCAAAATAAAAAATAATTATAAGTTCATTTTTTTACTTTGTTTTTAATATAGAACCATTTTATGCATTCGCAAAAAATCTGCGAACAGAAAAGTATTTGAAAGGAATTCTCCAGATACATATTATTTAAAAGTGACAAGAAAAGTAAAATGATGAAAAAATAGTTAGAAATATTGAAATAAGCGTAGTTACAAAAATATAAAATGTTTATTTTCAAAATTTGATTGTTTGAATTATGTAATAAAGCTTCCACATAATAATGAATTACTCTCTTTCAACATAAATTAATAAATCACATGAACAAATATATAAAAACAATTTCAAATAAATAAATTGTGAGAAGTGAAAAAATTATTCCTTAAGAATAATTTTTAATGAATTGAAATTTTTAAGAATTACTGTTTGGATTGCGTAAAATATCCAAAATAAACTTCATATCAGGACATTACATATTTTTGCAGAATACTGTGAGTATTATGAAAGAGTTTATAAGTATTTATATGATTATTAATGCATGGTTGGTAATGACTACCGGGGTTGTTTGGAACCGAGATTTTGCAAAAGCGTATAAATTATTATTTTTTTTACGTTCAGTGTCACTTAAATTAGAAAAAAAACATGTAAAATTGTTTTAAGAACATTATTACAAGAAAAATCATTAAAAAACAATTTTTTGGCAAAAAATATAAAATATTATATATTTTCAAAACTTTTTTTTTCATGAAAACTGCTTTTATAATAATAATATTTTCAATGCATAGACCTAAGTTTTCCGTAGAGAGTCTGAACTAGGGTTTGTAAAACACATAATTTAGACGTGAATTTATTCATGTTTTAATACATAAGAGTAGAAAAATTTTAATAAAAACCTCCAGTTATTGTTTCAACTGATAATAACTCTGAAAATATGTTGGGAAATTTTCAAAACTTCTTATTCAAGCTCTGTAGAGAAGTCTTAGCTATACATAGGCAAAGTATTATTATTGAAGCATTTTCCAAGAAAGGTGAGTGTTTTGAAATTATGTCATTCTTTCTTCATTTTTTGCCAAAAAAATTGTGCTTTTTTAATTTTTTATTGTAATAATATTCTTAAAACAAATTTATGACGCTAAATATCAAAGAATTGTTCATTTATACGCTTTTACAAAATCACGACTCCGAATGTAGTCAGATTATGTTATAAATAAAATCAGACGTATATGTAAATAAACTTAACGTTATTCTAATCTGGTATTAATTTATTCAAAAGAAAATAGTCTTTGGGTTGAAGAAATTATTATTTTTTTAAATTTAATGATAGAAAATTAAATAAATCACAACATTTTTTTTCGAAATCAAAACAAATCCGCAAAAATACGTAATTGCTTATAAGCTTTCATCGTAATATCTTGTTATCGATTTTTATAACATTAAATATTTGACTTCTGACAAAAAGGAGTGTTGATTTAATTCCGATTCAAGAAGTGATTAAATCGCTTTTTAATTACGATGTATGCAAGCCATGTAATTCAAAACAGATTTCACTAAAAAGTACTTTTTTCTAAGAAAATTACTCTCGTAATGCACCTTATCAAGAGTCAGGGAATAAAAAGAAATTGTACGGAGAAATTGTTTAATAAACTTTGTAATTGCAATGTATTTTGAGCCGAATGAAAAATAAATTTAAAAGATTATAAGGGAATCTCAAAGAAGAAACGAAGGATTTATTATTAAGTCGAAATAAAAAGAGAATGTTCCGGAGGATGTTTTGCACATTTTATACCAAGGTTAAAAAAAAATTCCGTTCTTATTTTATTTGGTATTTTCTTTAAAGAGAAATTTAAGTAGCAATTGTTCTTTTACTCTTTCTCTTTGTTCTCGTGATTTTTTTTTATAAGTTGTCTTTCTTCCTCTACTTTAGTTTTGTTCATATTTTACACAGCATCAGATTTTCACAGCACGAAATTAATGCCTTCTTTTTCATCAAACGCAAAGAAGGAAAAAAAGGAAAATTTAAGAAAAATTTAAAAAGTGTAGAGTAAAATGAAGTACTATGTTGAGCATATAAATTCTTTCCTTTGTTAAAAATGCATAAAGAAGTATAAAAGTACAAAAAAAAAGAATTCAAATTTCACATTTTCCTTCTAATATGTCTTAATATTAGGAATTATTTTTCTTTAAGAGTTATTGAGAATATTTCATTACGACTTGTATAAACGACTTGCTATTTTTCTTGCGCTACATTTTTCTTTAAAAAATCTCTGCTCTTCATTATTCTGTTCAAGAAGAGCTTTTATCAAATAACTCTTCTCCGAATAGCAAAATATTTTGAAACTTTTTTACTCAGTAGTTTACCTTATTATGTTTCTATTTTAATATTTTTTTAAACACGAGAAAATTATTTATACATATATAAGTTTAAAGACATCTTATTATTGTTTCGAACTTTGAAAAAAATTCATAAGAATAAAAAGTACAAAACTTATATTTAGACTTTTTTATGTAAAGGAATACGTTCATTTAAATATTAAACGAATGTTTTAATACAAATTACAGACCTTCTAACTAAAAATTATTACTTTTTATTAATTAGAGAAAATATTCTGATTTTAGAACTCTGATAAAACAAAAAACCATAACAAAGGAATTATATTTCAAACATTGAAGTAAAAAACAACGTTAAAATTAAAAATATGGTATTTAAATCTCTAAGACAGTGTGCGTGCGTGGGTGGGCGTGCGTCCGTCCATGAATAATCTTCACACACACGTAATAAGATATCTTTTAATTTATTTTCTAATACAAAATGCGAAATGGGGGCATTAAAAGATATTTTTCTCCCTTCTTTCCAAATAAAGTCGTCGTAACAAACATGTATATCTTTTAAATAGATCAGTTTAAAAATGTTGTTTAAAGTAAAGAAGTCACGAAAAAGTTTATTTTAACCATTTCCGCCTCTTTGAGTTCCAAAGTTTTCTTAATAACGACACTTTCGTTGAGTAACTATTGTAACTTAACGTTCAATTTTTCATACTGAGGCAAATTCATATCATTTTAGAGACTAGGGTGATTATTCTTAGCTTATGAGTGAATCGCTTTCATCGGGCAACGCAACAATGAACTTTTAATGTTAAATTTTCTAAAATAAAGAGGTGAGCCGTTCCTTCGTTTATCATCAATTGATTACAGTTCTGAAATTTATCCTCATGATTTAATTAATTTTCGCTGGCACGTCTGAATTTAATTACAGTAATTTACATGTTTCATCAATTCTCCCCTCGACTTCCCTTTTCAAAATGTATGTGTTAAAGAAAATAAATTTGGGTAAAAAAAACAGTAGTAATAAGATATCCTTTTCAAACAATTATTCTTTTGAACAAATATTCTTTTAAAAAGAACAACTATTAATTTCATGTTGTATATGCTTGTAGTATCTTAGTAAATACTTTTAAATTATCTTTTATATTAGATTTTTAGTTTACTTATATCTTCATCTTGTTCAAAGCAGTATCAAGTATTATTCTCGAATTTAAAAGAACTTATTTTTTAGCCTTATCTATCATATTTTATTTCAAAACAGTGGGTATTTTTTTAAAAAGATTATTTCAAATGCATATACATATAAAATTTTTGTATGTATGCAAAATAATACATTGTAATATAAATATTACTTTTCATTTGCTTGGTTTAATAAATGTCTTAACCCCTGGGCGGTTAATTTTTTTGCCCAAAATGTTCTAAAGAAAGATAAATTCTTTTACTGCATATAATTAATCAGAATACTTAACACGGAACTCGAAAATGAAAGAATTTTATTTTAATTTCCAATTTTAAAGTTTTCATACTATTTTTTATTTTATAATTGTGGAACACAAAACACCCGAAATATTTGCTTTTTATAAATACACTGTGCATGCTATAATGAATGTTTCATATATATCTTAAAATTTTCTCTCATACTTACAAAAATATTTCTTGTTCGTATCTCTTTTACATACGATTGAGGATTTTGTGTGAGCGTGCATATATATGTGCACAATTTGAAGTATGCTGTAATACTAAGTCTTGTCTTGCAATAGGGACAGATATAATATCGGCTTTTTTGGATTATCTTTCCATTTTGATTTCTTCTCAAGCAACAAATTGCACATTTCCTTGCCAATCCCTGATCTTTATCGAATATTCTAAAGAATCTAAATTCCTGCCTTTAACGAAAAATTCCCGCCTTCATCACAAAGAAAATTCCGAATGAAAAGTATTTCTGTACCATGGACAAACTACATCTTTTGAAAACACTAGCACTAATAATATCACTGTAAGAATTAAAAATATGTACATATCAAAGATAGAAAGAAGAAAATATCAGTGTCCCTACAGCGTACGGTCAAACCGGTTGTGGCCAGCCTTTGGTAGCCCATACGGTGTACGGGCAAACCAGTTAAGGAGTTAATGCTATGCATTATAAACTTTTACTTATTTTTACTTATTTTACTTTTTACTTTTACTTATTTTACTTTTACTTATTACTTTTACTTATTTTACTTTTTACTTATTTTTGTTCGAAAACAACGTTTTAGGAATTTTGGAACTTAAAAGAATTTCTTAAACTTTAAAGAATATGAAATAAATCAAAGAATTAAATTTAGTGTCTCACCTAAGACTGATAAAGATAATTTACATTTATAAAAAGTGTATAGATACTTTAAACTACTTATTCAACCCTCCTTTGCATGTTCAAAATACAACAAGCAAATTGATGCTTCTAAAAATTCCAGTAGAAATCAATAATAAACATATAATTAAAATAACACGATGAAAAATGCAGGCACTGCTAAAAACTAATTTAATAGTGTAAAAAGTTTAAGGAACTTTCTTTGGTGAAAATAATTACAGCCTAATCAATTTCAATCTTTTTTGAAAAAATTAAGGGCCGTAATGTAATCTTTTATTGAGCTTGGCACATAATTCTTTAACGATATTTCTCAGTGATTAATTATGATAGGAAATCTGTTGATTACTGTTGCTCAAAAAACTTAATTAATTCCTGATTTTAAGAATATTTTTCAATCTTACAGGAAATTGTTTTACTGACTTAGATGCATATCTTGATAATTTCCGTGAAGCGATTTGATAAGATAAGAATTTCAGTTCATAAACACCAAAAGTTGAAGATGTTTTTTCCCTTATACGATGTTCTTTTGCTGCTACAGTATTTCTTAATACAAAACATGCGGATATACGAAGCTAGTTGAAAGTTGTTAAATAAAAGAATCCATTTTATTATATTTTAGAAAGATAACTGAAGTTTTTATGTTGTGTCGCCGTTATCTTGTTCTAATTTGCAAAAACATGTTCGAATAAAGAATTTATAAATCGTATGGACATAAATTTAATTTTTTTTAAATTTTTATAACGGGGTAGCGTATTGGTATTTCTACCTTTGAAGACCTAGTACATTCCCCAGGAGCTGGTATCCCTTTTCAGTGCGACACCATTTAGTCGATACCAATTTTGGCATTTTACATTCGAAGAAATAAAAAATACTCTAATAGCTCGCTATGACAAATCAGAAATCATTCGATAAACAGAAGTAATAAATTTCTGGGCTAGTATTTTTTTGTACCTTGATACTCTTCTAATGAATAAGTTATACAAAGTTCTATGCATATATATACAAAATAGCATTGGGAAGGATTCCCGCGTGATGGCGTACACTAGAGTTTCTGTAGCTTAATCAGTCATCTATCTGGCGTTTGTTCCTCCACCAGAGAGAAGCCGTAGAAACACTCTGTCTGGTGGCACCATTTAGCAGTTGTTACATTAATAAATGACAGTAAATATTACCACTGGTTACACGCTGCAAAAATTAATTTATATTTATTTAAATTTTAAGAAATCCATAAGTCCTTCCCATTTTTTCAAACGGAAAATTCATGGAGAATATTTGTTTTTTAATTTAATTTCAAAAAATTACTTTTACTCAAAAAACATTAATGAAGCTTTGAAATTGAACTGATGAAATTTTAGATTTGTTACTTTAGAAAATAAAAATTGGAAATGTAGTATCGTCAGTAATTTTTTCTGCTGCCGTTAGATACGCGTGCTTTTCTAATTAATGATACTTTAAGGGTTATAAAACTAATGATATATGCCAGAAACAGTTTCAAAATATATCTAATCACATTAAATATTTTCTACAGTTTAAGAAAACATGTCGGAAAGATCTCATAGATTTTATAAGTAACAAAAACCTATTCTTAAGAGAAAACATCAGTTATGTGTTCAGTTACCCTTTTCTTTTCTTATTGCACTCATATTATTTTTTGCAATAAAGATTTAGTGTTTTAAACCAGGAAGTATTTGTGTGTATATTTTTAAACCATACTTAAAAGATAAATGTTCTGTGCTGCAATTACAAGAAATCGATGATATTTTTAAGAATTACTACAACCTGTATTTTGCAGTAAATGATTTATTTATGAATGAATTAATGAATAAATCTTAAAAGAATATACAAGACTAACTTCTAAATATTGAAAAATGTTACTTTTTTTAGATTTCCAATATAATTTTTGTACAGATTGTTTAAATTAACTAAAAAATATTTTTCTTTTAAAAGCTCTTCATTAGATTCTTTTAATTGACAGGACTATTGTTTATAATTCAGAAAATAAAATAGTTACTACAAAAGATTATGTAGTTATATATACTTCCTCCTTTTTATGTATAAAAACAAAAATAAAACACTCATATCTGCAAAATTTACGAAATCTTTCAAAATAAAACTAGTTCAATTCTTAATTAAAGAATTAACAATTAAAGAATTTCAAAAATTAAAAGTCTATGGAATATTTAATATGGCTTTAAAATATTGCTATTTTCATTCGCAGAACGTATTCCTTTTTGCAGGAAAGACACTATCTCAAATTTATTATTTATCAAGTATCACTATCAAGAACATTATCTTTTTTTTTTTTATTACACTAATAAATTTTCTAAGATGTTACTTGAATGTGAGAATAAGACTTGAAATATTCATTATTAATCGTAAATATACGAGGAACTCAATTAATTAACTTTTAAATAAAATTGCCTTTAATAACAATATGCTACATATAATTTTAAATATGTTTATGTATAATAAATAATTATTGTGTGTTATAATTAAACTATTGCTTTTTTTTCAAAAATCAATACTCTCAGATTTAAATTATATTTTAATTAAACTTGAATATATATATATATATATATGAGGCAAGTTTCTTTTATTTGATTTCATACAATTCGATACATTGAGAAATATATATATATATATATATATATATATATATATATATACTCTTCCTTCTCTCTCTCTCATGTATTCTTTCATTTATTTAAACTTGAATATAAGTAAAATTTCTTTCATAGTATTTCGTAAATTTTAATACTTTAAGAGAAATACATAAAATAGTTACGAATATATGAGCGAATTTAAAATAATCATCTCTCAATCAAAAATATGTCGAGCTATTATCCCCCCTATTTAATTTATTTAAATTAAATGTAATATAATCAGTATTCCCTAATATTTAAATAAGCATGTTTTTTACTACGGATAATTTATTTATAAAAAAAATATTTTATTATATAAAATAGCTCATTTAATTAAGATGATAATTTAATTTATGGAGAAATTACCTAGCAAACTCTCGTAAAGTACACAATTCCAGAAGTTTTATTAAACTTTTCTCATCAAAATCTTTTTCCGAATTAAAAATTTTTAAGTTAAGGGAAGCGAATAACAAATATTTGTTCACTTAAAATTTAATTCGCGTGTAATAAAACAGTTTCAGCCTATACGCACTCAACCATATAATGTGAAATGAATCCTTCAGAGACTTCGTGCTCCGACAGAGAAAACACTTCCTACAGCTACTGTTAACATAAACTTTCTCAAAGTTTTTTTTAAAAAAAATTGACAGAAAATACCGCAGCTATTTGTAACAGCACCGTGTGAAGCAGCGTGAAATGAGAAAACCTAGAGAGTTTATCCGCGACACAAAACATCACAACATGGGGAAAGCCCACACTGTCAGACACGATGTTTGGGAATGAGGGGCAAAAAATGAAAAATGTCTCACCTCGATACGTACTACATTGAGGGAAGATAAACTTGCATCCTTACAAATTCAAATCCGAGAGCGCATCTACTCTTCCACGCCTACGGTGAATCACTAAGGAGCGGTGAATCACTAAAGTGACGAGTTCGCATATTTTGCTTTTCACTGTGACTGATGTGCGAAAATAGGCTGATGAAAAATATATGATAGTGTGAAAAATATGAAACCATGAAAATGTTCCTGTCTGGAAAAAAGGTTTTAGCGAAATTTTATTCTCCCTTTTTTTCCAGAGTAGAATTTTGAACGCATGTTTGTGATACTAGAGAGCGACATTTTATATGCACATCTGTGCAAGACACAGCTGAAATTATTGTACCATCAGCGATTTCATGCTGTTACCAAGATCACAGGCATATCGGCAGTATTTGGGGGGGGGAGAGGGAAAGTTTATATGCAAATATTAAAAATAAAATGAATGATATGCTATGTTATTTAAAGTATTATACATACAAGAGAAAAAAAATTTCAGATTTAAGGGCTACGCCATACTTATTCGTATCTCACATCAATTCAAATTTCTAGTTACAATTGATATGAAATGCAAAAATAGCCTGTGATATAAACAATAGAAAATATTATTATAGTAGAAATAATAATACATTATAAACGGAGATTTATTTGGGAAAACAGCTAGATAGTATTAATTCTAATATTTTATTTTAAAAATTGCTGTTTTCTGTCAGATTTTATTATGAAAAGCATCATTTCATAACGAAATAGTTTTTATACTTATTTCGCTCCAAAGTTTTACATTTTCTTCTCTTTTACAGAAAAATATTTTTTATAAATTTCTAAATAAATAAAAACAAAACTGAAAAATATACATGCATACATAAAATAATGTGATAAATCTTATTTTAAATTTTTAAGAAACACTACTTTAATTGATCAACTTAAGAATCAAATAATAGTATTAAACAAAACTATGAACAGAAAAAGCAGGCACGTAGTTCGGTGGTTTCTTATCCTTAATAAATATAAACTGAGCATTTTTTTTAATTCTTGTGAAATTAAAAATTTTGATAGTAGAATCATAGAGATTTGCCAAACTTTTTGGGATGTGATGAGCCATTTCTCACATAGCCTTGAATAATTATGTATAAGAAGACTAACAACACTTGAAAAGTTTCTACATTAACGCTTGTTTAGAATAATTTCTCCGTTGAATTCCTTGGAACCTTTTTACTTGCGTACGAAAAACATTTTTTTGTAGTAATACTTATAGTACTATTTGTTTTAAAACAAATAGTGCAATAAGTATATATCTATTTTACCTGCAATAAAGTACAAATTAAACTCGATTAAATTCATTAAGCTAAGAGAAGTTTAAAATATGACTAGAAAATTTCGGTGAATATTTTTTAAATAATCAGATTGTGCTCAAACTAACGATGAATTGACCACGGTTGACAACATATAATTTCATGTATACAAACAGTATTCGGTTTAAAATAGCTATAAACCCTTATAATATTCGTATATAAAATACTACATAATACTTTTATTATACTTATTTGCCTTACATAAAGTGTTTATATTTATTTGCTCATATTAATTTATCAATTTACTTTTATTAAAACATCTAAAACCTGATTTTTATTCCTTATTACTTTCTTTAAACTATAGTATCCATCTAAATATGATACATGTTGCATTTACATAAGTTAAACCTAAGCAAATTTTTATTTTATTGCTTTACAACTATCTTAATCATGCGGGTCGTCAGTCTGCGATAAATTGCATTAGCAAAGCATTAGAGTTAGCTAATGAATTATAAACTATTGTTAAACATTTAAAGAGAAAAATATATGATGTCACCTCATATTATTGGGAATCACAAATATAAAGCAAAACGTATATTTTTTCCATTAATTATCTTTTAGCTCTTTACATTTCTATATTACCTATAAGCAGTATACTTTATTAGTTGATCTCCTTTCAATATCAAGCATTCTAGAAGGATTATTGGCTTTCACATTAATACAACCATCAAAACTATTCATTGAATTCCTAAGAAAAAAGACTTCTTTTTCTCTTACTGAACTTTATCTTTTTTTTAAAAAAAAGAAATTACATAGTGAACACTAATTTTTCCTATATTTTTAGTAATCCTAATTTTCGCAGTTTCTGTATGCATAAAATCTTATTTGTACATAAAAGTTTTCAAATAAATAAGAGTTACTTCTGCCTATTTAGGTATATAAGGTGTTCCTAAATTCAAAAAGATACATTATTTTTAATTAATTGAAGCTCTGAAACACTCTTTTTTAATCTCTATAAATCATTAACCTTTTCTATTTGCTTTTGATTTTTAATGTTTGCATACGTAATTTTTTTTTCAAAGAGGAAATGTTAATTAATATACTCCTATTATACAAGCTTAAATTTTTGTTATATAATCGTTCAAAGACCACAAGTGCATTTTTTGATTTTATCCACAGTTAAGAATGTACTTCATTGTTAATTGGTTTAATCAACAATAATTTTTGTAGCACTTTATTTTTTTATTACTCATTCAATAGAATTTAATTTAAATTACTTTTGGACAACATATCTATCTCAATATGAAAATAAAAATTTATGGTTTCCTTCGAAAATAAATTTAGTGGTATTCCCTTTTACGAGTCAATAAACAATATATGTTATTACTTTATACTAATTGCAACATCGCAATTAAAAACTAAATGCTATTTTTTTTATTTCGAAGGAAATATATAAAAAAATGTAAAAACTTAATTATCGCTTCATAAATTAAAATTAATCGACTTAGCTCAAAACTGTGTTTCCTATTTCATTTTATAATAATGTGCGTAAGGTCAAAAAATATTTATTGCCTTGAATACATTTTAGAGGGATGTTTTTCATTTCCTTCTCGAGTAATAGGTGTAATTATAAGCCATTAAGCTTCCCTCAAAATGCTAATTTCAGGTAACTTTCTTTAAGAAAATATCTCTCGAGCAAACTTTTTTTCTCTTCCTCTCTTTATTCTTTTCCAAAACTGTAAGCCTCAATTTTTAATTTGCAGTTTGAGCACTTATGCCTCCTAATTTTGATACTTTTAAGAATAATTCCTTAAGTGACCAATATTTGCTGTTTCATTAAAAAAGTTGTTTTAATAACATAAAGTATCAAGTTTAAGAATTTTAGCAAAACTTTAAGTGCGCTCTATGATTGTTTTTGTTTTTAAACAAGTTACAGTAAATAGATTTTTAATAACTAAAGGTCAATTCGTTTCTTCGTAATTTTGAGTAGTTTGGGAAGTGTGAATAAAAAGCTGGAAAGAGAGATTAAAATTCGAAAGAGTAACCGATGCGTAAATTTTAAAAAAAAATTAATAATATTCTCTAAGAAACTTGCTTTTTATTTTAAATAAGTCGTGTGAAAATGTTTTCAGACTTGTTACAATATTATTAAAACTGGGTTTCGGCTCCAAAAAAATAATCACATTAAACAGGTAGCAAAATGTAAAATTCTTGCTTTGCTAGATTCTTATTTTAAGCCAAGAAAACTTTTTTTGCTGTCGATAAATCGTTTTTTAATTTTTGAGAATTTTTAATTCGAAAAAGTAAAGTGGGTGAAATGTCGTCTCAAACATTTTCATAAAAAGTGTCTTTTTTGGTCAAAAATCCAATTAAAGTGGTTTTTGAGATAGCACTTCCCGGAGAACCCAAGGCCGACTGGAGTCGACAGATTTACGAGATACAAAAATTGTGGGGCATGTAAAAGATCCTTTGAGTATCAATTTGGCTCGGGTACTCACCTCAATATTTAGCATCCGACAAGAGCTTGAATTCAAAATTAATTCCAAATTGGGTAGCAAGATGATGTCACCGTGGAATGTCGGGTCTGCAAAGGCTAAGTTGCTAAAATGCAGCCCCATGGGGAGAAAAAAAATTTTCTCTCTAACAAGAAAAGTTCACAGTTTTATCAAATGTATATTTCCATGTTCACAAATTTGTTATAAAATTATGTATTCTGATTTAACACACGTCAAGAGTTTTTTAGCAATCATTTAAGCTATGATTTTTTAAAAAAATAAGTATGAAATACGCCTGAAGAATATACAGTTTAAAACAGAAATTAAATTTAAAATCATGTAATCCGTAAAAAAGGCTTAAGGTATCCGAATACGTTCGGAACCGTGATTTTAAAAAAGCGCATAAATAGATAATATGTATGATATTTAGTGTCACTTATATTAGAAAATGTATATAAATTTGTTTTTAAAATATTATTACAATAAAAATTATTTTAGTACAATATTTTGACAAAAAATGAACATAGAATGACCCATTTTCAAAATATTCTCCTTTTGTGAAAAATGCTTCTATTATAATAATATTTTCCTGTATATAGCTGAGACCTCTGTACAGAGGCTCAACTATGATTTTTGAAAAATTCACATTATTTTCAGAGCTACAACCATTTGAAATAATTATCGGTGCTTTTTTCTTAAAATTTCTCCCCTCGGTTGTCGTAAAACATGGATAAACCCACTTCTAAGTTATATATTTCAAAAATTCTAGTTGCACCTCTGTGCAAAGGTCTGAGCTGTATACAGGCAAAGTATTATTATAATAGAAGCATTTTTCACAAAAGGAGAATATTTTGAGTGGGTCATTCTATGTTAATTTTTTGTCAAAATATTGTACTTAAATAATTTTTTATTGTAATAATATTCTTAAAACAATTTTATACACATTTTCTAATCTAAGTGACACTAAATATCATAAATATTATCCATTTTTACGCTTTTGCAAAACCACGGTTCCGAACCTAGTCGGATACCTTAACAGTGAAAAAATAGGACATCAGATCATTTCTAGTACTTTTGCAATCAACTTGAAACATATAATTCTTACTAAAAAAAACGAAAGCAAAGCAAAATAGACTTGTTATAATATTGAGTCGAAAAAAATCAAAGCATGAGTGCATGGAGTATGCATAGCTCGAAATCATAGAATTTAAAAAGCATAAGAAAGAACTTTTTCTAAAAAAGCCCATCTTTCAGGGGAATATGGGAATTTTTTGTTATACGTATTCAGAAGTGAAATACGAGTCTATTCCAAAAGGATGTTCAAGATCTATCAGGACGATTTACGCGCCACTAAAATTGCGTTTCCACTGGATTTTGCATCTATAAAATTGCAATTGCAATGTGCAGAACTCAAGTCTGTCAGGAATAGTTGAAATGAGTTCATTGTATGTCGTATGAATCTGAAAATTGCCTATTTCTAAAGGACAAGTTGAAATAGATTCTTATCCAAAAATATAGATATTCCTTTAAGTACTCAAAAACTTTATTGCAAAAATCGTTTTCGTTCAAAAAATAATCCTAACAACTTCATAGGATAAGAAAAATGTTATTCTGAATAAATATCATCCAAACTTGAAAATACATTACCTCTTTTTGTACCAAATTCTTGAAACAATTCGTAAAAAATGCATTCATAAATGGAAAAGGACGTTAGTACTACAATTGAGTCCCGAAAACTCGGCCTAATGTAAACCGAAGAGTGTCCGAGTTTATGAAAATACCGGGTCATTGAGAATGGAATTAAAAAAGAGTGTCTCTTCACAAAATATTGTATTATACTTGTATGTACTATTTGCTTGAGATACAACAAAAAATCTGCCTAAATATCCCAAATGAAAAGTACGTACTTTATGAAGGCACTGAGCATTTTTACATCAAAATTAAAATTAGTGGATAAGTAGTATACAATAATTTACATGATAAGACAAACCTCAATAAAAGGTATTCGATGAAGGCATAAAGCGATCTATAAAAACAATCAAGTGGCCAACTTTGCAAAAACTGGCAACTTTTGTTAAAGAAATGCGAAGCGCCCTGTTGCTTTTGTACTGCCCTCTGCGTATTGCTGCTTTATCACAAAGACAAGGAAGTAAATCAGGACGAAGTAAGGAACAGTAAGTCCATTACTGACGCACCTTCTTGTTCAAAATACTGAAGGGGGTAGCAGCCTGTAGTCCCTCACTATGTGATATTTTAGGAGTTTGTACGGTGTCCCAACGTTAACGTCTTCATCATTTTCTTTTTCATTAACTGTAACAGCAGCAATAATTTCTGCATCGGACATAATGTTTTTCTCAGTATCATTCTGTAATCACTGTTCCACATCGTTTTTATCGGATTTGGCCAAGTTATCCAGACTGACGAGCTATCGAGTTTTCGGGACTCTACTGCAGCGCTTCTCGAACTTTCAATATTTACGACCTGATTTTCAATCAAAATTCCCTCCCCCATACAATAACAATGTAGGGAAGGCAAAAATAATGCACTTCGACCTTAAAGCTACAATAGGACTTTAATTATAAATCTTACAAATTATTAAGATAAGTAATAAATTTTGTATATGTTACTTTTAAGTAAGGAATTTTAAGTAAGTTACTAAGTAGGATAAATATGTTGTTGTTGTTGTTGACTAATTCCTCCTGTCTAGCCGCAGGCTAGACCAGGTCCATGAGCCCAAGAGTCCTCAGGAAATCGTACACCAAAAGAGGACTGGAATAGAAGTCCTCCCTTTCAAGTCCTGCACAAAACAAAAGATGATCTGGAGTTGCCTGTACCAAATTGCATTTAGTACAATTCTCGTAAATTTTCTGGTCTAAGTTAAAGGAAAGGCCTCTAATGTGTCCACTTGCAAGCCTACTAATAGTTGTTTGGACGACTCTATCGGCCTTGATGGAAAGGGCACCACCTGGGGCCTGCCTATTATACCAGGGGTGAGTCGGAGGAGTCTTCCATAGTTCTTGAATCAAAGATTTCGTTTTAGAAAAAATTTCCGAGAAAGTCAAAGTTCTTCTCGACATTAAGGATAAATATGTTTAAATCTATATAATTTTTAAGTTGGAACAGATTGCAAAATAACTTTTAATTCAATTCAATGTTTATTTCCTCAATTATCCATTTTCCCTCCGTTCCAAATTCCTCCGGAGTTTCTGCGGTGGCTGCTTTGAAAACAAAATATAGAAAAAGAATAAAAGAAATTAGTGTTAATTTCTAATATTAAATTTTCCTTTTAAAAACCTTAAAGTTGTTCTGAATTTACTATTTATAAATGAATTATCAGATACATTGTGCAATATAAAAATACATTTATATAACTATATCATAGCAGTGTAAATATGTATTTTATTTTTTATTATGTTGGAATGCATATTTCCTTTTGCTTCCTTTTATTAAATTACTAATTATTATTATAATTTTTAAATAATCTTTTACTTTCGACTTTTCAATATACTCGGGTCCCCCACGTAGGGTTATCACGCCCCCTAGGGAGGCGCACCCCGCAGTTTGAGAGCCACTGTTCAACTGTATTAATAAAATAGTAAGAAACGAAATTTTTCAGATATATTGAGTTTAACATTTAAAATGAATTTCTTTCTAAGCAATACAAGAAAAATATATCAGTATATATTTATATTAAATAAATGCTTTTCTACCTTGTTTCAGATATTTTCCTACATTCTAAGCACAAAAGAACACTTATGCTCTGTTACTTCAAAGCAAATTTGAAGTTTCAAATTAATATCATGATTAAAACTATGTTCAATTATAGAGACAAACTTCTTAATAGCATCTAAGGTCAGTATACAATCAACCTACTGTCAAGCGTTCATTTCAATCTAAGTTTACTCAAGAGACGTGACAGATTTCCATGTGGAGTGGACTCTTCAAATATTTACTATTACTAAAGCAAAAGCTGTGAGGTCGCGTCATGAGATAAACGAGCCGTCTTCTTTAGGAGATAGAACAAGACACACGAAAATGAACAGACTTGTTTAATGAGATTTTAGTGAAATCTTCTGGTGTAGAGATTCCGGAGAATTTTTCTTGTTTTGGATCGTTAAGGCATGCTTTGGGAGGTCTTAGTTGACGAAAGCGAAATGTTATCTCGAAGGCTTGACAGAATATGTGGGAAAGAGAACATTCAACATGAAATGTTCACCTCTAGATGGAAACTAAGAAAGATTAATGGATCGTAAAATGTAGATGTTAATTCATAACTCATTCCAAATAAAAGAGCAACCAGAAGTAATAGTATACAGTAAAGTATTAAGAAATATTTGGTTTTAAGAAACCATTTTAAAGGGATAGGTTCACGAAACAGGATCTGTATCTCAGTAATGTTAAAAATAGGTACTTTTAAGGAACATTTATAAACATTTTATTGAATAAAAATCTCCAATTTTTAACGAATATTCTTTGAACCATAATAAATACTTTATTCAGAGTTTTAATGAATATGATGTCTAGCTATTTTTTTTTACAAATCTGTTTTTTGTTTTCAAAAACAGTGAGATTTCATGATGCTTAATTCTCTAAATTAAGTCAGAATATTTTTTTGAAAAAGCCCCTCGATTAAAGTATGTATTAGGATGTAATTATTAACTATGCAAAGCTATAAACTGTTAAGTGCAGTAGTTTAGAAACATATGTTCCTTTTATGGTAAAAATATTAGTTTTGAAAAAAAAAGGGATTTTAGTAGACATATGACAAGTGGACTCTGATAGGTGGTAAAATATTTTCAAAAAATTATTAAAAATACTTCTACTGTACGTAGAATGATAATTTTTCCACCATTAGAAGCGTAAAAGCTCATATTTTATGAAAATGGGAAAAGTGAAAAATGTGTTTTGGGGTCGAAATTCGTGAACCTAACCCAAGACTTTTGAGCAACTTTATCTACCGTGATAACTCAATTCAAAAATCAGAAATGTATTTTAACTCCTTTAATGCTATCATCTCTGTTCAGAAATTTAAAATAAGATTTTCATTTTAAATACAAGATGTAATGATGAATATAAATATAAATTTCAGATACGATGTTAATATTTTCAGAATTTAATTTTTTTAGAAAAAAAGCTTCTTTTTTTACAAATTTGAATGAAAATTACATTTAAAATAAATGTTGTTCACATTTACCTCCTGTTTATAGTTTTTTTTAAAAAAAATTTAATACATGTGTTGCATTTATTACTTATAATTGATTCAGTTATTCTTATTTACTTAGTATTTATTTTTAATTTAAATCCATAATTATTAGTTTTTATTTTATTTAGCTTGAATGGCATAGTGAAAAGCAAAACTAAAAAAAATAAGTGCATGTTTTTCTTCAAAGAAAAATCTTCAGCAGTAATTTTCTTCTCAAAATATGCCTTGTGAATGTAATGAAAATCTTAAAATGGAACGAAAGCAAGCAGTGTAACTTGAATACAAAATGTCTTGGAGATATATATATTTAATTTTAAAACAATTCTTATGCATATATGATTTTAATTGAATATTATCTTTTCTTTTTTTAAAAAAAAGGGAAATTTTAATGAGTTTCAAAGGTTTATTTCCTTAAAAATTTTTACATCAAATTTAATAATATTCAAATCAAAATTCCTCGTTTTAAATATACTTCCATTTGTATAAAACTAGGAAACTGAATTATTATTATGACGGTTCAGTTCCCACACTTTATGTAAAATATTACATTTAAGCCAGCGTTTCTCCAACTGCGGGGCATGCCCCCATAAGGGCGTGATAGCTCTACGAGGGGGGCGGACATATTGAAAAGTCGAAAACAAAAGATTATTTTTAAAAAATTATCTATTTACTGAAATTAAACAAACAAAATACATTCTGACATATTAAAGAATAAAATACACATTTAAAACTACACTTACAAATGTATCAGTACTTCACAATGTATTTTGTGATAAATTTAACAATACTAAGCTAAGAACTAGTTTAAGGGGACTTGGTACCCTTTGAGCAAACTTTTTTATTTACGTATTTAAAAATTATATTTTAGCATTTTATACAATGTTTCTATTCAAGAAAATGTTACCAGATGAAAATTTTTATACATTATTCACACAATTTTAAAAATTTAAATTTTTTGAAGAAAATTGGGAAAATTTTAAAATCCTACTCCGTTTGTAAAAATTAATTTTTTGACCTGAAATTTTTTATAATGTTCTTATGGATATTCTAAACAACTTTAGGGATCGATTTTAGAATAACTTCATTGGTTTTTGAGAAAAAAAATAAAATGTTGATATACAGGCTAAAAGTCAACGAAAAAGCCAACATGTCTTACATTTTATTTTAAAAAAAAAAATATTCAGTTTATAGCAAAATGGATTCCTAATTTTATTACATGCTTTATTTTTAACACGCAGGAAAAAAATGGAAGTGATTGGTAAGTAATTGTCGAAGGAGTAGCATTTTGAATGCACTAAGGTTTCGAAAAACACAAACTGAGAAAAACCAGTTTAAAGTTTATAATTCTGAAAAAATAATTATTATAAGCTTAATTAAACTTAAAATACCACTTTAAGTTATTAGTTATACGTTTTTCTTTAAAATAATTGCATTTTCATATTTTTTCAACCCACACATTTTTATAAATGATCAACTTTTAGAGTACTAATTGCACAAGAAAATTCAAGAAAAAGGTTAAAAAAAAAATTTTCAGTCACGACAGAAATTTTAGCTGTTTTTCTTCTTATAATATTAAATTATTATATTTGTATGAAAAATATATCAGGAATAAGAACTGGAATTATATAAAATTATTAATATAAAATGCCTTAATTTAAAAATTTTACATGCACACATATCACAAGGAAGAAAAATTACATTATTGTATTGCCTCGGAAATATTCTGCTTTTAATGCTACACATTCTTTTTTATAGTTATTATTTCTATTTATAAAATAGATTTTTTTATCATAACGCATTTTTTTAGCTTTTTTTTCTAAAAATGGGGTGTGGCTGAATTGCCTAATTTGTTTTCAAATGAAGTTTTATTCAACTTCTAACTTTCCGACATGCACAAGTGATATATCAATCGAAAGATAATTATGCAAAGAATAAAATTAAATGAAAATAAAAAAAAAACGATAGGTTTGTGATTTTTAGGGTACCAAGTCCCCTTAATAATTACCTGTAATCCCCCACATGGCTTGTCATATATAAAATTATATACACAAACTAACACTGATTTTGATAATTTGTTCAGTTTATAATTAATCCTTTAACTACTGCGGATTAAAAGTTACCCGATTAGCTCACCAATACCACCGTTTTCCACGCAGGCGCGTGTATGTGGTGTTTTTCTTTCGGGGGAGAAAACGAATAAATAAGTAAATCCTCTGAAAATAAATAAGTAAATACTTCGCAAACACTGTCAAGATCCTTTTATTGCATTCCAAAGCCTTCGGAATAATTTTATTAATAGCAAAGCACGTACTTCGGAAATTCGTATATGTACGTCCGAGGTAATTAACACTTTGGCTGAGTGAGACGTTTATATACGTCAGTAGCACTTAAGAGGGGAAAGTCGTATATTGTAGCTTTGGCATCAAAGTATATTATTATTGAATTCAATATATTGTTATTGTATGGAAGGGTGGGGGCGATGAAAATTATGATTGAATATTGGGTCATGAATATTGAAAGTTTGAAAAGCACTGATTTAAGCATCAAGCAATGTTTGGTTGAATTAGATTTTGTAAAACTTAAAAAACACAAAATACTAAGCTACTGATAACAAATAATTTAAAACCTTTTAATTTCTTGGAAATGTTTGTTTTTCTCTTCTTTTGTCACATCCTTTCCACAATTTCTCACATCAAAAAATATTTATAAAACACTATAAATAAAACCCTGATAGAGGCAACTATACAACTGGAGACTTGACTAACACCATTTAAACACTGATACTGAAATTAAATCTCCTTATTAAGGATTCTCAAATTCATTAATCTTTTTTATTAAGTAATTTCGTGTTTTTATAGAGTTAGTGAAGATCTCTTTAATTTTTCTCGCTTGAGCTTTCGTTAATTAATTGAGATTTTTCCCCCTATTGCGCTAAGTACAGTTGTCTCGCAGTGAAAATTGCTAGTGGCGGATTTCTTTCACGCTGTTACAGTAAAAGTGTAGTAATTATTTCAAACATAATTGATGAATCAAGGTTTAAACAGAAGCATAATTTCAGTTTCCGTAACAAATTACATGAATATATGCGGCTGTAATGTGGGCTGAAGTTATTCATGCAAATTTGAAATCAATGTACGATTTTCATTTTCTTTTGGCTTCTACTAAATGAAAAATTCTAAATTTCCCCCATTGTGACACTTGTAGTGAAAGTATATTTTGAATTTTATTGAAAAAATAAAATTATTTATTCTTAGTATTACTCAATAAAAATTCTAAAGTATCATTTCAAAGAGCATAGGAAACATGAATCAAAATTTTGCCTTCAAAAAATAACTACTATTTTATATATTTACTTACAAGGTTATTTCTGCCATTACTATAAATTTAACAACACTGTTACACTCTAAAATTACTTCTATAAAAAAATAATAAATATTTCTTGCAGGTTTAATTTTCATTAATATTTTTACGAATTTTGTGTCAAATAGTGTAAATAGTTTGTATTTGGATGTGTATTAACGCCTTTATCTTACTCTAAATTAGATTTATTCTTTAAAATTGTAATATTCACAATCAATGCCCTCCCTTACGTTATAATGATGATTCAATGGGAACTTGGCGATCATGTTGGAGACCATTTTTGGGGACTTCAAGATCCTCTGGATTCTTCTAGAAATTAGTAGAGAAATACACTAATTTCAAGATCTATGACGCAAGCGGGTCTTTCTAGAATAATGCGCGAGGGATATAAATAGAGAAATACTCGTCAAAAGTCAGTCAGTCTCGTTTCAACCAGCAATTAGTAAACTTGCCTTGACCGTGATTACCGATTAGCTCGGCTGTGCTTGTGAATAACCTTGAACAAACGTGTATTTCAAAAACTGATAGTTGTGTTTGAGAACTGTTGAAGGTGTGAAAACCTTTTGAGATTTATTCTGTTAATATTGCTGCTGAACCCTGTAATTCAAGAATTGGATTTTCGACTATAAATTCGTATCGCTCTTAAAGAATTGTTATTTTTCTTTGTGACTGTTTTTCATAAAATCCTCGAACCCGGATCTACGTAACAATACCTATAGAAATCACTAACCAAAACAATATGCGTTAATCTTTTCATGATTTTTTTTATTTTCTGAATTTCCTTTCGAATAATATTAAAGAGTTATACATGTATATATAATATTTGTATATGTGTGTGTGTGTTTTTTTATTAGATAGTATTTTTTTCAAGCTAAATTTATTTTAAAAAGATCGGTATTAATGTATTAAAAAGAATTCAGAACAGTATTATTTCAGATTGTGTATTATATGTTCATTAATTTCAAAAGGTGTTCCAGTTTTTTAACATAATATATTAAAAGCATGTAACGGAATTTGAAACTGTCGTTAAATAAAAATGCCACTGGAAATTATGTGATAAATATTACACTTATAGAAGTAATCCATAAGTATGAAAATCGGATAGAGATATAATAAATTATCTGCTGAAAAATAATATAAAAAAACTCTATATTTTCAAAGTCAAATTTTTCAGATAAATAACCTTCTTCTTAAGGTTTTTTGGAGAAGGATGATTTTAATTTTTTGTGTGATGCACTCTGTCAGAAAAGTGTATTATTAAAATATTCACAAAACTAAGCATAGTTAAATTTTGACAATCTAAGTAAGAAAAATGGTAAGTGTTGTCAGCGTAATTTCTCAAAGAAAATATGCTAAACCGGCTAATAGTTTTACTAAAGACATTTTCTATAAGGTACTTTTTTGGTAAATCATTTAATAATCTTTACCCGTACGCATTCCCTTGTATCCAAAAAAACTCATGCGCTTTAGATTCCTTTTGTAATAATTTTTAGATTCCTTAGTTAATAATTTTTACCCATGTGCATTCCCTAGATCCTTTGTATTAAAAAAAAACTTTCGTGTGCTTTAGATTCCTTTTGAAAAAATTCTTAGATTCCTTAATTAATAATTTTTACCCATGCGCATTCCTTGATCATTTGCATTCAAAAAAAAAACTTTCATACGCTTTAGATTCCTTTTGTACTGAAATATAAATCTACAACAATCCTCAAAAATATCTATTCTTCATGCATCACTCAAAAAAAAATATCTTCCTCGCTTCTTTTTTAACGTCACGTAAATAAACAATATGCGTGCCAGCAATAGCAGGAATAAATCTGATCCATCCATATAATTCCAAGAAACTATCATGCGAAATAACAATCTACGAAAGACCATTTGTTCCCCATGTGAAGGAATTTGGTGAGCCATGGTCTAAAATATGATTACGCCCCTGAAATATTCGCATTTCTGGTTGAGCCTGAATTCCAGGGACTACGTTAATTATGTTTTCCGAATGATGGGATCAAGCGCCTCCTATTCGATTAGCTAGACTCCTTCCATCGTTCTGGGAGTTTGGCAAACCAATTCGAAACCTAATATTGTCTCACTCCTCCACTGACATCCCGTCACTTGCAAACAGTCTCGTTTTCGAGTGAGCACATAAATCCGGTCTCTGTTCTCCTCACCACGCAGAACTTGGAGCAAACAAACCCCTTTCCCGAATAGAGCTATTGTTTGCACAGACAAAATCCTTCAAAATAAAGATTCACAGTCAATTATTTCTTTCAAGAACAGTTAAAAGAAAAAACTGTTTACTTTGAGCCGCTATTTAGATGTATTTTCGTTACAAGAGGATTGAGAGAGAATTGTGCTCATTACTACAAGTGGGATGTCGAACAAATTTTACGTCTTATCCACGATGTCGGTATGAAACTTTTGTTGGATTGTTTTGAGTAGAAGTAAATAAAGGAGATACCATATATTGTGAATCTGTTGGTTGGGATTACACAGCATTGTCTCAGACAATCATTATCTAATGTTTTAATAGAAATTCATTAATTGTGTTTTCTTTCTCCTAATCCAATTTTTAATTTTTTTTAAACAACTTGATGTGTAATACTTCCATCAATACTTTTACATTGATAAGTTATTTTCTATTGCCAACTAATACCCAAATGCTTCGCAGATCATTGTTTATTTTTTTTCTAATTAACAAGAAAGATACTTGTAAATTTATGAAGTTAAAAATTAATAGCTGTCATCTTTTCGGCATGGATGTCACATGGAGATGAGATATAATTGTAAACTTCGTCTTTTTTTGAAGTTTTTATTCTTAAAAATATTACATGAGTACATTTAAAGTTCATTTTAGATCACTTAAAAACAACAACTTATAAGCTCTTGAGATGAGAATGCCGTAAATTTCTGAAACAGGATTTATTTCTCTCTCTCTCTCTCTTTACAAATTTCACTTATCAAATATTATAAAATCTATAACTAATAAGCAGTAAAATTGCCAAATTATTCTTACTTGTTTGCAATATTTGTAATTAAAACGGCAGGTTAAATATGTAATTGTAAAATTTTTGAAATTATAAACTGTCAATAATTTAAAAAAAAAACCCATTTCAGGTTCAATCAATATGTTTGGGATTGATAAACACCATCGCTTAATTTATATACATGCAAAACAAACAGATCAATTGTATCTTAAAATATATACATTTTTAAGGTTCATTAAGCACAATATTTAAAAATTGTAAGAAATCTTTACATTCATATGCATGTTTTAGAAAATAATTCATTTTTAAACAATGTATAATTATAGCAAAACTGCCTTACCGTTCAAATCAAATAATATTTACTATGGATACACACACTTTTGTTTCAAGTGAAATATTTACGCCAAAAAAATGTTTTATTAAACAAGTTACCTAACATAAAAATATTTGAAGTATCTTTAAAACATAATTCTGAAAAAACAATAACAGCAAAGAGTTTTTACTACAAACCATATATTTGAGAAAATCATTCGATTTATTTTAGTAACGAATGGGACACTTAAAAGAATACTATATTTCCAAACATTCTCTCTCATTCCTATTTTAGAATATAAAGGATAAAAAAATATACATATTGCAAAACAGAAATCATGACACCACAGAAAAAAAAGAGAAAAAAAAGTATGAAAATTATCTGACCGCCACTATAGACTAAATAAAGTATAATGAAGTAAGGCTAGATGTACTGATGCTCAGATGTCGAATTGCAAATGAATGCGCTAATTTTCAAAAGCAAAATTATATAATAAATATTTCAAACGAAATTTCAATATAAAATGCAAATTAAAAAATATTTTTATAGAATCGATTGTTCTGTTATATAACTTAAAAAGAGAAAAATTAATTTATCTTTTAAATTAAATATTTTATTTTTACGATAAACAAATTTCCGCTTAAATTCACATGTTTGAAGGATTTGATCAATTTACAAATCCGCCCATTCGATGTAGTGGTTAGTGACGCTGTGCTTTTGGGCTTGGGTTCGAATCCCGGAGAAAGCATGGATGTTTGAAATGTATAGTGGCTGTGCGGCATGGAGGCACTCTAAATATCCTTTGAGCCGCAAGTCCTCTCGTGAGGATGGTGGAAAGGTAAGAGAGGTATGGTAGCCCCTGATACCTCTTGGATGTTCTCCCTAAAAATTGAGATGGAAACGAGCCAAATCGTACTGTCACTTGGATGGTGTTCAAAGCTGCGGCTAATGACAGGCGTGCATCCATCCCTTTGCTACGATGAATTTCGATCTGACATCGTCAAACAGGTAGCATTAGCAACAAAAACACGACACAACAAAACATTTTTATATGTAATCTGAAATAAAAGACTCTAAGTAAAGACAGAGTAAGTTTTGTGAAAATAGCCCTGCTTTGAATGGCTCTGGGGTGGAGTGACGTCACTCCCCCACCCCTATGATGGAATGCCCTTTTTCGGGCACTCCGAACTTAGCAGTCAGAGAGTGAGGTCATTGCTCTACTGCCTTGCAGTGTAAATAAAGCATTTTTAACGGACCTCTCTGGAACTCTTTTAAGAAACCAACAGCATCTGGTGGATGCAGTCCACACACTTTTGAATTCGAGCTTGAATATATGTTACACTCAACCATAACAGTAAGAATAAGTATATGAAAAGTTATTACAGAGAATTGGCACCAATAGTAGAGCATTGGGCGTTAAACTAAAAATGGTAAATTCGGGGACGGATTCAATGAAGTCTCGTTTAGTGTAACAATTACTTATTACCGTATTTATTCAAATCTTAGCCACACTATTACTCCAGTGTTAATGCTACTGAAAATCGCTTGTGGCTTAGAATCGAAGGCAAAACATTTGTTGGATGGGGGAAATTGAGTTTCCACCCCTTTCAAAAGGAAAAATGTGGCCATCCATTCTGGCCACTTGCATCGTTGACTTATCCCATTTTGAAGTTTAACTCCAGTATTTAGTCTATCCTAAACATCGTATTAAGAAAAATTTTTTGTATACGCTTTCTTTTAATCACAGTAAAAATATCGGTAGTAGCATCAAGACGTGTTCACTATAACGCAAGTATGAAGAGATATTTTATATGCAGAAAAATACGGAAACAGAGCAGCCACTAAAAATTTGACATGGATGAAACAAATATACATCGATGAGTAAATAAAATTATATAATTTTTGCTTGTAAATGTTCAAAAGACTTTGATAATTGTTTTACATTTTTCTAAATACATTCTTTTAAGAAATATTGCATAACAAATGCATTGGATAGCACCAATTCCGAAGTTTGCTGAGACAATGGGAGTGACGAATCATTTTTGAAACATGATACTGACGGTTAGAGTAATTACAGGTTTTTGTTCGTATTTGAAAGTTTTTAATGCTAGTAAATATATATATAAATTAACTGTCAGCCATTTGTTTTACTTTCGATTCGTGCTTTATAGTCTTCACCATTCATTTCTAGTTATCTTTAACGGAATTATTTTAGTTTTATTAAATTTAGTATTCAAGTTATATATATTAAATCATTTTTTTCTTGATGCATTAATAATTCAACTTTTACATGTTAAGTAAAATAATTATAATTCTTCAACAAATATATCTCAAGATTGTATAAGTCTCTAATCTTTCAGTTTCATGCTTCTGTCTAGTCCAAAATCTTTTTTTTACATGATATACTTATGGGATTATCTGATTAACCTAAAAAAAGCACACCCTTATAAGCAAATTACAAACTCTGTTCGTATTCGCAACCTCGGTTTTTTGGGAAAAGATGTCTCTCAGATAAAAATTAAACAAACAAAATTTAATCAGAAAGAAAATCCAACACTTTTTACTGTTTTTTAATTCCTTCCATCAAGGAAAGAAAGGAGCTTTTTTTTCTCTTGAACTTTCCTTTAAGAAGTAATGGGAGATGGATTTTAAATCTAATGCCTCACGTTTCACGAATGAAAATGATTGTTTAACGGGTCATCTAACGATTAGATTTAAAACTGGTTCAAGCTACATTTGCGTATGGCTTTGTTTTCATTCGCGCCACGGAGTTTTAATGAGATTTTTTAATATTATCGTAACAGTGGAACCTTTCGACTTAATGTTGATGCTTTTATTCCTCATTTAGCTTTGAGTCCTTTGATTTTTTTAAAGAATTTTATGGCATTCTAGGATTAGATTAAAATGGCAAGGCATTTTTATAAGAAAAGTTTATTTTAATTATGATACAGCCATGTATCATGATAATAGATACAACTTTTGGATTTCAATGTGTGAAATGAAGCATTATATTTTATGAGTCACAATCAAATAATTATAAAAACCTTCACTATATTCTTCAAAATAGCAAGATTTTTATAAATATCATAATGTAATCGTTAAACTCAAAAGTAGGTAATAACTGTCCAGAATTTTTTTTAAATATTGAGAAATGTGTGTGTATGTGTGGATCTTTATATGCAATAAAACAAAAGAAGAAACCGTTTAAAGCCATTAGTGCGAGAATATTCGGTTTAATTTCAGCCTCGTTAATTAAACATGTTCATGTATATAAGAATTGGTTACTCTATAGCTTATATGTCCAAATTTAAAAATAAATATAATTCTGAAAAGATGATGTAATGTCACTTTTGTACCCAATTTTGTCTTTGGGTACACTACTGTCACCATGCGTCTCTATGCTGCATTTCCAAGGGAGGACCGAATAATAGACGCCATGTAGACAGTCTGTGTAACTACAGACGTCGTCACACAGTCAGTCAGGATACTAGTTGTGCTTCAAACAAGCCCACTTCCTGACTCAAGGTCCGTGATGCTGCTGTACAATCCTGTAAGGCTTATCTGACATTATCCTTACTCTCAGGCGTTAATGGTAAAAAGCCATTGAGATTCTTCATGGGATTCAGAATGATCCTGTTGAGCCCCTAGATTTTATATTTGCTCGACAATCGTAGGATTCCGACCAATGTGAAGTAATATCGTGGAAAGATAGACTACACTCTCAATAGGCCACAATCCTACAGCTATCAATTTCCAACTCATCCTGGTAGCCATTTCACCTTTTTATGCGAAGCTAACACTATCTCCTCACAAACAAACAAAATTCGAATATGATTTCCAAATGAGAAATCCACTGCATAACATCTCTTTTATACAGAATTTAGAATGTCTTTTCTTCCTCTTGGATCGTTGGAATGTGCTCAGATGCTAAACACTTGCATTCCTCGTAATCTTCTATTCTTGTGAATTTGACGTTTATGAATAATCCCTCTTTCAGGATGTTGCTATTTTAATGGCCAGTATTATAACAAGATCAAATAGTGTTATCAAATAACCAGTATTATATCAACTAGCCATCATTATCCCCTGATCTGAATATTTTTGAATGCATTCGTTTGATCTAGCAAGTCAAATTTATTGTATAGTCAACAATAGTCAAATATGAATTAAATTAAAAGTTCTGTCAACTAATGCTGGGAAAATATACCTTGCTCAAAATTTGTCTGATGGCTTACCAAAAAAAGTATTGAAGTCTAAGAGTTGCTATACTAAATATTAATTTTTTAAAAAACATGCAAAAAGAATTACACTTAAATGAACCTATAATTTATTCACCTGGATTTGCATCTATCAATTATTCTCGTTTTTAACTTATATCAATATTTCCTTGAATTTTATGTTTTGTGAGGAATTTTTTTATAATATTACATACCCTTTACGTTAGAAAAAGTTAGATAAAGTTTAAAATTCTTTTTTATGCGCATCATTCTTTCGCTAAATGCCTCAATGTCAACATAACGTAAGCAGTTTCTCAGAACATACAACCTGAATCACCGTGTTATAGCTAATTTTTGCTGATTATAAACTTAATTATTTAGTTATTTTGTTGATTAACTTGTATTTTATTTAATAAAAATAATTATTATATTGGTAAACTTAATGAAAACTTATACCTAAAAAAACTAAATATGAAATTTAATAAAAATCAATACAATAATAAAACATTTATATTAATCAATTTCCTTTATAATACGAGACTTAACTTTGTATGCTGAATTTTCAAAAAAAAAAATGTTGATAAGTATTATAACTAGTTGTAAAGTGTTAGACGTTAAAAAATTAAACTAAAAGTGGTAATTTCGGGTTTGGGTTCAATGGAGTTTCTTTTAGTGTAACAATTGTTTTTTTAATTTATGTTAGGTTATAAACAAAGACAACACGTATCGTTAATAAAAATAATGTGCTAAGAACGTGGACGGTTTTTTATAGCGATCACATTCTCTTCTCTCCTGACCTCTGTTGAAGATATGTAGACATCTGAGGGCTCTTCTGCTGCTTGGTCAGTTACTGTTATTTTGGTGAGAGTGGTTTCATAGTTGTATTATAGATCAATAAACAAAAAATGCAGCAGCAAAGTAAATGCATATGGCATATAATAAATTATAGTTTAAAAAACTAAAAATACCCTTTTATAGTTAATCTAAGTTGTAATTTAATCTTTTAGTCGCCTAATCCGGAATTAGTCACCAAATCTGGAAATGGGATCAAAAATTAGTCGCCAGATGAGAGATGGGATCTGAAAATGGGAAATCGTTAGTCCTGATGATCCTTTTAGGACAATGGAACAAAATTATTAAATTATTGTATTGTCATCGGTCCTGGACAAGTGAGAAAAATTTAAAGTTAATCTGACCTTTTAAATTGGGTAAAAATTGATTTCAATGATTCCGTTACATACAATTGAAGCTTATAAAAGGGTGTTAAAAATCAACAAGCTTTTCAATAGTTGATTTTGATTCAAAAATTCAATTTTCATAATATGTTAGAAAAATATTAACTTATTGCATTCCCAAGAAAAGGATAAAACATTACATCTAAAGGAATTATTTATAGTTTTTACCAAAGACTCAATATTGGTATTATTTTAATACCTGAAAAATCTTTAAAGATTTTTCAACTACTATAGATGAGGGTAAAATGTTCTTTCAATAGCAGTTTTATGAGATATTAATCGATTAAGAAGTGTTTTGAAAATGTAACCAGGTAAACGAATTTATTATTTAATAAAAAAATATTAAGTGTGAGGTTTAACAAAACTTCTATAAGTGAAAACTCATTTGAAGATTTGATTCTAAGCAATCTTTAGATATAATGGTTGAAAAACACATAAAAAAGATACCTATGTTAGCCAAATTCAATTTTAATTTTTTCAGAACAGATGCACTAAGTTTTTTGCAAGACTTTTCTGGCCAAATCTTTTTTTTTTTTCGAAAAATAGATTTTAATGAGGCATGGGCTGAATCCCTGACACAAAAATTATGCTTTAAGGTTGAAAAAAGCTGTAAAGATTATTTTTAAGTTATTTGTTCTGAATATGTAGCAGAGTACACGACAAGCTAAGAACTTACTAGGCTTAATGGTGAAATAATGAAAAAAAGAAAAAGACATTTTAATGGAAATAGAAAAAATAAATAAATAAACAAATTTAACTAGATATTTATTGAGTATCGATCTACGATATTAAATATTTCTCTCAATGTTATAACTTAACTATCACATCTAATGGGAATTAATGTATTATTACCTGGATCCATTAATATTTCCTTAGAAAAAGGATTCAAAATAAGTTGAAAAACAAAATCAAAATTGAAATATTTTTCTTTTCATTAACTTTGCTTCTGAAAGAATAGTTCTGATACAAATTTCTGATTGTTTACTCCCTGCTGTAAATTTAGTAGAATATATAATATATATATATATATATATATATATATATATATATATATATATATATGACATGTTTATTGAGCCAGAATCAGATTTAGTTTTAAAAAGGATCTTTATTTGATGAAATCTATACAAGTTCTGACGCTGAGAGAAGAGAGAAAAAAGAGCCCCACCGTGAAAACTAAGTGGGTTAGCACTTAAAACACTGATGAGGTAAGTATAGCGGCTTTTATGATTGTACTTGAAAGTTAATGTTGACATATAGGGCTATTGTATCTAACGATCTGGAATTAGACATGTTTATTGGCTAGGCCATACGTTCGGAAAAATAAATGGGTGATTTGTTTGATACTTGAAGATGAAATGAAAAAATATGAGTTATGTGCTAGATAGGGAATTTAATTTTTAATCTAATTTAATTAGCCTTACACACACACACACACACACACACACACACATATATATATATATATATATATATATATATATATATATTATAATTATAATTATTTATTCTGCAGTTATTGATATCTATTTCAAAGTTATATACATTAAAGACTGCTTTAATTTATTCATTGTACTGAAATGAATTGTGTTTTAAAATAATTTGTAAAACTACATTTTCGTAACAAAATCTTGAAGTGGTTCTCCTTACTAACCTATCACTTCCATTTTAAGAATGAATTAATATTTTAATTAACATTAAAGGGCTATTTCAATGATTTATCGCATCAAAATACTTAAGCCACGTCTCTTTCCAAACTTATTATATTTCATAAAAGATTAAAAATAGTTGAATTTTTCATAGAATATGATCAGACTTGATTGTTATAGTATCAAATTAATGAGTATAATTATCTAATTAAAATATTTGTTCCCAGTAATAAATTTAATTTGAGTATTGTATTACCTCCTTGGAAACAATTTGCATTTCTTAGAAAAGCAAATTTAGTAGAATTAAAGTTTAAGTAGTTCAATATCCTGTAACTTCTCAGAAATAAAGCGTTATTAAATCATTATCGCTGTTTAAAGTCAGAAATTTTTGACATTACAAGTGATAAAATTGCTAATTCAATATTACTTTTTTTGAGTAAAGCATATTGTTAAATTAGCAGCATATTGTTGCCCATCATTAAATATAATTCCCTTAATAATTATCTATTTCCTTTTATTGGTGTTTCCTTTATCTTTTAATGATTTCCAATGCTCGAAAAGGATAAATTTATTTCTCGCCATTTGTGAATTGGGCGTGATTAAAGTTATTGACGAAGAGAGCTTTCCTCTTAGTTGATATTTGATAAAATCTTTAATTGCACTTGAGTTAAGGATATCAACGATTCCAAATGTTTTAATGATGATATTGAAAAAGCGACACTTGTAAGAAAGATCTGCAAATAAAACTCATTCTTGTTTTACTACAAGACAATTGAAGACAAAGAATTAATTTAGCATCAATTTATTAAATAATTTAACTGAAAAATAATTTTGGTAATTTTTTTCGTTTATTATAAAAAAGAAATGATTTAGAATATATTTGCGTTTTTATTTCGTAATTTTTCTTATTCTTCCATAAAACAATAGAACAAAATAACGGAAATAATTAGAAAAATTTGTTAAATTAGGTATCTCATGTATTTTAATCACCTGTATTAAATTTATTCTGATATACTTTTTGAATGAAAAATTTTCTGCATTTTGTTAAAATATGCTCTAAAAATGCTAAGTATACTAACTACGAAATTAATTGACTTCAAATTTTCGTAATGGGCTTCTCGTTCTATTATAAAAAAAACTTAACCAGAGTTTTTTTAGAAAATTGTGGCTGCTATATGAGTTAGTTTTGCTTATCGCCTTCGGTGAGATAAATTATTATCTGGTAAGGTATCCGACTACGTTCGGAACCGGGATTTTAAAAAAGAGCATAAATGGATAATTTTCATGATATTTAGTGTCACTTTGATTAGAATAGGTATATAAAATTGTTATAAGGACATTTTGACAAAACAAATTATTTAAATACAATATTTTGGCTAAAAATTAACTTGGAATAAACTTTTTTAAAAATGTTCTCCTTTTATAAAAAAAACTTCTAAAATAATAATATTTTGCTCACATAAAGTAAAGTCTTCTCTAGAGAGTTTGAACCACTTTTTTTGAAAATTCCCCATTATTTTCAGAGTTACAACCCATTGAAATAACTATTGGTGTTTTTTTCTAAAAATTTCTCCCATTTGGTTGTCGTAAAACATGGATAAACCCACTTTTAAGTTGTATATTTCAAAAATTCTAGTTGAGCCTCTGTACCGAGGTCTGAGCTATATACAGGCAAAATATTATTATAATAGAAGCATTTTTCGTAAAAGTAGAATATTTTGAAAATGGGACATTTTATGTTCATTCTTTGCCAAAATATTGTACTTAAATAATTCTTTATTTTAATAATCTTCTTAAAACAACTTTATGTACATTTTCTAATATAAGTGACACTAAATATCATCAATATTATCCATTTATAAGCTTTTGCAAAATCACGGTTCCAAACGTAGTCGAATACCTCATAAAACGAAGAAAAACTTTTTTTTTCTATCTCCAAAGACATTAAAAATTTAATACTCTAAAAAGTAATAAAATAAGCTGTTGTATATTTTATTTTAATAATTTCATACAACTTGTCTTAAATTTTTAAATTCTTGTAATATATATTACTTATGTATTTATGTGTGTGTTCTGTATGAATTTTTAAAAAATTCTTCAAAAAAAACTTCTTTTTTTAAAAAAAAAATCTCACTTGTTAAAAATATCATGACTTTATTTCTTAAATTCATGTTTCCTGAAAATAATATAAAGAATTTTGTGTATTTCTCATACAGTAAGACCACAATTTTTAAAAATTATAGAATCTTGCCATACAAAAAGAGCCGTATACCACCAAAAAAGAACTAAATATTTATTTTACTAAAGAATCTCTAAAATAATATGTTTGTTCACCTTAAAACCTATATTGATAGTCACTTTCTTTAAAATAATACAGTACTCTTCATGGCTGCTGGCGCCTTTTTCTTCAATTATGCATCTTTATTTTACGACGAAAAAAGCGTTGCTTTCTTACAAAATAGAGAGATTATTCTTCACATTACAGAACAGAAAATGGCAGAAGTTAAAAAAAAGGAGCCTCTTTACCAATTTTATGAAAACAAACTATCCTCCTTACTTGAAAAGGAAGCTCTCCTAACTTTCTTGTGAGGAACTAGTGATATTGCAAGCATTCTCTCTTTTGCCCAGTGAAGCGAGCTTTCAGAAAATAATTTCACTTAAAGGTATTTTCCTCCAAACAGGAGAAACTTTTTCGGTTCGTTAGGTGAATTTTTCGAGCATAAGGGAACGATACAGAATTCCGCTGGATGAAAATGGTGGGTTTTATCATTTCCTTTTTTTCTTTCTCGGAAATCGTAGTTTTTACAAAACATAAAAATGAATATTTTTCACTGTTTTTAAAAGCAATTTACTATATTTTCACTTATGTATTTTATCGCTCATTCTTGCTAGAATATTAAATACTTATATCTGGATGCATAGTAAAAATATTTTTGAAGCACCTTTTTTGTTCCAAATGTTTTTCATAAAAATATGTAAAAGAAGTTATGATAACCAAATTCAGAAGAAAACTTGAATCCAATAAAAGATAACTCATTTAATTGTTCACTTTTTTGTTTTATTAAGAACGAACTGTATTGTTATAGAATGAATGAACCACTTTTTTTCTTACAATAAAATTATAGAAATGTAACAGAAAAAAGCACTAATTTAAATAGCAACTCTTTAGCGTTATCAAAAATGCAAATTTCAATATTAAAAGTTCAACATTATTAACACTGATCTAAAATTGCAAAGTAACAAAGTAATTAATTACTTTGAAGGTACAAAATTTTATTTGCTTGCAGTAGAAATAGCATCAGAAATACATCTTTAATCCGTAATTAATATATGTTATTGTGGAAAAATCTTAAACACTATTCATTTACTATAGCTTTATGTTTAAACATCAATGATTTATTTTTTAAATACTAAACATTATTTGATGGACATTGTCTATTTAATTCGAGTAAAGGGTGTTTTTTTGAGAGGTATAGAACTTTAAACTGCAATAAAACAACGATGTATTATTCGATTGACATGAATTTTTTTTATTCGAAAGATAATCTTGTGGCATTACATTTTAAATATGATTTCTGGCATATGACTGCCACGGCTGGCTCGGATGTAGTCCAATCTGGACGTCCAATTTTCGATGACTTTTTCCAACATTTGTGGCCGTATATCGGCAATAACACGGCGAATGTTGTCTTTCAAATGGTCAAGCGTTTGTGGCTTATGCGCATAGACCAATGACTTTACATAGCCCCACAGCAAATAGTCTAGCGGTGTTAAATCACAAGATCTTGGAGGCCATTTCACAGGTCCAAAACGTGAAATTAGGCGGTCACCAAACGTGTCTTTCAATAAATCGATTGTGGCACGAGCTGTGTTGCGCCGTCTTGTTGGAACCACAGCTCCTGGACATCATGATTGTTCAATTCAGGAATGAAAAAGTTAGTAATCATGGCTCTATACCGATCACCATTGACTGTAACGTTGTGGCCTTCATCGTTTTTGAAGAAGGATTGCACCAGCCCATAAAGCGCACCAAACAGTCAGTTTTTCTGAATGTAACGGTGTTTCGACATACACTTGTGGATTAGCTTCACTCCAAATGCGGCAGTTTTGTTTGTTGACGTAGCCATTCAACCAGAAGTGCGCTTCATCGCTAAACAAAATTTGCTTCTGAAAATCGACCATTATTTTCGAAATAAAATTGCACAATTTGAAAGCGTTGTTCAGGCGTGAGTCTATTCATGATGAATTGCCAAACCAAACTGAGAATAAATCACTTGACAGCTGTTAAATCGGTCACCATCTTGGAAAGTAATGCCAACTTAAACTTCTATACCTGGAAAAAAACACTCTGTATTTCCTGACTATTTTCATTACCGTAAGTTTTAAAGAAATTATTTTAAGGGGGAAGTATTTTTATACTTTATATATATATATATATATTCTCTCTCTTCTCTCTAATTATTTTAATGAAAGTGCACTTCTGTAATGTTCCTGGAATTGTAATTAATGCTTTCCAAAAAAATTTTCTGTATTTATCCATTTTAATTTTTACACACGCAAAAACAAAAAAAAAACAGCTTAAAATAAAAAATATTACTTTTCAATTTTTTAAAATTATTTAGGAGCATTAGTATAACCTCTTGAATGTAAAGAATTCCTACAATATGCATTTATACTTTCGCATCTTAAAACTTTTTAGACACTAATCTGCTTTTAAATTTCAGAAAAATAATGATGCATGATTCTGTAAGTAGCAAAGCATTGACGTTATGATACACTATTGGGTACAAAAGATCGTCGTGTGAAAATACATAATAATGCCTGATTGCTCTTCAATGTAGCGATTTGCATGTTGCGCCTGTTATTTTATCCTTTAAATAGTGCTGAAGTTCAGCACATTTGAGAATTTCTGTAACAAGTATGGTGAAGTTTTCCACCCTTTCGCGTTTAATTGTTGTCCTGCATCAATAAAATAAAAAAACAGGTTGTTTAAACTTCTGAAATTGGGTTGAGAGGGGTACAGCGTATTATTAATTTCTAAGAGGATAGTGGTATACCATCAATATCTCGGAATAAATATGATCGGGGGGACTTAAATTCTAGGAACTGAGGATCTTTAAGAGGCAGGTGAAGAAAAAAATACAAAACTGTAGAATTCATAGCACTGTTTAACAACGTACATATAGGGATATTTTATCACTTACATTGGGACCACAGTTGAAGAATCTCAAAGAAGCCGAAGAAAATAGCCCCATTTTCTAAAGAGCATAAATAATAGACTATTCAGTAATGAAGAAATGTCATGTGATCTGATGTGCCAAGGTTCAGTCTATTGTAGAACGATAAGTGTGACAGAGGGTAAGAAGAGCAACTGACGCAATGATGAGCCCTTCATACATTATGTCCCCTAATCAGGCAAACCAAGCCAGTATTATGGTCTGGAACTACTTCAATGGTTCTAGAACTACTTCAATGGTTCTAGAACTACTTCAGTAACATTATTCGACAGTAAAAGGAAGTTGCTGGACTATTTAAACGTATTTAATGACAAACATCATCCCGTAAACGGATTTTTAATTCCCCGATGGAGCTGGCATATTCTAGGCCGACAATCCCAAAAACCACAGAGCACAAATTATTCAGAATTTGTTCAAGAAACAAGTGGGCACATTTCCCAATATGACTCGCCACCTCAAAGTCCGAGTTTTCTCCCCCAATTGAAAATCTTTCGGACATTTATATGCTGAAATAGTGGTTCCTCTCTTCTATCGTCAGTTCAGTGTATCAGTGAAGAAATGCTGCATTTCTAAATGGCAATGCTCTGAAGCTATACAGAATCTTATTGAGAAAGTTAGAGAATATGTGCTTTGATTTCTGTCAGAGGTGGTCCAACCAAATATTAAGAGATATGACTTTTATTTTTTTTCTACTGCAACATAAGAATATTTAAATATAAATTACGGCATAAGGAGTTACCTTTTATTAGTCACTGTAGAAGAGTGTCATGATCATAAACTCAAGGCCGGCATTATTGAACCCGAGCCGTGAATTCGAGTCCTGGTGCCCTGGTTCTCCAGAGTTGTATATAGAGGCTGAGATGTACGTTAAGTCTCGAGTCTTAAGGTCCACACGATGGTGTAGTGTGAAAATTTTAAGAGTGATGAGCCAGCTCATAAGTCATCCTCGTAACATGACCGTAGCTGAAAATTACGTCGCCAATAAACATCGTGTAGCTTCGAAATGTAACTTTATTAAACAATCTGCTCAGGATTTTTAGCACTAAACCAATTCCAAATATTTAAGTTTTATCCTTCACAAGCAATAACCGTGATACATTTAATCTGCTGAAAATATTCTCGTAGAAAACAAAACAAAAAAAACAGAACAAAAAAAAGAACTAAGAACTTCGTTTACATAAAAAAAGAATTATATAAATGTCAGGTCCTTCTAGACATTCGATTCCTAAAATGCGATTTTCAACGATAATCCTTAAGCGAATCAAATGATCAAACAATCTAACTAATTTGCCTCGAATAAACTTGTTGATAAAATTAAAAAAATTAAATATGTATCTTTTACCTAAGTGTGGGCATTTACAAAGAACCCAATTAAAACAAAAACAGCTCTATAGTATCCCTAACTTTTTAAAGAAAATGAAAATAAAAATCCGAGCCCTTTTTTATTCCTTTTTGAAATTAAGTCGTAAATATGTCAACGGTGTAAATAAAATCCCATTTAAGGAAGTCAAAACTGCCAAACCATCATTCTTGAATGATTAGGAATGACAGTTTCCATTCTTTAAGGGTAAGTGAGTAGACACTTTTGACATACATCAGAAAATTTCTTCATAAAAAATGCAAGACTATGGCAGCTATCTATAATGATAAATTGAGGTACACCACATATATACCGAATCCTTTCGAACACAGGACATCTATGTCAAACTCGAAATAGTAACAAAATAATGTATAATGCAAGCTTTATTATTTTCCATAAACGTAGATTATAAATCGCTTTCTAATATAAAACTCAAACGCATCGAAAATGAGGAAAAATGCTTATCCCCCTTACACAACCCTTCTTTATCTCTCTATAAAATTTCACGTCGTTTTCAATAATACATACGATTTGACATCGCAAGATAAATTCCGGTTCAAAAGCAAAATACAAAAAAAATATGAAAGAAATCCTTAAAAAATTACTCTCGCCCCAGGGGAAACTTTTTCTTGCTAGATAAGGTTATTTATTTATAAGATGGACCATTCAGTGCTTGTAACGGAGGGCGAGGAGATGTCTCGAAAAACCCATGGAAGAGGATTTTAATATTTATGTGTCAGATTACTCAGGGACGGAGATTTTAATACAAGCCACCGGCATCTGCGCTTATGCCTAATCCCCAAAATTCCATACCGAAGTTTCTGTACGGCTTCCTTCCCACAATCTATCATCAAAGATAATCGCTTTCGTAATTACCACTTTGCATATTTCTTTTCTCCATCGTCTTCAAAACATTCTTATGAGCAATCTGTTCAGAGAGTCCTCCCTCTCTCCCACTAGACTTTTTTTTACTTCTATAATCCATTCGCTTTTTTACCCTATCTTCTTAAAATAATCAAGAAGTACCTTCTGTGTGTTGAAGTTTTCATCATCAACTCTTGGAAAATGGCTATGGTCGCATAGGGGAAGTAAAGTATCGCAACGGTTGAAATTACTGTTCTTCATTTTAATTACGTTCCGTTGAGTTCAGGGAGTAAAAAAATGTTTTACCATCGGCTTCCTGATTTAAGAGAAGAACCCACAAAAAAACCTTTCACTGAGTCAGTGAAAGAAAAAGAAGTATTTACACTGAGGATGGAAAATCAAGTTTTATTCTTCAACCTTTATCTTTTATTTCGTTTTATTAACATCACAAATATTGAAACATTCCTTACTCGTATCAACAAATTCAGTTACAGCATAAAATGGAAGAGGAATTATTTATTATATTCCAAAACTTGATAATACCGAAAGAGAAACGTGTAGAATCCTATTCAAGAAGCTTTATATAAGTCATTTTCCTGTCCCAAAATTACAAATGTGTGAGATAAATTTTTCTTTGAATGAAGAATATACTAACTGTAAAAATTCTCATTATTTGTGAATACAAATGAAACATTTAACGCATTGAAGATTCAGAGTTTTCGGATGGCATATTCAACTATTCCCTTTTGAATTATTTATTATATTTGTCTGTAGACGACATTATTCTTGGGATCGATAGCGTCGTTGTTCTCCTTCCGGACCAGTGCTCTTCTAGAAATAACGTATTTTTTACAAAACATAGCAATATGCGAAATAAATACACAGTTTGCTTAACTCAAGACATTCCATTTAAATAAATAACAGAACTCTAAAAATGTTTTTTTTTGTATTAATTCCAAGTGCACACACAAACATTATCATTTATTATTCAACTTTTATACCGAGGGAGATATCATTTTTTAGGAATACGCAGCTGACTCTTATATCAACTTTTATATTTAAATCCATTGTATAGTTGAGGGTTTATAAAAACATTTTAGCATATATAAACTCTATCTTGAAAAAATTCTTAAGACTAGTTTAAAACAGTATATACCTTTGAATTCATTTTTAAAGATAGCCTCTTAGTTATTACTAAAGGTTTGAAATCTATTACATTTTATCACTGGATATTTAAAAGAATGAATTAAAATACTTATTGTAAAACTTTTTGAAATAGGCTAGCTAAAATCAAAATATTTTCAATTCAGCCATTGAAATACTTATAAAAAATTTGTATAAATTAAAAAACAATTATCTATTAAATTTAATATATGTTTGAGGATTTGTAAAAATACTAAGCATATAAGTTCTATTTTGAAAAAAAAAGCTTATTTAATAAATTCCATTACTTTTACTAAGGCTACAGCTACAGTGGTGACGGAAGAACATATTTAATTTTTTGCTATTGTTTCAAGTTACTTTGATCTTGAAAATGTTTGTTTTAATGAAAAAACGCATAACATACAATTAATTTACCTTTTAGCAAATTAAAAGTAAAGTACTTAAGAAATCGAAGAAAGCAGCTCTTTAATGTAATTACACTGTAGCACATTAAAACATATATTTTAGTGTACGTAGCGTAGAGTTTAAATTTTAATTATAACATAAACAAAATTTAGAACAATTTTTATTAAAAGTTCACTGTTAAAATAATTTCATTGCTTTAATTTATGAGATTCATTCTAATTTTTAATGTGATTTATTGTAAATAATTATATTATATTTCATTAGTACAATTTTTTCAAAGATCCCATATACACTTCTTGAAAGTTCTTTTGAAAATATTAAAAGATAAAATAACACTTTTTTTATGTGTAACATCTTTCCTCTCGCTTGCTGGATATTTGTTGGGGTGATTTCATGAAAAGGGACGGATATGGGTAACATGAAGTGACGTAAGCGTAAGCAATTTGATTTGACCAATGAGAGCGCACACTAATCCTCTGACCAGTTTTAACGTATGCCGCGTTAATCTGGATGCTTCTGGCCTTTTAAAAACAAACTATCACTCGCTTCCCATGATTTTGAGTGTGGTGAAGGGTGCGCAAACCTCTCATTGTTTTCTAATACTGTTAACTGTTTTAATGTAATTTTTTTAATGTTGTTTAGTTTGAGTTTGAAACCCATAAAATAAAGTTGAACTGAGCTAACCGAAGTAATAATTCTTTGATTACAGTCTTTACAAGATTCGAATTCTTATTCAGGGTAAGCTTACTTATTAATAATTATATTTACTGTTAAGCGTCTGACAGAGTTCAACATTCTTAATAAAATACAACTAAGTAAGATGGAATTATTCGAATAAATATTTTAGTGCATATATTTTTCATACTTTCAGGTTAATTCCTGTTGCTTTCAATATAATATTTTTAATTGTGACTAAAAAAGGTTTTCTCGATTAAAAATTAAACATTTACCAAGCTAATTAAATTTACATGATTTTGTGATTTGCAGAGATGGGTAAATCCAGAGCAGAATATATGCGAAATCCAATTCTAGTAGTTGTTTTTTTTATATTGTTAAAGTTAGCATTTCAAAAGATTCGAATTCTAAAACTCGATTTCGTTTTCTTTCTCCACTTCGCAAATACCAACAAGTCTTATTCAGGATAAAGTTAGATCCTTACGCGCTTGATGTGTAACATTTTCCTCTCGCTTACCGAATATTTTTAGGAGTGATTTTTGAAAAAAGGGACACAATAAGCGAAAAAAAAATGTGAAGAAAAATTAAAAACTGGAGGAGTACAGCCGAAAAAAATTTGCACATAATTAAATATTTTTGATAAAAAATTGCGTTACTCCTAGGTACAATTTTCATTAAAGATATAATTATTCGACAGAAAATTATTTCCAATCATACTTGATTCAAAACTCAATTCAATCTCACTCAAATTAATCACACTCAAAATCATGGGAAGCGAGTGATAGTTTGTTTTTATAAGAGCAGAACCATCTTCGGTATACGGTAAAAGTACAAAATGCAGGATTTCTTTAATTTTTTTAATCGTTTGATTCGGAGAAATGTATATGACCACCGAAATCCCTGTTTGCTCATTTTCAAGTCTATTACATCCACTCTTCCCCAAATTGAACAAGGATAAATATTTTTGATAAAAAAATTGCATTGCACTTGTGTTATATATATAAACAAATAAAATTTTCATTAAAGATATAATTATTCGATAGAAAATTATTTCCAATCATACTCGATTCATTTCTTTCAGGATTTAAGCTACTATAGCGTATTTACCACGATAACATGTCGGATGTTACACATCATATGCGACTACTGTACGGCTCGTTTCTTTTTTTCTTATGCAATGCCACTCTTGGGTGCAGTCGAAATTAGAGTTTTATTTTTTGAATTGATCTGCTTCTTATAATGAAAATATCTCCACAAATAAGCAACTTTATATATTTTTCTCCCTTTTTCTCTCTCACAAACGCACGCATATAAATTGTTGCCGTTAAAGTGCGAAGTCTGTTATTTAATAGAATTACTAGGTATTTCATGAAATAACTAGGCTAATCATTTAAAGTACGTAAAATTATTGTATTCTACAGTTTAACTAGGTGTTCTATAGAATAACGATTACTTGATTGTTAAAGTATGAAATACGACACTCACGAAAGTTCTTTTAACCGGTTCTAGCTGCTTTTAGTCAGAGATGGCCAAATAAAACAATTGTAGTTTTGATCTTAGTTCAGTATATATGGGCGAGATTTAATTTCCATTGAAGAAATCCCGAATATTGTCACAATGTTTTGATATGTTGCAATAGCTCAAAGTTGGAGCACTTGTCAAAGGTTTAAAGAGTGTTCGTGTAAAAAAACATGTAATAGTAAAAAGTGTGCTTGTTTAAAAAATGTGTAATATAATTCAAAGTGTCATCACAACAATCCTTGCTATAATAGATAGCGAAAAGCAAAAGAAAAGCATTTCATAAAATTGAAATTAACATTATCTTGCATTTTTGTTTGGATAAAAAAGTTTACACAATGTTTTGAAGAAGCAACAGTTTTTTCTTCCCAGCAGTATTTTTTCGATAATATTTAAATGTAACTATTTCTGCAGCATATTCTTTTTTCCCCTTTCTGCTTAACTAATGAGCAATAATAAAATATATGTATATATCATCTGATTTTCCTTATTTATCATTTATCAATTAATCATCCGCAATAGGGAGAAAATGCATTTAGCTATTTATGACCAATTAATTTATAAAGTAACTTTGAAATTGCTTATTTTCACTTTAACGGTCTATCATTAGTTATTTCATAGAATAACTAGGTAAAGTATGAAAATTTGTATCTATTATACACTTTAAGTGACTTTTCTAGTTATTTCATGGAAAACCTAGTTATTCTATTACATACTTTAAGGTATCCGACAACGTTCGGAACCGTGAGTTTGCAAAAGCGTATAGATGGATAATATCTATGACATTTAGAGTTACTTAGATTAGAAAATGTATATAAAATTGTTTTAAGAATAGTATTACAATAAAAATATATTTAAGCACAATATTTGACAAAAAATGAACATAGAATGACCCATTTTCAAAATATTCTCCTTTTGTGAAAAATGCTTCTATTATAATAATATTTTGCCTGTATATAGTTCAAATCTCTGTACAGCGGCTTAACTAGAATTTTTGAAATATATAACTTAGAAGTGGGTTTATCCATGTTTTACGACAGCCAAATGGGAGAAATTTTAAGAAAAAAACGCCAATAATTGTTTCAATTGGTTGTAACTCTGAAAATAATGTGAATGTTTCAAAAATCATTGTTGAGCCTCTGAATAGAGGTCTGAGCTATATACAGGCAAAATATTATTCTAGTAGAAGCATTTTTCACAAAAGGAGAACATTTAGAAAAAAGATTATTCTAAGTTAATTTTTTGCCAAAATATTGTATTTAAATAAATTTTTTTTATCAAAATGTCGTTAAAACAATTTTATACAGGTATTCTAATCTAAGTGACACTAAATATCATGAAAATTATCCATTTATGTTCTTTTTTTAAAACCACGGTTCCAAACGTAGTCGGATACCTTAATGGTAACATATGCATATGTTAGGAAAATTAAAATTAAAGATGGAAACCCCGTCAAATGCATGCCTTTACACAGTATAAGTTGAATCTAAGGACATTTATCCTTGTTATGTTTGCATCATTTTGTACGTATGTTATGTTTTTTCTCATTAAACACCAGTAAATAAAGCTTTATTTTCTTTTTTTAAAAAAAAATCCCAGTTTGATGCTTATTCTCTAACACACACACACACACACACACACACACATATATATATATAACATATATATATATATATATATATATATATATATATATATATATATGTTTCCATACTTTATTTACATTACTCCCGGCATCTTTCAAGTAAGGAATAGAAAGCTTCCGCGGCGTCTGAACCAGTATGCGAGGGAAAGAATACTAATAAGAGGTTGAAACATGACTCGGTTTTTCAGAAATCACATTTTCCAAAGAGCTATTCCTGACATCCTAGATCATTAGAATTTTATAGTTTGAAGCAATGTATGAAGCAGCATTTCTTAGTCTGGAGAAAATCTTAAAAGCCTCTTTCAAAAATTGGTTCATTCTTCTTTCTTTATGAGTTTTAGGTCATCTTCCTTTTGCTCTATCTTATTACTTTTGATAACCTCATCAGCATCGTAAAAAAAATATCTAAAGTTGAGGCTGTTATCTCTAAAAATCTAAATAAATGAAGTAAGTGAGTTTACTGTAAGGATAAATTCTTCAGGAGTCGTCTAACATTGCATTAAATGGATTTTTCTCCTCCCATTTTGAATTAGTAATTTGGATCTGTATGCATTGCTCCAAACGGAAAAAAAAAGAATTTTCAGTCTGTTTGCATATTGAAATTAGAAATAAATGATGCAAGAAATGGCAAGAGAGTAACCAAATTTTTAAAAAATGTGGAATCGTCAAATAGGGTGAAAAATATTTTGTTACTGTGGCAGTGTAGGATATATAAATAATACAGGGTAAGAAGGAATTGAGAATTTTTTTTCCTGACGAAATGGTAAATGATGATGTTTTATTATTTGCAGAATTTTTACTTTGGATAAAATGACTGCAAAAATAGCATAGTTAAAGCTCTAAATATGTTAAATGTTTTACTTAATTCTGCAATAAATCTAGTTTGAAGTCGTTTTTCAACACTCTCTTCCTGTTTACAATATCTAATGTTACCCAAAGCTATGGTATATATTTAAAAAAAATTATAGTTCTTCCTGATTTAAATTATTTACAAGGAAACAAATCAAAGCAACAATGGAAGCTTTGTCTTAGTATTTGTATTTGAATTACTTGGGAAAATAAGTTCTTGCCTTCGAAGAATATTTGAGACATTTGTCTAATGACTAAAAATTATGCATTATGCATTTAACAAATATAAAGAGCAGTAATACGGCAATTTGTCATCTAATGCTTCAATTTAGTAACATTGAACCGATAGTTCGGAAAATATGAACAGCTGTTGTATTCTACCTACATATGTCTTATATAAAATGTAATCATTATAAAAAATCATGCAATCATTATGGATTTAAATGTAGTCATTCTGAATATATCTTGTATTCTTAATTGACAACAAATGAAAGGAGATTATTATGATAGAAAAAGTAGTTAAAATAATGATTTTCAGAAGGTAAAGATCACAAAATAAAAAAAATTAAATATGTTTGTAAAATTACATTATCATCAGGCTAGTGGGTTTTTTTAAAAGATATTTCATAACCTATTAATATTGAGAGCTACAAATCCTTTGAAATTAAGTAGACACATAGCTGTCAAAAATAGAAAATAGTTGAATAGAAGTAAAAATTTCAAAGATGTGTGTGTGTGTGTAAATGGAAATATTCGTATGTGCATGAAAACGTATAACAATAAAAAGTAGATAATATAACAAAATTGAATAGTAGTTGAAAGCTCCTGATAAAAAAAAAATCAGAAAAATCTTAAAATATCTTTAAATAAGCTTTTAATCTGAGCATTATTGGCCTTAAATCTTAAACACTGCGAATTAAATGTAGAAGTCTATCAGAGTTTAATAATATAAGACGATGCATGATTTAAATTTACTAAGAAACCCTAGCGAAAATTTCCATGATAAAATTGTATGTATGTAAATAATTGAAAAAGTAATAATTTTTAGAGAAAAACTTTTTTAAATAAATTACGCTGCTCACACATAATTGGATCAATGCATTATGCAAATGTTTGAGGAAGACACAGGGTTTAAAAATTTTATTATTTTACAAATGTATTAGATTTCAAAGAATCATAATTGGTAAAAAAAAATTTATCAGAAATGAATAGGGGTCAGAGAAATATTTATTGAGGAGATTTAAAAAATCCCATTTAAACATTGAGATTGCCTTTTCAGGACAAGAAAAATAAAAATGAGATGGTAGATATGTTTAATGAATGATGAATAATTTTATGAGATTGATTCCATACCCTCAAAATTAAAAAAACCATAAGCATAAATGAAAAATAGCAAAATCATTAATTTCTGTTAATCAAAATCTACTCAATGATTTCTTGCACATTTGCCAATTTTTAACTCTGACGTTATAATATGTTGTCAGTAATATCATTTTTAAAGGGATTCACGTGTATTCGGAATTGAATCAGACTATTTTCATTAGTAATTCACTAAAAATTATCAATTTCCTTATATCCTAATTATACACTGGTGTCCAAAAGTTAAACATAAATCATAAAATGCGAAAAACATGGAGTAAATATTCGTAAAATTATTTCAAATTTTTCTTGCGGATATTAATTGGGTGAAGAAGAAACATAGTGTTTATGCAAAACTTTTCAGTCGACTACGTCCCGCACGAAACACCGGCGCATGTTGGAAAGCGGAGAATCCGATTCACGCAGCATAGGCAGCTCAGACAAGTTTCGTGCAACTGCTGTGAGAATGAACATTGTTAACCATCAAACATGGTGAATGATGGCACAAAGATGCCAATTGGACATGTTTACAAAAGGAAGAATCGTTGGAATGATCACGATGACAAACCGAAGTGTCTCGAATTCTGAATGTGGACCAGTCTGTGATCTCAAGACTGTGGCAGAGGTTTCAAAGAACGGGAGATGTTACCCGACAACCAGTATCAGGTCGACCAAGAGTCATAACCGCTCGCCAAGACCGATATCTGGTAATAAGTGCGCAACGTCAGAGGGGCAGTACTGCCAGAGCACTGGATTCGGCGCTCACAGTCGCCACAGGAATACGAATTTCGAGACAAACTGTTTACAAGAGACTCAATCATGCTGGCCTGTATGCCAGAAGACCAGCAGTTTGCATTCCCCTCACGTCTACGCATAAACGCGCTCGTTTGAACTGGAGTTTGAAGCATCAACATTGGAGTGTGGGAGAGTGGGCCAATGTGATGTTCAGTGACGAGTCCCGGTTTAGTCTGAGTAGTGATTATTGGTGGGTAACGATATAGAGAGAACGTGGAACACGTTTTGAACCAAGAAACATAACTGAAAGACATCATTTTTCATCAAGGGGAGTAGTGGTATGGGCAGGCATCATGATGGACGGCCGCACAGACCTCCATTTCTTTGACACGGGGTCTGTGACTGCTCAAAGATACAGAGACGAAGTTCTTGAGCCTTATATTCGCTTGTTTCGAGGTGCTGTCAGTCCTGACTTCATATTCATGGATGATAATGCGTCATGTCACTGAGCGGTGCTGATTGATGACTTCCTTGAAACGGAAAACATCCAGCGCATGTCGTGGCCTGCGAACTCTCCTGATTTAAATCCTATCGAGCATGTATGAGATATTCTCGGGAGACAAATTGCAGCCCTTTAGCACCCACCAAACTCCGTTACAGAACTGAAGAGAGTTCTCCAAGAAGCTTGGAACCGTTTGAGCCCACAACACATCCATCATCTCATAGCAAGTATGGTAAATCGCTGTGTAGCGTGCCTGGCTATCAGAGGTGACCACACGCCTTATTAAACTGCAGCATCAGCATTTTATTTAATGTTTTCTTTCATTTTTTCTTTAAAGTGTTAATCCTTGCTATGCACAGTTTTCTTTCAAACTGCTACTTTGGATAATAAAATTAATTATTATCATTCTTTTGATTTGCTTCCTTATTTTATAAACATTTTATACTCACATATCACGTTTCCTGACATTCTGATTTACAGTTCCTTCTTTATTCATATATTTATCAATTATGCTTAAATTTTGGACACCAGTGTAGTAAGATACATAAAAGCAAAAAGAAATCAAAGAGATAATTCAAGTAATTTCTTCTTTAATCAAAGTGAGATACAATTTGAAAATCATAAGACTCCTTCTACTCGAAAATTCTTTTAATAAGATATCCTTTATCTTCTTTAAATTGATTAAAACTCATAAATACTATAAACAGCAATCTGCAATTAAATAAGTATCAATGTCACATTAGTTTACAAGATACGTTTGCACGAATTTTAGATTTTTGATTTCATAAATTTTTCGTTTAATCAAAAATGTAACTAAATTTTATAGTTACATATTACTTCAAAGTAGAATGTTTTATTCCTTGTGTTTCTTAGTTTTGAATTAGATATCTCGATTGCAAACATAAGCTTTGTCTTGAGAGTTCCGAAACAGCTTCTTTTAATAAGCGAAATTAAAAATTTTTAAAATAAATGGAGCTATTTAATATTTAGAACTTTTATCCTAGTCTAACTGTTGAAATCTCGTTCAAATTAAAATAAATAGATGAAAGAATAGGCTTCTCTTAATATAGTAGTGGGAGAAATAGTGTGTTGTCGGGGCTAAATAAACATTCTACGAAAAGAGAGAACTTGTGTAACATCTGTAAACATTTTACTGTTCCTTTTGATGACATTTGTGACAAAATATACAAATGAAGAGTTTCAGACTTTCATTCTGACTTTTATTTGACTTTCTAGAATATTTCTCAGTCGAAAGAGATACAAGGCTTTGCTAAAAATCATACATTGGATATTTACTGAGAACTTGGTTATTTTATTCTTAGCATTCCTTAATAGCTTTGAACAAATTAAATGCTTCTTATTTTCTATTTTAAGGATCATTACACGTCATCATCGAAAAGGGATTTAACATATTTTAATTACAGAAAGCAAAATAAAAAAATTGTATGATGGTAGACTCGCATATATTATTTACGCTTCCCCACTGTGAAAGTGAAACAAAAGATGCATCGAACTTTTTAGAATTCAATTATTAAATTTCTTAGCAAAATTATTACGGAAGAGAGGAGAATAAAATTCGAGTCATATTTCCAAGGATTTGAAACTGTTTAAACCTTAATAATTACTAAGCTTCGGCACTTCAGCACTGTTGCTTACCCAAAATGCAACACCATAAAGAAAGCATTCAAACCGCTTTAAATTTTTACCATACCTCAATGGAATAGGGGAATTATTATTACTTCAGGGCAGACATCCATAATAAGCACTTGTAACATCAATAACAAACTCTATATAAAGGAAGAACGAAGTGTCGTTTTGAAGTATTTGAATTGTTTTTCATTTGTGGTTGCTTTTTTCGTGAGCAGCTTTGTGTACCATAAAAAGGTCACTAGCATTACTCAAACACGTTTCCGAGTTCGGCTGAGGAAGAATTTTTACCTATAGAGAATACAAATTATCCATCTGAAAAATCGGTACTCGTGTTAGACAAACCAAACAACAGTGATGCCGGATCTATGATTGATACCGAACAGATTGATACCGAAGGAATCAAAGTCACCAATTGCACCAGCTTCGTCGCCTCACTACAGATGACAGCAGGCATATTGTCCGTATGGCAGTGATGGATCGCTTTGCCACTTCGGGAACCATATTACAATTCTCACAGTTTGTTGCACAGCAATTGGTATCCGCATATACCATTCAACGTTGTTTTCAGAATAATAGAATGAACGCCAGGTTTCTATTGTTGAGATTAACTTTGTCCCAAAACTACAGGCGCATGCGTTTACAGTGGCACATTAGATGACAGGCATGGATAATCGAAAGTCATTACATTGTCTTTACAAACGAGTCACACTTCCTGCAACATCATGATGGTCTGATTACAATTTGGAGACTCACGTAGAGAAAGCTTGCTCACAACTGTTGACTTATGGATCGTCGCACTGATCTGGCGTGATAAACCGAGGAGGTGTTGGATTCCACGCTTGTACCTCTTAGTACATATCCTCATACAGTGACTAGACACAGGGTATCTGAGATTTTAGGGAATGTTATCCTCTATTACCTCTTAAGCTTATTTGCGGCTACATTCCAACAAGACAGTCCGCAACGACGCATGAAACACATTTTTCAAAATTTCTTTATCCACCAAATTGCAGTGCTATCTTGAACCTCTAGTTCTTTCGATGTATTGCCTATCGAACACGTCTGATCGATGATTATAGAACGACTAGCTCGGCATACATCCATGTGACGAGGAAACATTTCATGCCTCAAAAGGACATTAAAAGCATCTTTCATTCAATATTGAGACGTGTAGCAGCGGATATTGCTTGCGGCAGAAGCAACACTCGTTACTAATTGCATCATAATCCTTACCTTGCAAAAGGCTGTATTTGTAATCATTTTACCTTTGTACAATGTCTTACTTTTCTAAAAAATTTGGTCTTGATACTTCTTGTCCTTCTTGGTGTTACATTTTGGATGTCCAATTGTGTAGCAACTATAACTATTCTTAATCTTAATCTTTCAATTAGAAGTATATAGCATCAAAGTAGCCCGTTGACTAAGATCCTGAGCTTAGTACCGTAAAATCCGGCGTATAACATTAAAATTAAAATTAAAAAAAATTAAAATCAATTCCTACTTAGATCAACAAAAAAAGTTTCATATTAGTTACTTTTTATTGAATAATTACAATTAATATCAATATGCATATACAAGTGACAAAATAAAAAGCAATTTTCCTTGCAATTTTCCATTTTTCTTTCTATATATAGTGTTGGACTATTTTTTTTGTTTGTAACTATTTATTCATTAATTAAATTTAATTAATCTTAATAATAGTATAGCAAAAAAAGAAATCACATTCTCATAAATTAGGCCATCCCAGGTGGGATTCGAACCCATAACCTGTGTATTAGAAATCCAACGCGCTCTCTTTTGTGCTACAGGAACGCAAAGAACTGCTTTCCTTTCTATGTATGCTGTTGGACTATTACTTTTGTTTGTTACTATTCATTCATTTTTTAATTTAATTAATGAATTAATATTTGAAAAAACTGTATTAACATCAAGTATCCTCCTCTAATACAAGTTATTTGAACTTGAATGGATGAATAGAAAGTACTTTATTAACGATTGAAAATTTGAACAAGATATATATATATATATATATATATATATATATATATATATATATATATAATATATATAAAGGGAGAGAGTGAACTAAAATAGTGGGAGTTGAAAAATAAGATCGAAACTCTTGAGAACGTGTTATACTCCGTGTATAAAAATAAGAGCCTTGAAAATAAAAATAAAACTTATGAGCATAGAAAAATTAGATTCTCCTACATCGAAATACTGTTTAATTAAAAGAAATGACATAACGTATGAACTTAAGGGCTGTAGTTCTTGAATTACACCACAATTTTGCTAAAACTTGGAATAATACCTCGAATAAAGGACTTAAAAACATAATATTGTGCACGTACATTTCAGGTTCTTTCGCAAAAAAGGGATTGCGCGTTATACAGCGAATATACCTAAAAATTTTAAATTGCAGCTTAAAAGTCTAGGTTGCGTTATACGCCGGATTTTACGGTATATAGGCTTCAATATACTGTGTTTGACAAATTTGAAAATTACAATTTTGTTGCCATTGATTATCGTTGTACATCATACTGCAACATATTAATCATAATGCGAGATAGTAGCTTGAGAGGCTCTCTAGTTCCTCGGCAGTTACTCATGATTTCTCCATAAATTGCTCTCGTTTAGCTACATTGATGCGAATTCAGGTCTAGTTAAGCTGGAATATTCATATAACTAGTATCTTTCTAAGAAATAACAAGTTTATGATTGTGTATTATGAACTTATACATAGAATTTCTCAGTAAAATTTTAAAAATATTATCTTCTGCAGAAATTATATATTTTTTATTCGATATTTAATATTATGCATGTATCAAAATATATTGGAATCATATTGATCAAGTCAATGTATTTTGACTGGAAGTTCAACTCTTTCAAATGTTAAATGTCTATTTTTCTGCTGAATGACATATTTTTTGCTTAATGCGAATCGTAAATCAGTAAAATAACGATTTAAAATAAAATCTGACTATTTTTGGGTTAAATCCTAGTTTTTTTTAAAGGTATTAATCACTTCGTTTGAAAACAAATGGAGAATGTAACGATAAATAATAATGTAATCTTTTGTAATAACGCATATTTCAGAGAAAAACATTACAAGGATAAGCAAGCGAAACAAGCAAATGTATTTTTAAAGTATAAAAATCGTGCTGAATTTACAAAGGGTATGAAAATTAATAGCAAAACTTTTAAGTTAAAAAAAAACGTATCAAGAAACAAAAAAAAAACTTGGGAAATATCCGACTAAAAAGGGCAAAAGAAACATAAATATTTTACATATGTAGAAACACGGATGTCTTATCACGCAGTAGAAGGTCAGTAGAACATGATTTAAATGAAATTAAATTCACGAATGTGTGGAACTGAAAATTTTTCAGAGGAAAGAAGATTGAATAAGATGTCATACTTGTCAACGTTGGCTGCATGTGAGTTGTGTCTAATACGACGTCATACATCATTTTGGGGGAAATGTCTCTAAGAAAGAAATAAAGACTGAAAAGAGAGTGGAAATGAAAATGGTAGCGAAGGAAACAACAAATTTATTTTTAAGAAATAAAGAACACAGATTTACCCCATTTTTCACATTTATTTAAGAACAAATAACTTAAGCTGATTTTAATTTACAAAGCGTGATTTGTAATTCCTTGATTACTATAAATTCTTTCAAAATATAGTGAAAAATAATTATAGTAGTTTTTATTTCAATTCCTTTTCCCTAATTCTGCTTAAAAAGTATATTAAAAAAGAAATCCACGGCATGTGCCACCTCAGTTATTATCTTTTCCTTACCTGATATAATGTGAAATCTTTGAAAGAGAAGTAGCCATGCTTAAACATTGCCTTTGTCATTTGACTTTGATTTTAAAATAAAGGTCGTTTTCTAAAAACCTATTCTGAAGCTCGAGGTGGTATTAATTTTACTAAAAATAAAAATAATTAATTTCGGAATAAATAATATCAGTGAATTTTTTTTTCAATTAAGGCATTTCTTTTTAGTTCAGCTAAGAATACAATATACGAAAATAAATGAAAATCTTCCCGTTTTTATCACCATGTAAATGAATTAATTTTACGTATGTTTTCACATCTGTTTCTAACATGTTGCATTTTTCAAGACGAAAAATATAACATGTTAGAACTAATCGATAACATTTTAGGTATCATTAGTGTCATATTTCTCTAAGTCATTTTTTTTTCTCTAAAATTTGTAGTGATACCTTTTTCAAGAATTAATTGCATCAAAATAAAACCAATTTTATACAATTTCAAGCAAATTTCTAAAAAGTCTTTAAAGTTTTCTTAGGAGAAATACAAGACGACTATCAATCAACAAAAAGCGTAATAATATAGACCAATCACTTGGTTAAAACTTTTATTCTGACAGAACGATTAAAATCTCTCATTTTGAAGTTTAAAAGAGATTAATCGATTCCAACTCATTTATGAAGGTGCTGAAAATATTTTTCACCACAAGATATTCTTTTTTATGAATAAATCACTTATTTATTAAATGCATTTCAACAATTTATCAATCGTCAAAATAAACAAAGATCATCTTGAATAAGACTGCTAATAACAAACGATAAGCAATCCTCTTTCTACAATAGTACAATTTCACTATTTCAATTTATCCTTTTTCAAAGTTTCTAAATATCATACAGAGCATTTTCAAATCATGAAAAGATGAAAAAATGTACCCTGAATGACAATTTAAGTCCCGAATTTCAAACTAAAAAAATATGAGCAAAAAATATCTGAGACAAAAAAATCATGAACTTAACTCTCATTTCTAAAAAGAAACATTTCATACATATTTTTGAATATTGAAATGACATTTCTGCCTGTACAAATAACCTTTTAGGAAGCTCGGTATAAGAATCTACTAAAAATACTCGTTTGTGAATTCTTTCTCTGTACAAGTCTTCACTAGCGTTATTTTCTGATATATTTTCTTATATCTAATGCGACAGAGGGATCAAATGGATACAGTATACGTCAAGAAAGCGAGGCTGTCACAAGATACGAAGAGAAAACCCTTTTCTCTGTAAATTACGACAGTTACTCGAAATTTGAGCCAGCTGTTGTGCTCAAAATAGATCAAGCTGGATGTTGAGTACCATTACGTCACAAGTAAAGTATCTTTTTTTCTTCAGTTATCGTATCTTTTGACGATAATAAATCGATCGAACCACCATACGACACAAGTTGCTATGCGAGTATTTACTCATCGTACTCGATATAATCTTCCATGATGTTTAAGAATAAATATTCGAATAAAAATTTCTAGTTTCATACATTGCACTTAAAGTAACAAATATAGAAAAAATTAGCTGCTTGATATATTCTTCTATGCGTGTATAGTTAGTGACAATGGTTGATAGATTGCTTATCAAAGATACATCTCTGTCTTAATCTGTGTCCAAACTTAATT